>JAYEVD010000787.1:0-183387 GCA_036346405.1 Phyllostachys edulis | reverse complement strand
TTTCTTTTTTTAATTTTCCTCTAAACTTTAGTGCATTCAAATTTGAATAAATTTCTCTTCTGAATAATATGTTCTCTCTATTTGATATTCGGTATTACATTCTACCCTCTTATGAGTCGACCTCGAATTCTAACCATCGAAATAAGCGAAGAACAATTGCCATAGAAAAGAAACATCTATTAACATATGTCCGAGCAAACATATGCGGATAGTACTCAGCGCATGCGAGACTCCACTCCCAAATGGCCTATCTCTCGGTGACAAGACCACAAGACATTGGCGTAAACTACGTCGGCCTAACACTCAATCCGACATTGCCAAGTACATTCATCGAGATAAGACTCGAAAGTAAGATACTACTCGGTGGTACACGATGAATACAAAAATCCAAACTCTAGATCTCACAAGTACTCACTCGGCACCGGACATGCCAAAGTTGCGTACACGCGTATGGACCGAGATGGCCATAGCGCCTCATCTACCTCCTAATCTCATAATCGGCGAAAACAAACCAATGTACCTTGGGCCAACTTCCCCTTGGTACTAAAACCGCATAACATCGCAACACACATGGAACACTCGTCCCAATTCTCCATCGATTTATTCATTTTAACAAGGAGTACCTCTTTTAACCCTGAACACACAGCAGAACTAAGCTTTAAACCGCCCTTAACAAAACAGATCCCAAATGAAAAATAACGAATTTTCATCACAACCAAGAAAATCAACTCCACACCAAAGGGTCAAATGCAAAAGTGAAGATTAGTCACGAAATTCCTTCCGCTTTCCAAATAGGCAGTTTACAAATAAACACCCTTAAACCGAAAGAGAAACTTCGCAAATACCCAAATTGAATACTTCCTTTAATATTTCTGAACTTATAAGAACCACACATGCCAAACATAAAGTCAAACTCAATTTGCGAAAGACAACCGTCAACGACACATTGCTCAAACGGGAATAAAACAAAAACGTTGCACTACTCGAGGAAACAACCGTTTCTCAGGTTCTCCTTTAGAAACAAAATTTCTCTCAAACCTTGGAATTCCAATTCATCGCATAACACACTAACTCATCTCTTCTTAACTTGGCATTCTCAACGCTATGCTCAAGTCGAAATATATCACCCACACCTCTCAGATAGAGGCTCTATAAACTCCTGAAACTTTCTCTCAACAACTCCTCTACTAACATAATTAATTTGACAATTGACTCCCAATGTATCTCGAATAGATCTCACGTAATCACATCACCTCAATCTTTTAAGAGTAAACAACTCGAAAACCTCAAACATACATTCATATACTTCATCAAAAGGGTTATATCAATGATCATCCTTTGTTAGAAATCCACCCTTAATCTACTTCCTCTACACATAATCATTGGGCGACAAAAGTCCTAGCATAAAATCTGAAGCCCAAATTTAACCTCCAAGTCTCCTACCATGAATTTACGGTATAATTGATAGGAATCCACAATTTAGTTTACTAAGATTTCACAGCTCAACTATAACCTCATTTATTGTTATCAACATTCCTCTCTAATCAATTAACACTTCCCAAAGCGAGTTATTTCATCAATATTAGACCTCCTCTAATCCACACCAATCCAATTCAGGTTACACAACAACAATATACCCATTCGCAATACTCTAACGATTGACCAAGATTCAAACATACTCAATCACCGGCGTTAATAAATAAATACATTCTTGACCAAGTTATCCTTAAAGATAATCTAACTCCCATAGGGTTCTTGGTGAGGCGAGTAACACTTGACAATAACTCAACAATTCACTGCTATCCCATTAATTAGCACGACGCTTAGGTTTCTCCACACCGCTACTCTCATTTAAATTCACCATCATAATTCTTCTATACAATCTTCCGAGTACCCAATTGCGATTCTCTCATAAGCTAATCAAGATTTCCATACTTCTTTGTTTCTAATGTTACGTCAAAATGAACACCAAATCTTAGACCATATCTCGCTATAGGTCCTACTAGTTGCAACAATAAAATTTGATAGCTCCAAAGACAAACATCTTTTTTTAAAAATCAAATCCTCTTCAAGGATTATTCTAATAAATCGATTTATTATTCAAAGCCTCTCAAACAACCTGACACCTAAAGGTTCACAAAACCATCTACTAAACCACCACTACTAGTTGCCAAAACACAACCGAAAAGACTTTGCAATACAGTTCGGTTAACTCCTTTCTTAGAAGAAGAGGCAAATAGAAATAGATTTCAGCACATCGGAAAGCGTTACCACTTACAAGCGATTACCAAATCAAGAGAATTAATCAAATAGCAATGATCCGGAAAACAAAGATGAGATCATAGATGTGGGCACACGTCCCAGCGAGAGAATATCAAACTTCAAATGAGCATAAAACATTGCTTTTGGGATTCGAAACTCTGGCGGCAAAAGCAGAAAGTTTAGGCAAAATTCGATAAAGCGCAAGTTACAAAACTTGACTTCAATCTCAAATACTTCTACTTCACTCTTTCCTTTAACAAAAAAACGACTTCCGTTGGTTCTGACATCACTATGCCAACTCCAACAAGAAGAGATTTCAAGACCACAACACATAAACCACTTAGGAACTAATAAAACCTCTCGGCCGCGTCACTTTGCTCAAAACAATTTCAGCTACCACATTAATACGAGGTCCGAAAGATCATAAATCTGAAACTTGAAGCATTTTCATTTAATCAATATCGGACGAGCGACCCAATTCCTTTATATAAAACATTCAATATCATCTTCATAATCCCTTACTGACAATCACACTAACAATGAGCTAATACACTATTAACGAGAATCCTCATAGCCTACTATTCCATCGTAAACCTCTCCCAAGGAGACACAAAGCACAAGGTTTAAACAACCCTCTTTTATCTACATCATGCTATCAAATAACAATTTCACAAGGCACACTATCCGAGACTACTTATGCATTCATCCATTCAACCATAAGTGTTGCTCAACACCCACTTCAATTATCATTAACAATTTACAATTGTATTTATCACGTATGCAATTAGAGTCCTACTGCTATTTTCAGTCACATATCCATTTGTAACACAGAGTCAACATTCCACTTTATACTTAGAGTTTAACCACAGATTTAATAACATCGTCTCATTTAATCACCGGGTTTCACAAGGTACTACCTCAACATCCATCTAATCTGATTTACATGTTTCAATCTAGCAATTAAGTATAATCATCAAGTAGTCAACTTATGAAAAATTACAGATAACTATCCTCTAAGCCATCGTTCAATCACATCCTTAACATAACCATCACTATAGATATATTAATCCATTGGGACCTATAACATCGAATTATCCAATAAATTTAACAAATCCCACAATCTTAATGATCAGACCAAATCATCAATATCTCACACTTATAAATAACTTCTTGAACTTCAACCGAGTATAGCCATACCCTAAACACACAGTTCATCAAGAACTATTATAAAACACTTTCAAATTAATCAACTTTCCTTTCAAGGATCTTAGTTAAGATCAAATAAGCACCACTCTCTGACTCAACTTGATAACCCATAACACAACCATTAATTTCTTTGATTATATCCTCTCGATAAACCACAACAAGATGTCGCTAAAGGTTTTAACGTTTTCTTTCATAATAGAGAAACATTCAACTTCAACACTCAAATTATCCAAAAGAGATACCTTGAGTCAAAGATTACACGCATTAAAGGATTTGCAAAGGAAACTTTCATTATCCAAATCATCAAGCGAAATAATTGGATCAAGATTTCCAATAAGAAAGACAAACTCAATACAAATGTCAAACTTGACAATCAACCAAGTTCACCGCCATAAGAATAACTCATCGGTTGGGAAAACAACGATTGCTTTACGGGACAATTAAGCCAAAGGTAGCAAATTAATCCTTCTCAAAGAAGCCCATCAACCGTAATGAACTAAAACCCAAGAGAAACTCTTGAGCCCAACTGGACTAGAGTTGCCCAAATTCAAAGTGAAAGAAGAGGACAACTCTTCTAGAGATATTCACTATCAACGCCTATTCTAAGATATCCGAGGTAACAACCATCCTATTCTCATACCGCGAATAGTGGTGTAACTTGAAATGACCCGAGCCACAACCACGACCTCAACCTCTCAACATGGGTTATCCCCACACATAATATCTATAGTATTATAATATAGATATAATATATTATCTCATAACAACAATCATCAATACAACATAACGGAAAGCGTAAATGCAATGCTTCACCCATTCCCATCCTACTGTGCACTGTGTGTCAATTTAATCATTCAATTACCACGGACCTAAAGCCCGCTCTGATACCAACTGTAACACCCCAGCTCAACATTGAGCCTGGAATGCTACTAAACTAACAAAGTAATAAATAAAACTAATCAAAATGTAAGACATAATTCTAATTCTCGGCAGAACCTCCTTTGTATAACTAAGTATCTAGGAGGTTCAGTATCTAAATATCATAATCCATAATCTATCATCCATATTTCATCAAGGCATTCAAAATAAGCTAATCCACTAAAGCTTAATAACGGATATTCAAGATGTACTACTCTCATTATTACAAATATTTCATTGCATCCAAGTATACTCATACTTATCCTTAAGCAGTTACTTATTAATAAAATCGATCTACATGTTATTCATCTTTAAAGTGATGTGGTAGTGAGTGCTTCCATGACAAGTCTACCCTCCCCCATGTATATCGTTCTTGCTTGTGGTACCTAAAAACACAACAAAGCAAGGTGAGCCCAAAGACTCAACAGTATCAACAAGGCTAAAGCTAAAATCACAGTCATAGCATCAAAATACCAAGATAAAATATTACACTAAACATAGCCTTCATGCTTATGTAATGCGACCATGCAATGCACCTTTTAAACTTTATCTCTTTTCGCATTTTACGGTGTCACGGGGTATACAACCGTCGATGTATACCCTTGCCTATGCACTCGCACGAGGGACCAAGAGCCTATACTCCACAAGTATAGGGACCTTTGCCCATCATCATCATGATGGGGACCTCTTTACTCATTGCCCACATTCTGCGAATGTGGGGACCTCAACCGTCATTTACATGGCGGGGACCTCAACAGTTCATACTTGGTCACCTATTGACCAAGACTCAATCATCTTTGACATGCATATGCACAATGACATCATCTTCCAAATATATGAACTCAACATGTACATAATAACATGTAAGCATTAACAATATACAAAGGAACTTTAACCATAACTTGCATTCACCAAGATAAATTGAAACTCATCACATTACATCCATGTATGGCTATTACGAGCAAGTCACAAACAATCTTAGCAAACAAGCATAAATCTACTATAACCCGAATACTTGCCTTCCGCGATGCGACACGTTAGCCGGCAAAGGTGGTACTCCTAAACCCGAAGCTTCACCGCCTAAACAATCAAATAACTGAAATAAGGATATGATGAACACGACTCTACTGATTAACGTTCTACAATGCTTCCCTAGCGATTCAAGATTTTAACTAGAGACCCTAAACTGAAAACCAACGCATTCAGTCAAATAACGCCACTGGACAGCAGCACGGTAAACATCATATCTTTTGATCTGGAACTCCGAATGAGGTGAGTCCAATTTCTGTGGATTCTTAACTGACAAATCTACAATACTGTAGTTGACAAGACGATCCAATTCGGCCAAATTATTATGATAATAGACAGGTGAACTTTCAGCACAGAAACTGTCTAACAGAATAAACAGCAGTACTAAAACGATCATAACTTTTAATCTATAACTCCGAATTGATCGTTCGTTAACAATCTGGAAAGGTTATCAAATTACCTACAATAACCTAGTTGGGTGAAAACCCAGATTCTTCCGATTACATTTTCATATTTTACGAAATAACAAAACAGTTTAATCTCGTCAGAAATCTGGACAGCAGATACTAAATCTATCATATCTTTTGACTCGAACATCGGAATCAAGTGAACTCGGCGGCCACAGAAACTTCAGAACAAGACCCAGATATCTCTAGGAGATCAACTCCTCTGATTCGGCCTCTAAGACGTCGAAACAGCCCGCGCAACATACTGGACAGACTTGATCTACAGCAAGACGAACTCGATCCAATCAAACTAATCTAATTTCGCATCTAAACAACATCAAAACAGCGGAAACGAATTGATACCCTTGGAGATGCATGAAGCGCTGAACAAAACCCACGAAGATGATATTCTTCTTCTCCTCCTTTCTTCTTCTCCTTTTCTCCTTCCACCATGGCGGCGGCACCTGAGACTTCTTCCTCACCGTGGTAGAGCAGCAGGGAGGGGGGCTGCTACAGTGCGGCGCGGTACTGTAGCAGAGGTTAGGAATTTGGGGAAGGGCACCCCTTCTTGACTCCACTACAAGGCCGCCCACTTGGCTAGGGCGCCTTGGGCAGCCCAAGGTCCAATCCTCCCTCAAATCTTGAATTTTCTTTTAATTTTCCTCTAAACTTTAGTGCATTCAAATTTGAATAAATTTCTCTTCTGAATAATATGTTCTCTCTATTTGATATTAGGGGTATTACAATTCCACCCATTTAGCATGGCAACAATTCATCTTAGCTTGGCCTTGCAAATATTTCAAAGCCTCATCATCAGAATGGATAATGAATTCTTTAGGTCATAAATAATGTTGACAAACTTCTAAAACTCGCACTAAAGCATATAATTCCTTATCATAGACCAGATAATTCAATTGTGCACCTTTGAGTTTATCGCGAAAATAAGCAACTAGTCTACCCTCTTGCATCAAAAGCGCCAATAAGAATTCCACTAGCATCACATTCGATTTCAAAATTCTTGGTGAAATGAAGTAAAACAAATAACGGATTGCCTCAGCTAAACACTTTTTCAATTCATCAAATGCAGCTTGCTGTGCCACCCCCCATGTAAACTCAACAATGTTTTCTGTTAATTCATTTAGTGGGGTAGCAATGGTGCTAAAATCCTTAATGAAACGCCGATAAAAACTAGCGAGTCCATGAAAGCTCTGAATTTGAATAACATTCATAGGTGTAGGTCAATTTCTAATTGCTTCAATTTTAGACTCATCTACCTCTACTCCTTGTGCCGAAACCACATAGCCCAAAAATATTACACGATCTTTGCAAAGGTGCACTTCGCTAAGTTCCCAAACAACCTAGCATTGCGTAAAACCTGTAGCACTTGTCTAATGTGGTCAATATGATTAGATTCATTATGGCTGTAAATCAAGATATCATCAAAATATCGACCACAAATTTCCCAATGAAATGCCTCAAAAAAGATTCATTAGTCTCATGAATGTACCAGTGCATTAGTTAACCCAAGCGGCATGACTAACCACTCATACAAACCAAATTTCATTTTAAAAGCGAGTTGTCTACTCATCCCTTCTTTCATCCTAATTTGATGATACCCACTACACAAATCAATTTTAGAAGATAACAGTAGCCACTCAATTCATCTAACATAACATCTAAGTTAGGTATAGGATAGCGATATTGAATAGTGATATTATTAATCGCTCTATAATCTATGCACATCGCCAAGTACCATCTTTCTTAGGAACTAAAATAACAAGCAAAACACAAGGGCTTAAGCTTTCCGTCACGTACCCTTTGTCGAGAAGCTCTTGTAAATGTTTCTAAATTTCCTTTGTTTTCTCGGGTTGGTGCAGTACGGTGGTCGGTTTGGTAGCATCGCTCCCGGAATTAAATCAATTTGATGCTCTATCCCGCGGATTGGTGGCAAACCAGCGGGCACGTCCTCTGGAAGGATGTTGCTGAGTTCCTGCAAAACATGAGAGACACCACTAGGAAGAGATATCAAGTCGTTAGTAGAAAGCAAGGCATCCTTGTACATAAGTACAAAGTGCACCAAATTTGAATTATCACAAAAAGCTCTCATCTCTGATTTGGTGGCTAACATTACTAAACATTTCTCTCCCTCGCTTTTCCTTTTACCGCACAATTTTGGCTTATGGTTCTCACTCACGGAAAGTGGAATATTGCTGTTTGGTGTACTCTCAATTTTCACCTCAACTTTCTTCTTATTAGCATTGACTATCTCTGTCAATGTAAGTGGATACAAAATCACATCTTTGTCGCTCCACTTAAACTTGTAGCAGTTTGTATGCCCATCGTGATAAATATGGTGATCAAATTGCTATGGGTGCTAACAACAAGTGACAAACTGACATAGACACCATATCACAAACAATGGTATGCTCGTATACTTGCCAATCTTGAAGTGCACCTTCACCATATGACTGACTTTCACCTCGCCCACATCGCTCAACAAGCTGCACAAGATAAGGGCGAGGATGTGGTAAATATTTTAAGCCCAATTTTGTGCACATCTCCATCTGGCAGATTATAATAACTTCCTCCATCAATTATTAATTTGCACACTTTCTTGCCAGCTGTCACCCATGGTGAAACAAATTACCTTTGTTATGTGGTAGGCGGCTTTGGGACACACTAAGTACATGAGGTGTGCACACTAGCATATGCTCTCCATCTGGTGACCACGGACTACAGTCAATCTCTCATCCTCTGTGGGATCCTCTGCAAAATCAGCAAATAGAGTAGTATCATCCCCATCACTAGCTGAAATATACCCATCATCGGTAAGTATAATAACTTTATTATTTGGGCAATATTTTTGAAAATGGCCAACTCCTTGCACTTGTAGCATGTCACATCACGTGAGCGACCTATAGAACCCATCGAGGATACCACGCTAGCAGACGCAGTGTGCGCCGGTGGCAACGTACTATCTATCTTCCTCGTGCTAAACTACATGTCATTTGAATTGCCCCGGATGGGCGGGCTTGCCTAAGCTGTCGTGCTATCTGGTAGAGCCGTGCTTGCTGAATAACATTGCCATGCAGCATACTTAGCATCTTCAATGACCTATTTCTCAGCCTCACGTGCCTGATGCATCAACTCAACCATGTTGTTGTATTGATGATGATTAACAATCCGTCGAATAGCATAATTCATCGGCAAGAAAATGAGCCATCGCTTGTTCCTCATTCTCACGCACATCATCATGTGTAGGTACAAAGTCTTGGCGTGCATCTGTCGCTTTAGCTCATCCCATGAAACAACATATGGCTCATTTCGCTCCATCTGTTTGTTGCTGGCGCTTCCACCACGTAGCGACATATCTGTCCAAAGTAGTAGCGGCAAGATCCAACTTGCGCCGACTACAATAGCGGTTCATCGGAACGACTTATCAACTTGTAGCTCCCATGCAATATAAACCTCCACCTCTATAGTACCATCAAAGGGCGGCATCGTGAACTTGGGCTTTGCAACGGATCATCGGCGTTCTCATCACGCAAACGATTGCGATATCGACTATGTTGATGGCGTGGCAAGTGGTCGGTGAACACGGACTCGTCGCCATCGTCATCATCGTGGCGATTACTCTGACCTCCTCTATGGTATTTATGACTTGAAATTTGGGCTTATTTTCAAAAATATGAAAATGTGATCTTTTAAAACTTTTGATGGATTTTATTTACAATTGCTTTTCTAGATTTTATTTGCAAGGCTATTTATGCGAATAAAGAATTGAGAATCAAATTCTAGAAATTCAAAACTCATTAAGAAATTAAAATGATTGAAATAAGAGATGATAAATCCAAACCTAATTGATAATTAAAAACAACTTTGAAACATAATATGATAAACAAAAATACAAACTTGTTATAATGATTCTATAAATAGAGTGGCAAATATTTAAAACATGTTGTTACAAACTTTTCTCAACTAGAATAATAACAATACATACAAATAGGAACTTAAAAGAATTTTTGAGAAATGTCTGAGAACATAAAATTCTAAAACAATTACCTAAAATTTTATATTATGTCAAGCCCTCCTAAAATTTTTAGAATTTTTGAGCTATATTTTTATGTCAAATAAGTACCTAATGCTCTCAGTCCTTTTAGCAAAATCAGGGAACCAAAAACCCATCCACATCCTTGTTGATTTGGGCCCACATGCGACCCTTCTTCTCCACCGAAGTGTGCCATCTCTGCCGTGGATGTCCACGCACCGTGTGCCTCCATGCCAGCTCGGCTCGCCTTCCAATGCCTTCACGGTGCGCCCTCGGTGTCGCCCTTGCGCCATCGGGTTTGCAGTGCCTTCTCCACGCATCACGCACGATCGCCACGCCCATCTTTGCATTGACACGGTTGCACGAGTATGCCGCCACAGTTGCCATGGCTTTCTTCTTGGTTTACTCTGCCTCTTCCCTATTTAAGTCGAGCACCGATCGTCTAACCCTCTTCTTCACTTCCTTGCTTCTCCCTCTCCATTTTGCTTCTTCTTGAGCTCCAATTGGCTGTCGGACCTAGATTCCAAGAATCCAAATCCTCTGTGAAAATATTGTGCTATTCCTTGGATCGATAGATAGCACTCATAGGCACATTGCTGAATAATTCATACAAGGTGTGAACTAAAACATAAATATATTACAACATAGAGTGACATAGACCATGTAAGATCGAGTTTTACAAATGGGGCGAACAAGGCCAACTTGATTACATTACATGAAAGCAACAAAATCTCTGGTGGAAGCAAAAGGGGATGGAGCTCATCTCACCACAAGCAAGCGGCGGGACAACTTTGTGTACAACGGATATTAACCAAGAAATTTGAATAATATCGGTTGTAAGCAAGTACCAACGAGTCCACTTAGGCTGGGCGGGACCTAGACTATAGAATTATACTATTCTTCATCGTCTCTGGTCCATCGACCACGGGCCTTCATAGTATGTGTAGTTTCCTTGATCTTCATTGTTTGAAGGGTTTGGGGAGAGGAGCGAGAGTGAGCACAACTTTAGTGCTCATGAGCCAACACACAACATAACAATATATATGCAAGGCTAACAAGGATGGCCAAGGTTCTTTTATTTGCTAAAGCAATATTTTCAATTATCATAATTACAAATTCCTATCACTTAGCATTTTAACAAATTGCATTTTATTAAAGAGAGTAATTGTGCAATAATTATTTCCGTAGAGATTCCTCCATTGGAAACTCTACCCATGCTTCATTGATTGGAGCTACCTTCAATTATTATCACCGCGAGCTCGAAGGCTCGGGTAAAATCAAACCGAGGGCTAGGTGAGCCCTCCATAATTTTCATACCACCCACAAAGTATTTGAAATAGAACTAACTCAAGTTAAGTTCCCATGTCATTTGACCGTAGAAACACATTGTTTAAACTATTTAGACTCTCTGAGAGGTTGTACCTTTGTACCCACAAGAGATAGTGATACTCATTGCCCTACGATTCCTTAGTCATGTAGTTGAGCGACCGTCACGGTAACCTTTGAAACTACCTTGCCCTTTCCATTATCTCACCCATATGGGGTTGCGCCCATCGTTCTTGCGGGATCGTTGTATCGCGACATCTAGTGTAGTTGGACTACCCATACGGTGGCAACTTCACCCATTCAAAATTTGGATGTACCGCAAGCTTGTGCATTCCCTTTCTCCACCAAGTGAGACACATTCAGGGGTTTAATAATTTTCCTAAGCCAAGTTGCGGTTTGAGACTTGTGGTTGTACTTATTTTACACGGGAGGTCGTGACAAGATTAAGTCCTTAATCCATCCGGGCGATTCATTCCACATACCACATTACTCTCATTCTCCGTTAGCACCCACCGCCTCTCCATCCGCCCAGATGTGGTATTAGCAATTATTAGGGTTTTTAGGAGTAAGACCAAATTATTTCATTCATTTCAGTCAAGGACCACCAATGACTGCCCAAAATCATTTCATGTTTGAAGAGATGATGATTGGGGTATTTAATACCCCGGTACTTAAGCAAGTCTAGCATGTTGCTTAAGTACAACCTATAGCTAGTATTACCACATAGTTACTAGGGTGACAATGGAATAATGGATTCAAACATCAATGGATGACATATTAATTAATTAATCATCAAATGGGTGTTTAACTATCTTAAGCATTAACATACATTTGATTAAAGAATTAAAGCATGCAATTTTAGTAATTTAAATGAATATAATTTACATAAAATATAGGCTCAAAATGATCAAAGTATTGACTCGCCTTGGTTATAGGCAAGAGGGTCTTGGGCTTGATCAACTTTGGAGGTCTCCGCGTCTTCAAATCCTAATCGGACGAGCGTCTTAAAAAAGATACCAACAAGCAAAGAGAGCAAATAAATACACAATAATAAATAAATGAACTCCAAATTGAACAAGACCTATGCCATTAGCAAGATCTTGAATTAACAAATTTTTAGAAATAAATTTCATAATTTTTGGAGTTACGACGAGGGAGAACAAGACATTTGAAGTTTGGTTTGAATTAAACCTTAAAAGGAAATTACAAGAAAAAGAGGGAGAGACAGAAAGCTGGCCGTGGGGCCCGCGGGGTAGCCTCACAGGCGCATGGGGGACACAGGTGGACCAAGTCCACACCAGGAGTGCACGGGCGTGCGTGAACTGGCTGGGCCGAGCCCATTTGGCAACTAAGGAGGGGGGTGTCAAGGCTAATGATGGGTGGGCCTTAGGCCATTCATCCCCTTTTGCTTCCTTGGTTCATAGAGAAGAAAGGGAGAGAACAGAGGGGAGCGGGCCATCACAGGCGGTGGCGTGGCGATTGAAGTCTTGGCGGCGGCGAGTTGGCAAAACAGAGACTCTGGGAGGTGGTGGTTCCATCGGAGGTGGCGGCGGCACCGGAAGCATCTGACGATAGTGACAAGGCTCTAATGGCTGTGGCGGTGCAGGCTTGTCGGCGTGGGTGAACCGGCGGCGGAGATGGCGCTCACGTGTTGCGCACCATCATGGTGAAGGTGCGATCTTTGAGGCGATCCGGTGATGGCGGTGGTGCAAGGAGAAGGAAGCCACGATGGCGATGCTCCTCGGTGGTGGGGAAGAAGAAGGGAGGTGGGGAGGAGTAGAGGCCACGGAGTCGTGGGGTGGCGTGGTGGTGGTGGTGAAAAACCCATCGAGGCAGCGTGGTTGGCGTCGCGGCGTGGCCAAACAAAGGGCTCGGGTCCTTCTGGAGGAACTTACGGGAGGGGGAGAGGATGGAGCGGGGTAAGCTAGGCGGTGGTGGAGAGGGCTTTATTGCCACGGGAGGGAGGGATTGTTGTTAGCGGCGTCATTGGCCTTGGTCCCAAAGGCTGGCTCGGCATGGGTGGCTCTACAAGCGGCGATTTGAGAAACCGCAGGCGTTCAGTGCAAAAGACGCGATAGGGCGGGGTGGGGCGGGGCGATGCAGCGGTGAAGACCAAGGGGCTGAAGTAGGTGGTGCCACAGTGGTCGACAAGGCGGGGTGGGAGCAGCTCTAGCACACGCATGAGTGAGCTTCATAGCCTTGAGGCAATGGCGGGTTGGTGTCGGCGTCATGATGACAAGGGCGAGGACCGGGAGGGCTCGAGTCGGTGGGAGCAGGTGGGTGATGTGGGCACAAGCACGGTCCAGCGGCTAGGACAAGCGTGGCGCCATGGTTGCTCTCGGTGGAGAAGATAGGGCAAGGGCGAGGAGCCGTCGGTGTCGTGAGAGTTGGTTCGGTGCGGAGGAGCACGTGAGCCGATGGCGGCAAAGGGCGAAGAAGGTTCTGGCTGGTCTTCTATCATCTTGGGGCTTTTCCTTTTGCCATGAGATGCATTAAGCCATAAGTCTTCTTTGATAATGTTATGATTCAAGATTCCTTCTTTGGTCTTCTATCATCTTGGGGGCTTTTCCTTTTCCATGAGATGCTTGAATCTTGGACTCGGGATATCCTCTTTGAGCAATCTTGATCTGCTCTTCTAAAGTTGGATCTTCCATAGCATCTATAGTGACTTGTGCTATCAACCAAAGGTTGAGTGCTTTGAATTCTTTGTAGAGCTCGGGTTGATACTCTTGAATCATAACATTACATGATGGGACTTATGGCTTAATGCATCGGTAGCTACATTGGCCTTTCGGGATAGTAATGGACATCAAATTATAATCCTTTATTAACTCTAACCATCTTCTTTGTCGGAGGTTGAGATCTAATTGAGTGAAAATATACTTGAGACTCTTGTGGTGCGTGTAGATATCACAATGATTTTCAATCAAGTAATGCCACTAAATTTTGAGGGCATGCACTCTGCTTGCTAACTCCAAATCATGGGTTGGATAGTTGTCTTCATGCGGCGGAGTTGTCATAAGCTACGACTTTTCCTCCTTGCATGAGTACGCAACCAAGACCTTTGCGATGCATCACAATAGACTTCAAAGTCTGATGAATGTCTAGTAGGATCAACACTTGGTGCGAAAGCTAACTTCTTTTTAGTTCTTGGCAACTCTTTTCACAAGCCTTTATCCATTCATACTTCTTTTCCTTTTTAAGCGAGATGGGTCATCGGTATGGAAAGCTTAGAAATCCTTCAATGAAGCGTCTATAGTATCCGCCAAACCGAGAAAACTACGCACTTGATTCTTGATGTAAGTTTGCTTCCTCTAGAATTCTTGAATAATTTCATGACATCATTCACTTAATTCCTCAAGCATATTTATCAATTGCAATCCTCTAGAATGTCCTTATATAAATCCAATATCTTCATTATGGAACCTTCCAAAAGAGCGCTTGTAATCCATAATTTCAAATTTAATCCTTTGAATTATTTTATCACCATCTATCCAACACTTATTTAGTCCATTTCCAATATCACTAAGATATTCATCAATACAACAATTATTTGGACTAACACCAATATCGATAAAATATCCTTCAATCATATACTCCAATATCCAAAAATCGTATGTTTGTATAATCCAATATCCCATAATTGTACCCTTCTATAGTCCGATTAGGACATATCTCTATAATCCAACCAAAATTTCTTTCAAATCCAAACTTCTCTTATTCAATCATATTTAATTGAATCCAATGTCACCCACATACCCAAATAATTCCATATTTTCTTGATTCATCCTAATCCACCAAAATCAATCATCATGAATTGGAAATCCCATAATCAATCTTTAACAATTATATTTCCATAGTCCAATAATCATGTATTTCTACAAATCAAGCAAGATTTAACCAATTCTACCAAAATTAACATCATGAATTGATAAGGTAAATCCAATTCTTTTGCACTTTACTCTCTACCTTCAATGCACACATATCTCAATTACGAGTTTCCAACCAACATCATAATCAACTTAAGATTCGATGAAAATCCAATTTCTCATAATAATCAAATCAAGTACTTGATTCCTATACCTTTCATGATCAACCAAATTTTCCTCCATGATCATTTTGTTTCTCCATAGTCTATACAATCCACCAATCTGCTATTCTTTAAACCATTCATAACCAAGGATTATTAGTCATCGTATTCTAGTATTCACAAGAACTTCTTATAACATCGGCAATTCTTCAAATTTTCAAAATCAGTTCTACCAATGATTTCTTGAAACCATCTTGCTTGGCATCCAAACACACTAGTTAATCTCAACAAGAATAGCTTCCTATGATTTACTCAATTGAACAATCTTCAACAATTATTTCACGAGGTTACAAGATGAAGCGAAGAAAGCACGACGGTAGGGAGGAAAAGTACACTAGGCGAGAGAAAAGGGAGGAAGGCGAAGCATCCTACTAGTGGGTTGTCTTGCCAACTTCATTCATGACGATTCTCATAGGCGGCTTGGAAACTTGTTCGTTACCTTCATTTGCTTTGGTCGATGCTGAGTGCGAGGAGCAATCTTTGGGGTAGTGATCTTGTCCTTCACAGAGGAAGCACGTAACTTTAAGCATCGGGCATTCACCGGTGGTGGTCCTCATTGCGGTGGGGGCGGTTTACAAGGCATTGAGTGCGCTAATGCCCTTTCCCTCCACAATGTGTGCAAGCTACTTGGTTCATAGGGCAATCTTCGATTGGTGATGTACCTCATAGAGGGACGATGAGGAATCGGGCACGTGTAGCAATAGTGTCCATATTGCCCGCATGTGAAGCATGCTCCTCTTGTATTTTGTCGTATTGGAGGACATAATTGGGCGACATGTCTGTCTTGTCACATTCAAGGCAAGCATTTGGCGAAGCTTGAGGTCTGATAGAACTTGGCGGTACTACTTGCCTCTTCTTTGGGGCTCTTGATGAGTTCTTTGTTGCCAAGGTGAGGTTGATGGCGATGACTTTCCTTGCGTGTTCTTCAAGATTCCATTGGGGACAAGCTGTTCATCACGGTGTCCTAGGTTGCCGTAATAGAAATATTTGATCCTTTGGCCTTGCTTCCTTTGGGTGCATTTATTGGCGAAGTGCCCTTTTTCTCCTAGCAGGCGATGGAGGTTAGGCTGCGGGGTTGATTGCTACAGTTTGTCTAGTGGAGCGAAGAGTCGGAGAGCGATTCTGTTTGGAATCTGAATTTGGAGCTCTTGGAGGTTGGGTTGCTTGATTGATTGAATGATGAGTTAGCCGCTGCTTGCCACTGTTGGGGTAGGCTGTCTTGTAACCTTTTGTTGCCATCTTGTTGCAAATGGCGCCACTTTCTTGGGCTACTGCTTTCTTTCATGCCATCTGAGGGAACAACTCAGCTTAGAACGAGAGGAGTTATATGAGGGTTTGTAGGCCCTCTAGAGCAAAACAGAAGAACTTCAAACCAATGAGGAGAAACAAATCAAATACAATACAAAGCCTAGAGTGGCTGCGTTATATTAAGGGATTAGGTGTTACATGACTCCTGAACATAGCATATAGGCCATGCTAAGCCACGACACAAGATACAAACACAACGCCTACAACAGAAGGAAATAGAAAGTGCTTGCAACCAAAAAGCGCCTAGCAAGCCTTTGCTAGCTAACCTAGACTATCTGGCTACTACAATATGACGATGAAGATCTGCGTGGCGATCTCTCCCTCCTAGAGAGGGGAAGTAGTGGAAGGGTGATTCCACTAGAAAATCCTCGTGCATCTGAACCCGGTAGGTGTAAGCGGCGCCTTGCATCTTGAACTGCTTTAGAGCGGCTACTCACGGGGTTCGTGGCTCACGAAGGTGTGGCGATGAACTCACCCTCTTGACATAGAGGAAAACCTCCATGGCCCATGACTCTTGGTCGGGGTTTGGGTCTTTCGGCCTCTGTAGATAGGCATACGGTATGGGACACGTCTCATGGCTACAGGAAAAGCCCCCAAGATGATCGAAGATCAGCAAGGAATTCTATGGTATGGGACATGTCTCTTTGTTCCCCACCAGAAGGAACTCAAGGAATTGATTATGAAGGAAGCCCATAGCTCAGCGTATACCCTACATCCAGGCAGTACGAAGATGTATCAGGACATGAAGATTCTATACTGGTGGCCACGCATGAAAAGAGATATCACCGAGTTTGTAGCATGTTGTGGTGTATGTCAGCGAATCAAAGCTGAACATCAGAAGCCAGCAGGATTGCTTCAACCCCTACAAATTCCCCAATGGAAATGGGAAGAAATTGGAATGGATTTCATTCTTGGTCTACCCGAACCAAGTCGAGATGTGATTCAAGATGGGTTATAGTTGATAGACTAACCAAAGTAGCCTATTTCATTCGATAAAGACAACCTACAAGGGAGACAAGTTAGCCGAGCTATACATGGCTCATATTGTGTGTTTACATGGAGTACCCAAGAGGATAGTCTCGATCGAGGATCTCAATTCACCTCACATTTACGGGCTTGTTTGCAAGATGCCCTTGGGACACACCTTGATTTCAACCTGACATATCATCCATAAACCGATGGATGAGACAAAAAGGACAAACTAGATTTTGGAAGACATGCTTGAGCTTGTGCTTTGGAATTTACCGTGAAGCGCAAAAGTGTCTACCGTATGCCGAGTTTGCATACAATAACGATTACCGGTCGAGTTTGAAAATGTCCCCATTTGAAGCACTATATGGTAGAAAATCACGAACCCTCTACATTGGTCGAGAATCGGTGAAGGATATATATTTGGACGGATACCCTCAAGCAAGCCGAGGAAAAGTTCGACTAATCGAGATCGCCTTCAAGCTGCTCATTCAAGACAAAAGAGTTATCTTGACAACCGTTGAAGGAAATTAACTTTTGAAGTTGGAGATCACGGTATACCTTAAGGTATCCCCCTTCGTGGAACTCGAAGATTCAAAGTAAAAACAAGCTCGCCCCAAGGTATATAGGACCATTTCCGATCACCGCCAAGCATGGGGAAGTAGCCTATCGATTAGAGCTACGGAACATTTGTTAGAAATTCTAGCGTATTTCACGTCTCCCAACTCAAGAAGTGTCTCCGAGTGCACGAAGAAGCGGGCGCGTTGAAGCCATCGCCCTTGACAAAGACCTAACCTATCGAGACCATCCGATCAAGATCCTCGATGTCATCGAGAAGCGAACAAGATGCCAAGTCTTCCGCCTTTGTAAGGTCCAGTGGAGTCACCACTCAGTCAAGGAAGCCACCTGGGAATGCGAAGATCAACTGAAGCAGGACTACCCGTCCCTGTTCTCGGAGCAGCTCGAATCTCAGGGTCGAGATTCTGTTTAAGGTGGGTAGGATTTGTAACGTCCGTTTTTGGACGGTAAATAGCATTACTGTTCTTAATCCGTTCTTCACCGTAATTTCAAACTACAAAGCTAATTTACGAAAAATTCCCTCTATCTCTCGGTGTGTGTTTCAAATGTAATATCTCTGACATTTGAAACTCATTTCCTAAGTGGAGTTTCTCTCCTTTTTCAAATTCCCCGGGCCGCTCTTTCTTTCGGGCTCAGCCCACCCTTCCCCTCGGGCTCAGCCCATTCCTTCTCCTTGGGCCAAGCCCACTCCAGCCCGGCCCTTTTTCTCCCCAGGCCCGGCCCCCTTCTCCTTCTCTCTCTCCCCTTCTTTCTTTTCTTGAGCACTTTGGTCATCTCCCTCCTCCTTCCTTTTCCCGTAAGACCCGCCGTGCCGCCCGGGTCCTCTCCTCACTGTCACCTCCCCGGGTCAGCCGCCGCGCCACCCGCACGTCGCTGCTACGATCTCCGCTGCCCCGGAGCCTCCACGTCTTGTCGTAGCCTCGTCACGTCGCCGCCCCGTCGTGTCGACACCGCCCGCCTTTCGGCCCAGCGCCCTTCAAGGCCGCCTCTACCCGTGACCACGAGGACATCTGGGCCGCCTCATCCTCGCAGCGCCTCCCGCTCCAGCTTGGTCCCCAGCGAACGCCCATCTTGCCGCCTCGGGACAAGCGTCGTCGCCGCCCCAAGGACCGGATTCCCTCCCTTGCTCCCGCGCCATGAGCCTCTATAAAGCCCCTCCACCCCCCTTGGAGCTTCCCACGCTGCCCCCGTGAAGCTCGGTAAGAACCACCCCCAAATCCCCGTTTCTCCGTTCCGGCCACCCCTCCCCGGCGTCTAGCCGCTCCGGCGACCCTCTGGCCACCCCGACCCCGTCACTGTGCGCCACTCATCGCCCAGAAGCTTTCCCCTCAACCTCCCCTGCGGATTAGCCACTCCCGCCACCAAATTTGTCGTTCTTCCATACCTCCGGCCGCCACCTTCACCACCACCCGCCACCGCCTACGTCCATCCTCTGGCCTCCCCGCCTAGCTCATCGGCTCTGCCTCACCAAGCTCTACAGTGCTCCTTCCCGGCCCTAACCACCCCGTAAGCCCGCCTCACCTTCACCGTGCCGCCTCGCGCCACACATCACCCGCCACTGGTCACCGCCCTTCTCCAGCGCCGCCACCACCGTCACGAGCTTCACCGCAGCCAGACCACCGTTTACGCCCTAGCCTTGCCCCCGCCGAGCCACTGCTCGCTGGCACCGAACCAACCGCCATACGCCTTGCAGCGCACCATGAAGCGTGTGCGTGGCGTGTTCAGACCGCCTAATCATTAGTGGTTAATGACAGCATTTAAAACCTTAAGCAATCATTAGTTCTTAATTATGTCCTAACGCCCCTTTACTCAACGCCATATGGGCCCCGTCGCGCGATAAAAACCAACCCTTTCCCTCAGCGGCGGTGGGCCCCAACCCACTATTCCGTGGACGAGCATACCATGCATGTGGACCGGGTCCATGCCTTGATACAGAGACTCCTCTCTTTTCTATTTCAATTAATCTTTGTTAATTCATATCTTCTCCATTATAACTCCAAAAATTATGAAATAAATTTCTAAAATTCGTTAAATCAAGATCTTGCTAATAGCATAGGACTTGATTAACTTGGAGTTCATTGTTTATTCTTGTGTATTTATTTGCTCTCTTTGCCGTTGTGTCTTTTTAGGTATTGCACTTTGATTAGGATTTGAAGGCGCCATGATCCTCAAGTTGATCAAGACCAAGATTATCAAGAACCCTTGCCTTTCACCAAGGCAAGTCAATACTTTGACCATATTGATCCTACATTCTATGCAAATTATATTCGTTTAAATTAGCAAAATTGCATGCTTTATTTCTTTATCAAATGTATGTTAAAGCTTAAGGTAGTTAAATACCCACTTGTTGAATAATTAATTTAAATATGCCATCCTTGATAACTTGAATCCATTAATCCTTGTCACCTAGTAATTATATGGTAATACTAGTTATAGGTTGTGCTTAGCGACATGCTAGTCTTGCTTAAATACCGGTATTAATTAATACCCCAAATCATCATTTCCTCAAACATAAAATGATTTGGGTAGTCATTGGTGGTCCATTGACTAAAAGGTGTGAAAATAATTTGGTTTTACTCCCCAAAAACCCCAATTGCTAGTTCCATCTGGGCGGATGATGAGGTGGTGGGTGCTCGGGGAGCACATGGTTGGTTGGGTTGTGGAATGAACCGCCCAGATAACCCTAAGGACTTAATCTTGTCACGACCTCCCGTGTTAAACTAGTACAACCACAAGTCTGCAAAGTGCAACTTGGTTTAGTAAAGTTATTGAACCCTGAAAGTCATCTCACTAGAGGGGATAGAAGAACGTAAAAGTGCGGAGATACTCTGGCTTGGAAGGGACACCAAAAAGGTGAAGTTACCAGCTGCGCTAGTTGTTGTGGCCGGGGCCAGCTGCGCTAGTCGTTGTGGTGAACATCTCGCACAACATATGGGCGTAACCCCGTATGGGTGGAATGACTAAAGGGTGAGATAGCTAGAAAGGTTCTTGTGTGATCGCCCAACTACATGACTACGGAATCATGTGGGGTAACGGGTATGAATATCTCTTGTGGGTAAAGTGTGCAACCTCTGTAGAGTCTAAAACTGTTTAAACAGCCGTGCCTACGGTCAAAGGCGGACATGGGAATCATAACTTGAGTTAGTTCTATTTCAAAAACTTTGTGGGAGGTATAAAAATGGTGGAAAGGCTCACTTAGCCCTGTTTTGGATTTTGCTTGAGTCGTCGAGCTTAGTGGGTGTGGTTATTAGAGGCCGCTCCAATTGAAAGGATGCATGTGTAGAGTTTCGACGGATGGGACTTCTACTAATATTAATTACTGCACTTTACTCTCTTTCAAAATTGCAAGTTTGTTAAAATGCTAAGTCATAGGGTTTGTAATTATAGTATTGCAAAACTTGCTTTCACAAATAAAAGAACCCGAGCCATCCTTGTTAAACCTTGCATGTATATATTTGCATTGTGTGTTGGCTCATGAAACGGTAGTAGTGCTCATTCTCGCTTCTTCCCCCAACCCTTGAGATAATGAAGATGAAGGAGACTATGCTTTCTCTGACGGCCGGAGATGATGGACAAGGCTATGACGAGGAGCATAGTTACGTAGTTTAGGTCTTGCCAGTCTAAGTTGACTCTTTGGTACTCGCGCATAACCGATATTATCCAACTCTCGGTTAATATCCGTCAGTACCTGAGTCACCCGATCGCTTGCGTGTGAGATGAGCCCTACCTCGCCTTTTACTTCGCTATAGTTTATGTTGCTCTTATGTGATGTAATCAATTTGGCCTGCTCGGCCCTTTTGTAAACTTGACCCGACGTGGTCTATGTTACTCGATTGGTTGTAATATTTAATATTCAGTTCACGCTTGTATGAATGATTGACAATGTGTCTTGTGAAGTGCTAACTCTTGATCCGAGAATAGCACGTTGAATTCACAAAGGATTTGGATTCTCGGAATCCGGTCCGACAAAAAGTCCCATGGGCCATCGTCGGAAGGGTAGCCAACTACAATTTTTGAGGCGAGAACGAGAGTCGAATCTGAGCAAAACTCAAGTGAGGTAGGGATAAGCGAAGAACTAGGAATGATGAGTAAGAGCGGTAAATCGCTACATTTTGTCAAAGCTTTTCTTAACTTTTAAAAATAAGACCCAAGTCTTAAGGCAACGACTAATCTAACTAAGGATTCAACGATCGTATGCTCGATACCGACTCTGTCGGACCGGATTCCGAGAATCCAAATCCTCTGTGAAAACACTGTGCTATTCCTGGATCGAAGAGATATCACTCATAGGCACATTCTTGAATCATTCATACAAGGCGTGAACTAAAACATAAATATATTACAATACAAAATGACATAGACCACGTCGGTCCAGTTTACAAAGGGGCCAAACAAGGCCAACTTGATTACATTACATGAAAGCAACAAAATCTCTGGCGAAAGCAAAAGGGGAGTGGAGCTCATCTCACCACGAACAGCGGCCGGGCAATCATGTACGACGAATATTAACCAAGAGTGAATAATATCGGTTTATGCATAAGTATAACGAGTCCACTTAGGCTGGGACGGAACCTAGACTATAGAACTATACTATTCTACATCGTCTCTGGTCCATCACTTCGGGCCTGCATAGTATCGTACTATCCTTGATCTTCATTGTGCGAAGGGTTTGAGGAGAGGAGCGAGAGTAAGCACAACTTCCGTGCTCATGAGCCAACACACAATGCAATAATATATATGCAAGCCCGACAAGGATGGCTCAGGTTCTTTTATTTGCTAAAGCAATATTTTCAATTATCATAATTACAAATTCCTATCACTTAGCATTTTAACAAATTGCATTTTATTAAAGAGAGTAATTGTGCAATAATTATTTCAGTAGAGGTTCCCGTTCCCTCCATCGGAAACTCTACCCATGCTTCATTTGATTGGATTGATTGGAGCTACCTCCAATTATTACCACCGCTGAGCTCGAAGGCTCAGGTAAAATCCAAACCTAGGGCTAGGTGAGCCCTCCAAAATTTTTCATACCACCCACAAAGTTTTTGAAATAGAACTAACTCAAGTTAAGTTCCCATGTCCGCCTTTGACCGTAGGAACGGCTATTTAAACAGTTGAGACTCTGCAGAGGTTGTACGCTGTACCCACAAGAGATAGTCATACTCATTACCCTACACGAGTCCTTAGTCATGTAGTTGAGCGACCGTCACAGTAACCTTTCAAACTACCTTGCCCTTTCTGTTATCTCACCCATATGGGGTTGCGCCCATCGTTCTGGGGGGGGCGTTGTACCCGCAGCGTCTAGTGTAGTTGGACTACCCATACAGCTGCCAACTTCACCCATTCAAGCTGGATGTACCATAAGCTTGTGCATTCCTTTCTCCACCCAAATAACACATTCGGGGTTTATTGATTTTACTAAGCCAAGTTGCAGTTCTGCGAGTTGTGGTTGTACTTGTTTTACACGGAGGTCGTGACAAGATTAAGTCCTTAATCCATCCGGCGGTTCATTCCACATACCATATTACTCTCGTGCTCGTTAGCACCCACCGCCTCTCCATCCGCCTAGATGTGGTATTAGCAATTATTAGCGTTTTGAGGAGTAAAACCAAATTATTTCATTCCTTTCAGTCATGGACCACCAATGACTGCCCAAAATCTTTTCATGTTTGAAGAGATGATGATTGGGGTATTTAATACCCGGTACTTAAGCAAGTCTAGCATGTAAGCTTAAGTACAACCTATAACTAGTATTACCACATAGTTACTAGGGTGACAATGGAATAATGGATTCAAACATCAATGGATGACATATTAATTAATTAATCATCAAATGGGTGTTTAACTATCTTAAGCTTTAACATACATTTGATTAAAGAATTAAAGCATGTAATTTTAGTAATTTAAATGAATATAATTTACATAAAATATAGGCTCAAAATGATCAAAGTATTGACAAGCCATGGTTATAGGCAAGAGGGTCTTGGGCTTGATCAACTTCAAATCCTAATCGGATGAGCGTCTTGGAAAAAGACACCAACAAGCAAAGAGAGCAAATAAATACACAGAATAAATAAATGAACACCAAATTGAACAAGACCTATGCCATTAGCAAGATCTTGAATTAATAAAATTTTGAAACAAATTTCATAATTTTTGGATTCTGAGGAGGAGAACGAGACTTTTGAAGTTCGAGTTTGAATTAAACCTTAAAAGGAAATTACAAGAAAAAGAGGAGAGAGAGAGAAAGCGGCCGTGGGGTCCACAGGCAGCCTCCTAGCGCACGGGGACAGGTGGACCAAGTCCACGCTAGGAGTGCAGGCGTCGTGGGCTGGCTGGGACCGGGCCCATTTGGCAGCCAAGGGGGCGGGGTGTCAAGGCTAATAACGGGTGGGCATTAGGCCATTCATCCCCATTTGCTTCCTCGGTACGTAGAGAAAAGGAAGGGGGGGACAGAGGGGAGCGGGTGGTCACGGGTGGTGGTGGTGCTGGCGATTGGAGGTGCGGGCGGCCGCGAGTTGGCAAACAGGGCCGCCAGATGGTAGTGGTTCCATCGGAGGTGGCGGCACCGAAGCATACTGGCGGTAGTGACGGGGCTCCAATGGCAGTAGGCGATGAATGGGCTCGTGGAGGCGTGGGCGAACTAGCGAACTGGCAGAGCAGCAGAGATGGCACGCGCATGGGTTGCGCACCGTCATGGGGAAGGTGCGAGGCCGAGCAGGAAGGGCGGAGGCGACCCGAGGCGATCTGGCGGTGGCGGCCGGAGCGGAGGAGAAGGAAGCCACGGCGGTGACACTCCTCAGCGGTGGGGAAGAAGAAGGGAGGTAGGGGAGGTGTAGAGGCCAAGGGGTCCTAGGGTGATCTGCGGTGGCGGTGAAAAACCCACCGGAGGAGGCGACCTAGTGGCGGGGCGGCGCGGCCAAACAAAGGGGAGCTCGGGTCCTTCCTAGAGGAACTTACCAGAGGGGAGAGGATGGAGCAGGGGCGAGTTGGGCGGTGGTGGAGATGGCTTTATAGCCACGTGAGGGAGGGGAGAGTCGTTAGCGCGCGGTCCCGAGGTTGGCTCAACATGGGCGGCTCTGCAAGTGGCAACGACTTGAGCAGCACGGGCGTTCTGTGCAAAGACGCGATAGGGCGGGGCGGGGCTGATCAAAGTGGCAAAGACCAAGGTGGCAAGCGGTGGTGCCACAGTGGTCGACAAGACGATCACGGAGCGGCTCGCACACGCACGAAGCCGCTTCATGGCTGCAAAACAAGGTGGGTTGGTGTCGACATCATGACGACGAGGTGAGGACCAGGAGGGCTCGAAGTCGGTGGGAGCAGCTAGGTGACGTGGGCGCAAGAGTGGTCCGAGTGGCGAGGACAGGCGTGACGCCATGGTTGCGATCGGTGGAGAAGACAGGGCAAGGGCGAGGAGTCACGGTGTCGGCGAGTTGGTGCGATGCGAGAGGAGCACGTGGACCAGTGGTGGCAGAGGGCCAGAGGGGGTGGCATGCGAGGCAGACGGTGGAGTGCGCGTGAGAAAAAAAGAGAGCGGCTCCGGTGTGGCTGGAGGAAGAAGACCCGATGGGCGGCCAGGCAAAAAGAAAAGGCCGAAGGAGGGCTGGGCCAACCGGGCCGAAGAAAAGGAGAAGGGGGCCCAAGGGAGGTGGGCCAAGAAAGAAGGGGAAAATAGGCCGGGAGGTAGCTAGGCCTAGGGGAAAGAGAAGGGGCCGGGTGGGCCAAGGAGCAAAAGAGGCCGGCCCAAGAAAGAAAGGAAGGGTAAAATGGAGAAGGAGGGCCAAATTCAAAAAGGGAGAAATCCAAACCTGAATTTGAATTTCAAGGGTCAAGGATATTTGAAACACAAACCCAAGCTTATAGAAGAAAGGTGATTTTCGAAAATATTTGCTAATTTCAAATACGGACGAAGAACGAAAACTGAATTAGTAAGGACTATTTATCGTCCGAAAACGGGAGGTTACATGGCCAAAGCTCCGAATGCCAAGAGCCGAGCCACCACGCTGCCTCCAAGCACTCTGGGCATGCCGGTGATCCCCGTGCATCCCCAACCGCGTCACGTTCAGTCCCACATCCTCAGGAGCCAAACCCCTCAAGCAATTTCAGATTTCATCACCCAAGGAGCCACGCACACCCCTTCTTCCCCGCTTCCGGCTGCAACCGCCTGCACCATTGTCGTTTCTTCTCCGGCAGGCCTCTCTTCAATTCCTCCTCACAGGAGTACCTCCTAGACTTACTTTACCTAACCCTACCTCTCATCTGTGCTCTCCTCTTCTCTAGAGACCGCGCCACGGTGACCTCCCCACGTCGCTGCCGGCTTCCGCCACCATCCTGCCTCTAGCCACCTTGGCTCTCTCTGACCACTACTACACGTTCCAGGTATCCCATGGCTACTCGTGCTTCCCCTAACTTGCTCCCTCTAACCCCCATGTGTCGTCGTGCCATCTCCACCCCACAGTCGGCCGCCACCCACCGCTGCGGGCCCACTCCAGTACGACTCCGACAACGCCAAGACCACCCCTAGCTCCCTTGTACCATGGACAACCCTTTTTTTGGGGAAGCCATCGCCTCGACACTGCTCCATCCACCGGCGATTTGTGCCACCCCAATTCGACCGAGCCTTCTCCGATTCTGCCATTTGAGCCCCTGTGCCTAAGCCTCTCTGTCACTTGAAATGGGACCCACCTGTAGGGTTTTAAGAACATACATGTTGACTAATACTTGTGTCACTCAAAGATGTAGTTAGCAAATTAAAATTTGAATTGACAAGAAAGTTTAGTTAGTAGCACTTCATGTCAAAAAATTATGTGTTGTCTATTAAATGAACAAAGAAGGTAATATGAAATTGTCGGTGAGCTAGTGACATCCTAATACAAATAGTTAAAGCATGGTATTGATTCAATTAGTTACTTGATCACTCACATATTATTTAACAATTGGATAAGTGAATTTGTAAGGAGTTCAGTTAACCAACTCTCTTAAATGATTGAATAAGCAGGAAGGCAATCTAAGGATAGTTAGAAATAACAATAGGCTAATGACTTTGCTAATACCAATAGTTAGAAAGTGTAGTGAATCGCTTAAGCTTTGGACATTAAGCTTATAGAGACAACCTAATCTGAAAAGAGATATTGATGTGAAATGTTCAAAACCAATAGTGAGCAACCAAGTGATTAAAGATAAGACGTGTAGTGAACTAATGACATTTCTAATACAATTACTTAGAAAGGTTTGGTTCCAGTTAGCCTTTGGACCTTAATCTAATGTAGTAGCCTCATATGAAAACAAGTATTGAGATGGATATTCAAAACTAACAGAGAACCATTGGATTGTTAAAGGAAATAATGTGTAATAAACTAATTTATCAAGGAAAGCTTTGATTACGCAAAGAATTAATAAGAATAGGAAAAATCTAAGAACAACAAGTAACCTACTAATGGAAGACTCAAATTTGTAAACCACATGATGATAGCTAATGCCCAATAGTTTAATAGGTTTGACAAGTCCTTAGTAGCCAGTTAACAACCAAATGAACAGTAGACCATGATATGGATAAAAGAATTAGTTAGTGAGCTAAATGATCTAGAGAATACCTTAACTAGGCAAAGGCTTAATAAAGATGGATGTACAGTAGGACAAACTTGAATAAGGTAGTGAGCTATGGCTATTTCAAATACAAGTATTTAGATGTTATGTTAAATTAGTTAGCCTTTAGCAATTAATCCAAAAGAGAAAGAACTAAATAAGATGCAAGATGGGAATACAGTACCCATGTAATAATGTAATAGAGCCATATCAAGTGCCAAAATAAATTAACTAGAAAGTATGATTAGCCATTAACAATTAATCTCAAAGAGTAAAGTTAATTATAAGTCAATATTTTTGAACATGGTTATCTAAACAATAGTAGCACTAGGTCAATGAGATAGTTAATAAAAGATGGCAGAGCAATTAGAGATTAAAAATTGTTAGTATGTACTTAACCACTATCACTAATGTCTAGGCTGAAATAGGAGGTTAACTAAAAATAAACCTTAGTACATATTCTAGTTAAAGGTTAACCTAATATACTAGTTGTACCTTAGCATAAGCTTAGTCATGATAATGACTATAAAAGGACACACCTAAGTCATAGAATTTCCTTGATAAATAGGAAATAGTAACAAAAAGAATCATTAACATGAGCTGGACCTCCTATGCAAATCATGGTAAGATACTCTCAATGAAACAAGACAATTCGACAACAAATCGATGCAAATCAAAACGCTAATAACTTTTACATACAAACTCAGAATTAAATGAATATTTTTGCTAAATTCACATAAGATCACTCTTTGTAATAATATGCAAAAATATTTGGTTTTTCTTACGTTTTAATTTATTTCTTCGTTTGTGTTTTGATTTCGGTTCTTTCGATTAGACGTCAGAATTCGCGAACAAGATCATCGACGATCAAGCGACCTCACTCTCTGAACAACATAAGCAAGAGCAAGTGTTAGGACCGGATTTCTGAATCTGAACCCTCTGTGTATTTCTGCACTAGTCCCGGATCGAGCTAGTGCACATAGTGGAAACATTGTTGATAACCGATTGAATCACGAAATAACATTAATAAATAATCGAGTCTTGGCCTTATGGCCACTTATTACAAAAGAGGTCCAAAGACCTTAAGTCTCACAGCAGCGGAAATAAAAATAAACTCCGTGGTTGACCCATCGAATCGCCCACTGGCATTCAACTGGGGAAACACAGCCAAGTAGTCTAGGTAGCCTTCATTGAAGCCATAGGCAAAGTAGTCGTAGTCGTTCTCGACATCTTCGTAGACTTCTAAGATTTTTTGAGTGTAGCATGTGAGTACATAAAGTACTACGTGAGTCTTGGGAAATGACGCATATGCATAGCTTTAACAATTAGGCATATAGGGTTCATTTGCACAAAGCAAGATTTTAAGTTTAAACATCTTTTATAAAGCTCATTTGACAAAAGATGATTAAATAGTTAAAGTAATTTAAATCAAACTCTAATGCAGGTTCCAACTACCATACATTAGTAAATGTGCTCTAACCGCCAAATTGCAAGAATTGAGCTCTAGTTGCTCAACCGGCTCTAACCGCGTAACCACAATCCAAGAGTTCCAACTGCTCCCAGATTCCCAAAATATTTCTTTTAAAACCAAAACTGAAATACCATGTGTATACGCACCTTGCCCGCCCTTGACCGTGGGCACGGCTATTCGAATAGTTTTAACACTCTGTAGAGGTTGTACAACTTGACCCACATGAGATAATTAGCTTGTATCGTCTCGCTCACACACTTCTAAAGGTGTGCGACTAAGCGATTATCACAGGGCTTTTACAATACTTTATCCTAACATTAGCCCGCCCAATGAGCTTTACCCCAAGTCATGGATGTTACTTACCATTGACCTGGAGCTCACCGTTGTGGAGGATAACCTGCCCAGACTTGGACATCTATTACCAATGCCCGATGCAAGCCCTGATAGACATGGACATCATTTACCATCGTCTGCACTAACCTGGTAACACCTACCATCTGACTGCGCATGTAATGCTAGAACATAGTAAATTATTCACCGGTCCTTCCCATTTAGGACATGTGGTTGTACAGTATTGCTTGGTTTGAATAAACACAAGAGTCGGTCCTTAATCAACTAGGGTGAGACAAACCAAACTCAAGCCACTCACCCTAGTCTAAAATATTTTCCACTATTTTTATTTTATTTCCAAATATTGACATTACCTAATGTCAAATATTTTCCAAAATTTTAAAGCATACCAATATTAAAGGTTTTTCTCCCCCAAAGGTTAAACAGGAACATACAACATGTCTAAGCAATTCTACCGTATCAAACTATTCTGCAAAATTGTATTCAATAATGCGGACTTTCATAAAGTAGGGTTACAAAGGTGTAGGATATCAAATATCAAGGATGATAATAGCAAACTTTAGGTTTTTAACTAACAACCTACAGTTTAACTTATCATTTAAATAAATTAGTAATGCATAACTGTAAAACTAAAAACATAGTTTACACATCATAGGTTCAAAGTGGTTAAAGGAGACTCACCTTCGGTGGCGTTGGAGGTAAGCGCTTCTGTTGATCAAGCTCAAGATTGGCAACGCCGGACTCTACACACGAATCGCACCAAATAAAAACTAAAAATTATAAAATAAATACTGCAAATTATAGAATGAATTTAGGAGAAAGAGTCGATGAATTTGGAGTTCGTATGAGAACGAAGTAATTTTTGGAAAATAAATTCTCATGGAAAATATGCATGTACAAAGCTCTGGTTGAGGATCGACTAGATAATGAAGCTACTATGTATTGTCATTGCAAGCGAACAGAAGGCTAGCTCGGGCAAACACAGTGCATGACGTCGGCTTGTGAGGGACGGTGGTGCTCCGACGGCAGCACCGACGACGGGAGGTGAGCACAGGCACGGGCACGACATGGGGATCGCGATGGTGTGGCTGGTTCGGCTCGAGAGTGACCGTGGAGGTGCAGCCATGGCGGCCATTGATGACGGCGAAGAACTTGCGGTGGTTTGGGCTTCTCGGCGGCGAAGAAGATGAAATGAGGTGGGGGATTGGAAGAGTGATACTAGGAGCATGCTATGACATGGTCACCTAGGTCGGTGGATCACCGAAGAGGAAGAACAACACGAAGGCGGCGGCGCCGGACTTCGAGAAGATACTAGGTTGCGTCGCTTGATTCGAGCAAACAAAAGAGAACTAGGGAGTGGTGTTTGAGGCGAATCAAAGAGTAGAGATGGGCACACGTGATGCTCTCTTTATAATGCGAAGGGGATGCTTGAGATGACAAGAAACAGATGGGGAATGAAGCTTCAATTTTTAGTTTGCAAAAGAAGAATGGGAAAAAAGGCCAAATTGAACGTAATTGATGGAGAAAACGTGCAATTGATGGCATGGCATCGTGGGAGAGGTTAATGCGGTCTTAATGCTTCAAACGGAATTGAATTTGGTTGATCGTGCATGGAGAACGGGGAGAAATTGTAATCGGCAGCTATTGATGTATGCATAGCTCGGGTGCTTCGCAGGGGGCAGCAAGGGGAGAGAGGGGAGGGCAAGGGGAGGGGCGGCACAATTGGCGGCGGTGGCCGACGGTAGTGACGCATGAGAGCAAGGCGAGTGGCGGCGCTGTCATTGATGGGCATGGCTGCTGCTCTCGGGAAGCAACACGCAATAGAGAAAACGTTTCGTTAGAGAAGAAGATAGGAGAGAGAAAGGAAATAAAGAAAGGAATAAAAGGAAGGATACAATCAATTGAAAGAAAAATGGAAAGTTGGCAGCGTATGCATGGAAGTATGCATGGAAGGGCTGAGGTTAAGCATGTGGCTATAGGGAAGGAAATGGATGGGTGACCGAACGGGAATTTAAATTTTTTTAATATTATTTTTTTATAAAGAAAAAGAGAGAAGTGCAAAAGAAAGATTGGACCGAGAAACTAGAACGAATATTTTTCTGAAGATTTGAATTTGAATTTTTGGAATTTGAATTTGAATTTAGAATTTAGATTGGAAATGGAGTTTTGGAATTTGAGTGGGAAATTGGAATTTTGAGATTTCCTTCCAGAGTTACACATAAAATACAGATAAAATCCAAATAAAATGCAGACAATTTTAATTAATTAATTTGAAATTAAATTTTAGAGAAAGTGAATTTTGGGATGCTACAGCAAGGCAAGTACCCACATTGATCATGTTGATCCCAGTATTTTACTTATTGTCCTTCATTTTTGTAAATTTTATTATGCATGCGTGTATGTTGTGTATAAAAATGCTATTATCGGGAAATTGGTAGATGTATTCCTAACTGCTGCATATATCTCCTTGAAATATTGATCCCTTAGTATTGTAGCCATTAGAATATGGATTAGACACTATGTAATGTCAATTGGGGATTTTGAGTGCGATTATCGCACAAATGTAACTAGAGCGATAGATTTTCGGAAAAATTGATAAAAGGACAATATGATAATTTGAAAATGGTCTAGAGGAGATACCTCTATTATTTTGTATGAAAACAAAATGAAAACTTTAGTTTTTAGATGTGGGCGAGTCATAATGTATACCGAAAAAGTGAGGATTGTGACTCACTAGTAGCTAGGGAAGAGTTCTCGTCCGTAGTCGATTAAGGACAAAAGCCAGCAAATCCGGGACTAAGATCTAATCGTACAACCGTATGTGCTAGGATGGGGTAGCCGTAGCTAACTAAGTTATCGAATCCTAGCCTTGCATGACAGTAGGCAGAAGTAGTGCACGCATGCCGAACGACAGGCATGCCGACACAACTGCGGATGCCTCACTTTGACGGGTTTCTATCTAGGCGAATTGAGGGAGTCGCTCAACGGGTTTCTATCCTGGTGAGTGAGGCTCCTCATTCGATGTGTTCTTTTATTATTATCTAGGCTGATGAGGATAATGATTCGCAGGGCTAGTGCAAGGCTAGGGCTAGATAATGTAAAGGCTACGTCGTGAACTCTAGACTGCTTACCATCAGTAGTGAGTAGTGGTATCGACAGATGCCGAACAAACTAGAGATATTCCAGGCAACTGGAATACCGCGTACTATGGGTAAAGTTGTACACCTATGCAGAGTGATAAACTATTGGATCGGAATAGCCGCACTTGTGGTCATGAACATGCTTAGTGCGGCTAGTATGGTGGTAGTTTTGTTTTTCCAAAAATTGTTTTGTCACAAAACTTGGGTAATGACATGGGGTTTCATTTGTTGAGTTAACTGTCATGTCTATGGCTGGACTGCTATGTCTATAGCAAGCCTGCCATTTCTATGGCTGAACGTGAATTTGTCAGTGCCATGTTTATGGCTAAAAATGAATATATTTTTACTTGCAACCGATTAGGGTTGCGGGTGTTGTTATTATTTGATTCAGTTTCTTACTTACTGTTCTGTACTTATTTATATTGCTCTTTCAAATTCCGTTGCAAATTACTACTTATGGATATTGCAAATAAAAATGGCTTTGATCAAAATAACTTGTAGATTAGAGCCTCCTTATTTGATAGCCTTGCATCTAATATAATTTTTGTGACACAGTACAAGTCTTGTTGAGTACACAAGTACTCAATCTTGCTAATATTGTTGTTCAGAGATCGAAGATGCGCATATGCCGACAGCGAGTTCTTGCTCCTGGCACCGAGAGGGTTCGGTGACGGGTCTACCTAGGCCTTGTTCCTTGTCGGTTGCCTGCGGGATCGGATGGGCATGCCGCTGGAGTTTTGCTGCTATTATATGTCTTCCGCTACTATTTATTTACTTTGATGACTGCTTTTTGGCTGGTTGGTCGTTGCTGTAATAATCTTGTAATAGCTTAAGTAGAGTACCCTTTTACTTACTTTAGTATGTGAATGTGTGTGCTAGCTATTAATCATGGGACTAGCACAACATACACATAGGGTCTTCAGGTATTCCATGCCCGAGGGTTCGATAGGTGCCATAGTAGGCACCCCCATAAGCGTCGTCGTGCACGCCTCCATAGGCACCATTGTGGATGCCATCGTTGGCGCCCGGGTGGGCGCCGCCTCCTCTAGCGCCGTTGCCACAGACATGCCCTTATGCAGGGGGATGCGCTGCAACCTCGGCAATAGCACTATTTATTCTATACCCTCGCGATATCTGCTACTTTGTTTGTCGAGTTGTCATTGGAGTGGTTCATTCTTGCGCTGCCATCTAGTGGCAGTCTCCGCATCTGTCTTGTCGCGCGGCTCGTACGAGAGGTATACACTCCCCGCATCGCCACGTCTACCTAGCTGCCCCGAAGCGGTGAGCTTGGCAATGGCGTCCAACAACACCATGTGGTTTCATCGACGGTCACGGACAGCTTTCGGAAATCTGTCCCCAGGCCGTCCAAGTTATTTGAGACATGCCCAAGGTCTCTGCGCACCTGGTTGACCTCAGCCAGGAACTCCTCCCAGAGCGTGGCACGAAGTGTAAGGTAGTGCATCTTGGTGATCGGATCAGTAAGATTGCCGTCAAGATCCTTGTCCTGCTCGCTTCATGACATGGTTATAGTAGCAAAAATACCAAGTGAAAATATATGTGAAAAAAATGGAAATCTCTCAACTACTGTTTTGAAACAAAGCAAGTTGTACTGTTCCGAAGTAAATTAAGAGTGGTAAAAACTTACGCTCATAGCAACAAATGACCAACCAGGACTGTGCGAGCGAATATCAAGAACGACAGTCAATACATGACACGGATGTTTTTGGTGGAGCTAGGTGAGGAAAACAACCAAACAAATTCAGAATTTAAAGATTGTCTAGCGATGTAGCAATCCAAATGAGACTAACAATTCCTAATTGCTAATCGTATGATTTAAGTTAGGAATGAACAGCAACACACGCACAATGATAAAGGGACTATTGCAATCAAAGGAATGAGCGATAAAAAGAACACTTTTTGTACTGATGCGAACGCTCGTATTGCAACAGTTCAAGGAGAGATGCTAGCTAGTGCTCAAAAGTTATATATGAGGGTACAAGATTGCACAAAATATATGGTACGAGAACAGTAGCAGATACAAATATATAAAAATGCTTCAACACAATAATTTAACACTATGGCCGAAACTTTTGCCTTCCTTCCTTTTTTTGTTCTCTATTTTTCTTGTTCTTTGTTTTTTTCTTTCTTTCTTTCACGGCCAAACACAACTATCAGCAAGGATCATTTTCTTTTTGTTTGGAACTCACCGCTAACAACTAAGAAACATCAAGGAACAGTCACGGCCAAGCATCCACCGAAACGTGAACAGTGCCCGAAAGTGAACAGTGCCAGAATGTGAACAGTACCAGAACGAATGACTTGGCGTCCCAAAAATCCGAGGAGCAGTCCCACGAGCACAACAACAAGCTAGTCTCAATATGTACGAAAGGTTCATAAATGGACAAATTTGTTCATGAAGAAGACAACGTGCAATCCACTAGATATAAGTGATGTTTAGTTGCACAAAACAGGAAGTAGCTATTCATATTTGGATTTTCTGGTTTTGATCACAACACAAGTTGGACAAACATGAATTGGATGGGGAAAACAAAAAGTGGCGCTAACGGAACATGACCAAGAACTAAACACGATGAGCGAGTGGATTAAAATCAAACAAAACACACTAAAAATAAAGAATTAAACTCTAGCGAAAGACAATATATTTTTTGTGGCTTTTTGATGTATAGGACAGAAAAACAATCTATTAAATTACGGGTAAAGAGATTCTACCGAGTGGCCTGGAATCTAATACCACGATGATACGGGGTGTCCCGATCTTCTTGAGTACGATCGTGGATATTAATAGTGCTTGATGACGAACAACGCTCAACTGTACACCATGCGCTAGTGCACGGACTTACAACTCTATGGATATTCGACAACACGCACTTGGATGATCGCCGCTAGACCACGAGCAGAGATCGCCAAGCCCTCAATTCCTAGCGAAAAAGCAAACATGACCTTATGTCATAGAACAAAAAACGGCTCGCCTAATTCTCTCTCAGAAATCCTCGCATGAAATTTTGGTATGAAAGAACAAGCAATAGCTTGTGTTCAATTCAATTTCTCAAAAGTGGTCTGTCTATGAATACCATCTGTTAGATGTTTATAAGGTCACCATCATTGGCCGCCAATCCCAATAATTGGTTTCCAAAAACAAATCGTTTAGATGTATACATAGAATGCCTAGAGAGTGTTTGTGAGTACTAGGTGACTGTTAAGGAAAACAACATCACTTAGGCTCTAGGTGTCGTCCGTTGTCATCCGTCCCCAAAGATCGGATGATTAGTGATCCGAAGTCGATCTAAAGAGTATTACCTAACCAAGTAATTCCTCCCACCTAGGTAGCCATTGAGGAATGTTCTGCGAACATTCTCTCTCCTGAGGATTTATCTACTTTTGTCAAGAGTATTTCCTTCATCGCTTTCTTTAGATATACTTTGGTGCGAAGAATTTTCCTTCATTAACCCCTCCAAAATACTTTGTCTGTAGTATTTCCTTCATCAGCTCCAGATGAGTATGTCTTAATCTCATCTAAACCACCCCCCTTCTTTCAAGATGGCGATGAATATGTTTAGTCTTATTTGAAGTGTTTTATTTGGTTTGAATATGTTTTCATCGGATTTTATTTGGTTATTTTCAGATGCTCTTGGATTTAATCGCAATCTGTGTAGTTAGACTCTATCATTGCGATGGGACAACACTCCCAATGAGATCGAGATTATCATAACATTAAACAGGATCAAGGTTATCTGAACAACATAAGCAAGAGCAAGGCAAGCACCCCCTTTGATCATGTTGATCCCAGTATTTTACTTATTGTACTTTGTTTTGCAAATCCTATTATGCATGGGTGTATTTCTGTGTAAAAATGCTATTGTTGGGAAATTGGTAGTTGTAACCCTACTTGCTGCATATGTCTCCTTGGAATTATTGATCCCCTGCTATTGTAACCATTAGAATATGGGTTAGACACTACGTAATGTCAATTGGGAACTTTTGAGTATGATTGTCGTACAAAATTTGCAACTAGAGCAATAGAATTTCTGAAACTTGATAAAAGGACAATATGTTAATTTGTGAGTTTGGGATTATTTTGAAAAATGTCCAGAGGGGTTACCTCTGTTATTTTGAATGAAAATGATATGAAAACTTTAGTCTTTAGACACGGGCAAGTTATAATGTATTCTGATAAAGTGAGGGTTGGACTCACTAGTAGTTAGGGTGGAGATTTTGCCCGTAGACAATTAAGGACTAAAGCCAGCAAATCCGAGACTAAGACCTAATCATACAACCATATGTGCTAGTATGGGATAGCTGTAGCTAACTAAGTTATCGAAATTTTAGCCTTGCATGACAGTAGGCAAAAGTAGTGCGCACATTACCAGGGGATCGATAATGCTGACACAACTGTGAATGCCTCACTTCGATGGGTGTTCTCTGGGCGAAGTGAGGGACTTGATCAACGGGGGCTGTCTGGCGAGCAAGGCTCCTCATCCGATGTGTTACTTTGTTACTACCAGTGTTATTATGATTATTCTTCCCGACGGATGAGGATAATGATTCACAGGGCTAGTGCAAGGTTAGGACTAGATAATGTAAAGGCTGCGTCGCGAACTCTAGAATGCTTACCTTCGGAAGTGAGCGGTGGCATCAACGGATGCCGAACAAACTAGAGATATTCCAGGCAACAGGAGTATCGCATACTATGGGTAAAGTTGTACACCTCTGCAGAGTGATAAACTATTTGAATAGTTGTGCTCGCGGTCATGAGCATGCTTAGTGCGGCTGGTATGGCGGTAGCTTTTGTTTTCTAAAAATGTTTTGTCACAAAAGATTGGGGAATGACATGGGGTTTTACTTTGTTGAGTTAACTACCATGTCTATGGTTTTGTTCCTATTTCTATAGCTGAGTTTGTCATTTCTATGACTGTTTTGCAATTTCTATAGCAGTATTGCCATGTCTATGGTTTTGTTGCTATGTCTATAGTAGAGTTGTCATTTCTATGACTGTTTTATTATTTCTATAGTAGTATTGCCATTTCTACGGATGAACATGAATCTGTTAGTGCCATTTCTATGGCGGAATATTGATTATATTTTTGCTTACAACCGTGTAGGGTTGTGAGTGTTTTTTGTTACTTGTTCGCCATTTTACTTATCATCACCTGCACTTACTCTTTCATAAACTGCTCTTTCAAATTCCTTTGCAAATTATTACTTATGAGTATTGCAAATAAACTTGGCTTTGAGCAAAAGAACTTGTAGAATAGAGCCATACACTTGACAGCCTTGCATCTAATATAATTTTTGCGATACACTACAAGTTTTGCTGAGTACACAAGTACTCAATCTTGCTATTGTTGTTGGTTTAGAATTTGCAGATAAGCCAATGCCGCATTTATTTGTTCTTTGCACTTGGCTCCGAAGGGTCCGGTGACGGGTCTACTTAGGCCTTGTACCTTGTCGGCTGCCTGCGGGATCGGATGGGCACACCGCTGGACTTTTGCTACTACTACTATGTCTTCCGCTGCTATTTATTTTGTTTACTCTGGTAACTGCTTGTTGTTTTAATAACTTTTGTAAAGCTTAAGTAGATGACACCCTTTTTCTTTACTTTAGTATGCGTTTGTATGGTTGTGAATGCCAAGAGTTGTGAATGTGTGTGCTAGCTTTTAATCCTAGGACTAGCACAGTATACACATAAGATCTACGGGAATTCCACGCCTAGGGGTCTGACAATAATCTACTAAATTACGGGTAAAATGAAATTCTACCGAGTGGCTTGGAATCTGATACTACGATGATATGGGGTGCCCCGATCTTCTTGAGTAGAACCATGGATAAATAGTGCTTGACGAGGAACAACGGTTAGCTGTACACCACGCGCCAGTGCACGGACTTGCATCTCTATAGATATTTGCCAATATGCACCAGGATGATCGCCGCTAGACCACGAGTGGAGATCGCCAAGCCTCAATTCCCAGCGGAAAAGCAAACTTGACATTGTGTCGTAGAACGAACAACGGCTCACCTAATTCTCTCACAGAAATCCTCGTGTGAAATTCTGGTATGAAAAAACAAGCAAGAACTTGTGTTCAATTCAATTTCTCAAAAGTGGTATGTCCATAAATACAATCTGCTAGATGATTATAAGGTCACCATCATTGGCCACCAATCCCAGTGATTGGTTTCCAAAAACAAATCGTGACTAGCTAATAAAAATAGAATGTCTCCTCACGTATTTCTTCCTTCCTAATTTGTGTTGATGCTTTCCTTTTGGCAAAACTGAACAAGTACTTTTGTACACAGACGTGAACATGCCACTAGGAAAACCGAACATGTAGCGTTGGTCAACTAATTTTCCTTCCTAATACAAAAATGTGGCCAGCTAATTTGTTTCCTCACGGATGCATTAATCCAGGCGCTTTTAGCTCCACACGGTTTGCCAACAACCGAATCTTCTTCTTCACAAAAATAGGAAACCTCTTGATCGTATTTCTTTGACGTGCTTTGTCTTTGTGCATGCACACTCCTCACGTGCATGCAAACAGCTTTCTCTCTGTGCATGCAAACTCCTCCTTCTATCGTTGAATCTTCAAATCTGAGCATAATCAAAACATTATTTTTAGGTAGTATAAAATTCTCATTAAAATTAATGACATGTTCAATAAGGAGCAAGTTCACCTGATTTTATAGTTGCTTGGTACGTGCTCTTGTAATTGGCCCAGTCGGCAACTTGATGCGTATATCTTGAGCATTAGGTGGAGGAGAAGAAGGTGTTGTAGAGATACCCTTATTAAGATAGGTGGGCTTTTCAAGCAATGTTTAACAAGATAGAAGGGCTATTCGAGCAATTCTTGACAAGAGAGGAGGGCTATTTAAGGGAAGCTCGGTAACAGTCAACAACTTACAGACCTGCTGTGAAAATAAGAAGCCCAATCGAGCTATAAGAGCTCAACTCATTAAGGCTCGTGGGCTTGAGATTAGGATCGAGCTCGGTTCGTTTGGGGCTCAAGCTGAGTTCGAGTAGTTCGCGAGCCTCGAGCTTTTTTTACGGCCCTAACTCAAACTGCTTTAGTGCTTTAGCCCACGGCGTCTCACTACCAGAACTTTGGTTTTTCCCGAGTGTCTAAAACACTCGAAATTCTTAAAAAACTACTGGGGATACTTTCCCGAAGGTCGGCCGTCGGGAAAGAGCACTCGGGACAGATTAGTCGGGAAAAAACTGGTTTCCCGAGTGTTTTGAGATTTACACTCGGGAAAAATACCTTTCCCGAGTGTAAATCTAAACACTCAGGAAACAATTCAACACTCGGGAAAAATATTTTTCCCGAGTGTTCATAATTACACTCGGGAAAGTAGGAAATTGTCCCGAGTGTATTTTTTAGATTTACACTCGGGAAATCTAGCCACGTGACGACCCAGCACACATGCAAATTTGTGATTTTCCCGAGTGTTTGGCAACTAAGGGCACTCAGGAAATACCTGAACAGTATATGTATCAATTTTGTACGTACAATGTATTTCATTTTAAACTGACAGGAAACTCAGCAATGAAACAGAGTATACATTCCACAGCAAGAAAAATACCACCAATTAGACACAAATCATTACATATATAAATTCGACAACAATATTGACATAATATTCAAGTACAATGTAATACATCAACTCGCCACGATATGGATAATCCCTTGCCGGGTTACACAGAATGAAATCTAAGTAGATAGGGATCTTCAAAATTCCTAATGAGTACATCTTGTGGAAGTGATCTTACATGCTGTCCATTCATCCATCTACATAAATATACAACCCAGGTCATTATCAAAATATATCAGTGAAGCACAAAGATCATTTTCCATGTTAAGTGTGAAGGTTCCTGTCAAGATCTGAAGGTCTGACTAGAAGATATTAAGTTGATATATAGCACATGCACTTAAAGGGAATAGTGGACATGCCAATAAAGTATCAGAAGGATAGCAATTTGAGATCGATGGTGGTAACAGTAGGTCGTGGGTAGATCGATTATCTGTGTTTGATCATGATGTGATGTGCTTTCAAAACACTACTAGTTAGAAAACAAGAAAAGGTGCATCATACTTATTTCATTCAAGATCACTTTATTTATTAGGCTTATGTATCAACTCTATCAATATTATGAAGTGATTCTAGATGCTCCATTGGACATCCTGAAGGGAACTTTTAACATTGTCCAGCTAACTTTATTTGACATATGGACTTGTAGAGATACTCCTCAGCTTGTCTAAAGTTCATAAAATAACCTCTGAACTAGCTAGTACTAAGTTCGTTGTAGTTATCTTATAATTGAATAAAACCTAGGTATAAGACTTAAAAAACTAAAGAGTAAGTGGTAGCAAAATCAAGTTCAACTAATTAGTCACCGAATCTTTCGAGTAGATCATAGAATTTTGACAGTTCAATAATGATAGGTTAACGAGAGAAAAACTTGGCAAAAGGATCTTACTTTAGTTTTGTTGCATCAAACACCGCTCCACTTTTATTGACACGATTTATAGTGAATTCTTCAACTGAAAGTTGAGAGAACACCAAAGTGAGAATGAGTAAACAAATGGTCATTACAATTTTCAAGAATCAGCCAATGAAGATAATAGAATGAATTGTTGAGAAGCTAACCTAGGTCATCCATAGTGACGAATTCATTTTGATAGCATCACCCCAAATTTCAGAGTGCTAAATAATTTACCATTGCACGAGGCGATAGCCCATCTCTTTGTATCGCCCAAAGAAAAAAAAATACAATGTTCTATTTTTCTACCTTTCAAGAGAGAATTATGTTGGGAAACAACGTGAAACGCCAGCGTAATTAGTCAGTGATTTAGGATATAATAATCCTCATTTTACCTTTTATCTATAATTTTTATTATAGGTAAATATGGCGTCATGTGAACCCCGAGTGTACCCCTTAATGTTATGAAGGAAGAACCAAATGGATGGTCGTAAGTTCTTCTCGACCACCCCCATAGTATCGTAAGTTATGCTACGACTATCCCATAGTCGTAAGTCTTGCTCGACTACCTCATAGTCGTAGATTCCTCTATGACTAGGTCATACACGACCACCTTATAATCAAATGAACCTGCGAGACAAGTGGGTCTTATTGATTAAGGGATTCAAACAATCATCATCTGTTGTTATTCTACGAATAATGGCACGTAATACCCCATTATCTACGGTATATAGTCATTTGAGCGACGTGGAGGAATTAATACACCGTAATTACTACCAACATGCGCCTCACAGGAGGTGATGAGGCGCCGCTTTACTCGAGTAATCGCCGCTCCTTCACGTTACTATAAAAGGCGGCAACTAGAGAAAGGGAGGAGGATGAGGCCATCAGAATACAAGCACTATCTGTAATAGTCTTAGTTTTTCCCCGATTGTTCAAGATACACTCAATACCATACACACACAGAGTAGGGTTGTTATTCTCTCCTGAGAAGGCCCAACACATATAAAAATTCCGTGTCGATCTCTCTCGCATGATTCTATTCTAGGAGACCCCGAATCAAACAATCTTTACGTAAGTTCGGTTCTAAAACACCGCGGTTAGGCGCCGACCGTGGGGATCTTCGGTAATTTCTTGTCAAACATTCTCTCTGTTTTCCAAATCTCATGCACTCATGGCGGAGAATGGAACGAGGAGAACTGGTTCGACTTGGCGGTCTGTGACGTCGACATGGATGCCGGATTCGATTCTGAACCGAGTGATGACTCATCCTATGGCATTCTTGCCTCAGGGATCTTCCCACGCATCTAGGAGACAATGTCGCGGTGGAGTTGAGGAGGATCCTTATCCCCACAACAAGACGTCCAAGAGAGGAATCTACCCTATCAAGGGCAAGGGTCAATCGACCAGACCACACCTGTGGACTCACGACACGACGAGAGTTTTTCCTCGAAGTGTCCAAGTTCCCTAAGGCGGTCCGACTTGGTGAGGCAAGCTCTAGAAGCCACAATTCTGGGACTTCACCGGCATCTGGTGATTCTCTCTCTCTGGATAACGCTAGAGAGAGCGGGATCAAGCATGCTTTTCCTGCAAATTCGACCATCTCTCATGAGTCACACCTGCCGACGGAGACGGTTATAACCCGGACTTCCCCTACTTGGAGGGGATTACTCCAAGTCGCCAGATGGTGTCTCTCGACGACTCCTCAAGCGGAGAGGCCTCAAGCGCAAGTGAGAATCATCAACGGGAGGTCTTCGTCCTTCCTCGATCAAGATCACTCTTCTAGAGACCGAGATGGAGACCCTTCCCAAGGTCACACATCATGCGCCCCTCGTGGCAATGGCGAGACACCACCATCAAGGACACGACTAACGCCTTCATGAACGCCAGGAAATCCTCGACATTCTCGCTTCATTGAGGCAATCTCAAGAGTCTAACATGGAAAATCTTGAGGCAATTGAAGGAAGAAGATTGAAGCTCGTAAGAATTTGCTCGGGCGATTCAATATCAATCGAGGAAGCTCGAGAGCTCCAAAGACATCAATGATTTGCTCGAGAATCCAACTCAAGAGCTAGCCCGAACGCCAGACTCGACCTCTTCACAAGAGATCGCACAAAGGCTTCGAGTACAATGAAAAGCCGAAGCTCCTCGTCGACATCATTCAAGTAGTCGTACCCATACGACTTCTTCTGACTACCGATCAATCCAACATATCACCGCGTAGAAATCGGCGCAACAGCAAGTCGTGTCGATCTCCTACTTGAAGAAATATCTTCCAAATGACTGATGATCAAAAAGCTCCTCGAAAAGGTGATCGTTCACCACTCCGACATGGAAATCTGCAACAGCAGATAAACTACGAGGAGTATTCCCCTCGTAGGACCGAGACCTATTACAGGTCGGGTCAACTCATTCTTCGGGTATCGCCGAGTACGACCACCTGATGATATCAACCCTTCTTTTCTGCAAAGGAGGCGTCAAGAAGTCATTACTGGATGTCGGGCATTCTCGCCTGATCTCCGAGCTGTTCGCGCCACCTCGTTTTCAACCAAAGAACATGGAGAAGTTGATGGTTCCCAAAATCCCATCGAATTCCTTCAAATTTACTACAACAAATTGCTCGAGCGGCGGGAGGAGGAGAGCATGTGATGGCAAATTACCTTCCAAGCGTGCTCGAAGGATCTCGCCGATCGTGGTTACTAAACCAACCACTCGAGTCGATCTATTCTTAGCAACATCTCTGCGATCTTCTCTTGGCAAATTTCCAAGGCACATACAATCGCATACGGAAGGAGGACGACTTGCACGGATGAGACGAGCGACAACGAGACATTGCGCCCGATTCATCAAGCGCTTGATCGGGTTCAGAACTCAATTCCGAAGTTTCGATTCATCTGTCATCGGGGCTTTCAAGTAGGAGTCCGTAGTAGAAGGATAACAGAGGATATTGCTTTAAATCCTCCTACATGTCGCGAACTCTTGAAATGGCCGATCGATATACTCTCGCCTCTGGCGGTCGAGTGGAACAACACAATCGATCGTGAAGACAATCCATCTCGAGAGCCAGCGAAGTTGGTAAGAAGAAGGATAAGAAAGCAAAAAGTCCAAGAATAAGATGAAGGGTCAAAACCCAGCGGTTCCAAGGAGGTATTGGTCATGAATGATAAAGAGCCACGCACATCAAGCCACACTCCGACAGAGGCAAAGGTAAGCATACGATCGGAAAAATGATAAGCCTAGGTGGTGTCCTTTCCATAAAAAGGAAGGGCATGACCTTCCAGAATCGCCGGGTCTTCCAACGAAAGCTTGAAGACTACTACAGCGACAAGGACCACTTCCCACCCTCGGCGGTAGGTCAAACAAGTGGTCATAAATCTTGATGATGATGAAGAGGAGATGCCGCCTGGGATCCGCAACACACCATTGAACACATCTACGGGGATCATCGGCATATGAATCAAAGCGACAACTCAAGGTCATTGAGCGTGAGGTAAACTCCATAGATCCTCCTCTCGTCAATAAATTACGAAGTGGTCGGAAGTCACCATTTCTTTCGAGAAGAGTGATCGCCGATCCTTCGACTCGACAGTCGATACCCAATCGTGGTCGAACCCACCATCAACAATTGTCGGGTCAATCGAGTTTTGGTTGATGGTGGAAGCTCGTTAAATATTTTATTTATGAGTGCCTGGATGACATGCAAGTACCGGACCAAAGTAAGACCGACGATACTCTTTCCATGGATTGTACCGGATCTTCGCCAAACCAATTGGTCAAGTTTCTCTTCCTTTAACATTTGGTTCACCAAGTAATTTCGTGACGAGAAAATCTCCTTTGATGTGGTCGATTTCGATCTGACATATAACGCCATACTCGGACGACCAACTTTGGCAAAATTCCAAATGGCTACTCATTATGGATATCAATGTATTAAGATGCCAGTCCCAAAGGAGTAATTACAATCCATTGTGACAAGAAGATGGCGCATACCTGCGCCGTCGATCCCTTGAGATGGTAGGACAAATACCAACTCGAGAAGAAAGTCAACCTTCGACTAGCAAGTCGAAGCCTAAAGCTGCACCAAAGCCGAACGACAAAGTCAAAGAGGTTCCTCCGACGCAGGGAGCCCTCAAGATCGTTACATCAGACGGGATACTTCCGACCCCAAATAGGAAGACGCCCTCATCACCTTCCTCCGAGCTAACGCAGATGTATTCGCGTGGCAAGCATCCGACATGCCCGGAGTCCCCAGGGAGGTGATCGAGCACAGGCTAGCCTTACGGCCTGACAAAGTACCCGTAAAACAAAAATTGCGGAGATTTGCCCCTGATCGACGAGATGCTATTAAATCAGAATTGGATAAGCTACTTAAAGCAGGCTTTATAAGAGAGGTCAACCATCCAGAATGGTTGGCTAACCCTGTAATGGTTAGAAAGTCAAACGGCAAATGGCGTATGTGCGTAGACTTTACTAATCTTAATAAAGCTTGTCCAAAAGACGATTTTCCTTTACCTCGTGACGATCGGTTGGTTGACTCTACTGCAGGTTGTGAAATGTTAAGTTTTTTAGATGCATATTCTGGATATCACCAGATTAATATGTGTCTAGACGATGAAGAAAAGACCGCATTTATTACACCATTTGGTATATTTTGCTATGTCAAAATGCCATTTGGTCTAAAAAATGCCGGCGCTTCTTTTCAACGCTTGATGCAGGCAACTTTTTCATCTCAATTAGGTCAAAATCTAGAAGCCTATGTTGATGACTTAGTTGTCAAAAGCATCAAGAAACTTAATCATATTACCGACCTACAAGAAACATTCGACAATCTCGTAAAACATCGCTAAAACTTAATCACGAGAAGTGTGTGTTTGGAATCTCTTGAAATTGCTTGGATCCTAGTATCTATACGAGGAATTGAAGCGAATCCCTAAAAGATAAAAGCCATTTTACAAATCGCCCTCAACTACACGAAAGAAGTCCGTAAACTCACTTTGGGTGCATGGCGGCTCTAAGTCGTTTCATCGCACGATCGGGAGAAAAGGGACTACCTTTCTTTAAACTTCTAAGAAGACACGAAAGTTTTGAGTGGTCGAGTGAGGCAAACGCCGCCTTTGAGGATGTCAAGAGGTACCTTCGAGTGCTCCTATTACGGTCTCTCGAGGCTAGAAGAAACGCTCTTGGTTTACCTAGGCGCCACGCCCGCAGGCGGTCGGTAGCGATCTTGGTTGTAGAACGTGAAAATGTACAACGACCGGTTTACTACGTAAGTGAAGTTTTACGGACCTAAGGGCGTTACCCTCGGTCCAAAAGCTTCAGATGCCCTCCTCATGTCTTCGAGAAGCTGCGGCATTATTTTCAGCGCACAAACTAGTCATGCGTCTGAGTTTCCCTTGGGAGCGATCCTCCGAATAGGGAAACAATGGGGCGCATGGCAAAATGGTCGGTCGAACTTGGGGAGTTCGACATCCATTTCGTGTCGAACGGCCGTTAAATCGAGATCTTGGCGGACTTTGTCGCGAATGGACAAATCTGAACTGCTTCGGGATCCCGATCTGATTCCCGACCGATGGGCGATGTACTTTGACGGGTCGCTTACTTTAAGTGGCTCGGGTGGGGTGGTCTGGTATCTCCTCTGGGAGAGACCTTAAAGTATGCCATACAATTAAACTTTCGGGCCACTAATAATGTGGCGAGATCTGAAGGTTTGCTAGGTGGGTATCTGACGTGGCGCTCTCGATTCACCGACTACTCGTGAGAGGAGACTCTCAACTAGTCGTGAATCAAGTCGGTAAAAGTACCAAGGTGCTCTAACCCGACAATGTCTCGCACTTATCGAAGTACATAAGCTAGAAAAGCATTTTTAGGTTTGAGGCACAATTCATCCTCGAAAGGATAATTTCCTCATGACCGACTTGCTCGAATAGCTTCTTCGGATCTGAAATACCAAAAGGAGTCTTCTTGGAACAACTCGAAGCCTTCTTTGGTCGAAGAGCCGAGACACCTCCTATTGAGACGACCTCTCTAGAATACGAGGATACATGGATGGCGCCCATCTATGATTATCTTGAAGGGTTACATGCCAAGACGATCTCGAGGCGGATCGCTTATCCCTAAAAGCCAAAATGTATACTTTGGTGAAGGAGTTCTCTATAAGCGAGGTACTCAAGGGGTGCTCATGCGATGCATTCATGAGCGAAGGATTAACACTCCTTCACGACATACATGGTGGCATTTGTGGAAATCATGCTTCCTCTGAGCGTTGGTCGGCAAGGCTTTTCGACAAGGTTTTCTTGCCATGACCCTATCGATGCTAAAGAGTTGGTTAAAAGTGTGTCGATGCGGTTTCATAGCGAGCAAATACACCAACCAGCTCGGGCATTACAAACAATACCTCTATCTTGGCCTTTTGCAACACAGGGTCTTGATATCCCGGGACCGTTTCCTAAAGCTCCGGGAGGTTTGAGTTCCTTTTGTGGCTATTGATCGTTCACAAAATGGATTGAAGCCGAACTCGTGGATCGATAACAACGAAGCAACAAAGCGGTTTATGATGAGATGCGTAATTACTCGATTTGGAGTACCAAGTCGAATAATTACAGATAATGGTAAGCAATTTTGGCATAAAATTTCAGAAATTTTGCGACGAGTTGGGTACCAAGTTATGTTATGCTACATGGCCCATCCTCGAGTAATGGGGCGGTCGAGCGTGCAAGCGGCCAAATAATGAGAGGAATTAAAACTTCGAGTCTTGACCCGCTCATCAAGCGCTCGGGGCTTGGGTACAAGAATTACCCTCAGTATTATGGGCGATTCGTACAACTACCGGTCAGACTCTGGAGAAACACCTTTCTTTTTAGTCTTGGTCTTTGAAGCTATGCTTCCTCCTAACTAAAGATACGGTCAACACGAGTCGAAACATTCACGGACTCCAACCAGGAACAAATTCGAGCGAGATGATATTAATCTACTTGAAGAAAGGAGAAACCGGGCCCTAATTCATTCGGCAATCTACCAACAAGCCTGCGAAGATACTACGATCGTAAGGTTCAACCTCGCACTTTTCTTTGTAGGTGACTTAGTATTGAGGCTTTGCCAATCCAAGTCTAATCGGAACAAACTTTCTCCCAAGTGGGAAGGTCCTTACACGATGGTCGAAGTTACTCGTCGAGGCTTGATGCGATTGGCAATGGAAGACGGCCAGTTCTCTCGAATTCTTGGAACATTGACCGATTCGCAAGTTCTATGTGTAACCGACCATTCGGACAATAAAGAATCGGGTTTTTCTATCTCTATTGTCTTACTTTTGAGTAGTGCTTTCATTATTTTTCGACTATGTTTTAAACACCCGCTTTTCTTTACCGGGTCGGAAAGGCGATAACATCACCTAGTCGAAGCCTCTCCTCTCTGCATGTGGTCACGCCCACTAGAAGGAGTTTCCTAGTGTCGACTCGTTACTCGCTTTTATGGCCAACACAAAGAACTCGGGTTTTATTTAGTCGAAATATTTTTGAAGGCCAACTCTTTTCACCTTAGTTTATTTCTTGATTAATTTGAAAAATACTCTAAGAAGAGCGCACTTTCTCGATTTGCTTAACCGTCTTGGGTGTACTCGTTTCATCTCAAGCTGGTGGGAGGAAGAGACACATCTAGTCGAAGCCTCTCCTCTCTGCATGTGGTCACCCTAATCGGAAGGAGCTTCTAGCTTTGTTCGCTTTCCTACTCTTGCTACCAGATGCAGACTTATCGAGTCCACGGAGAAGGACGAGTAAATATTTTAAAGTCCTCTAGACGTTTGCTTAACTCAAGTTGCCGTTCTCGATTTGATTAAACTAGTCGGAGATGTTAACATTACCTAGTCGAAGCCTCTCCTCTCTGCGTGGTCCCCGCCCACTAGAAGGAACTTCCTAGTGTCAACTCGTTACCACCCTTTCGACCAATGTATGACAATTGAGACCCAAAACTACAAGTTAAACAAACCTCTCTGCTTTGAAACCCTTTCTCTGAGACTATTTACTTAGTTTGTCTAAACAAACTCAAAGAAATAGTCGAGGGCTAGGATAATTTCATTTCAATTCTTAGTCTTTATTTCGTTAATTATCTTTTGAGTTACTAACTACTCGACAAGATGATTTGTAGAGATAAAACTATTTACTTAGTTTTCACAAACTAAGCAAATAGTCGGGGCTAGGATAAAGTCATCACATTTGACTTCATTTCTTAGTCTTTAAATTAGTTAATTATCTTTTGAGTTACTAACTACTCGACAAGATGATTTGCGAGGAACAAGATGGATTACATCAACAAAAGACTGTGTTTCACAAGTTCATTACAGACTACTCAAGAGGAGAGCCCAACCGCATCTCCTCTGAAACTTTCCGCCAACTGATTGCATCTCCTCCATCGACGCCTTCCTTCGCTTGAGCGGTTGAAGTCGGCCGAGTGGTTGCACATTAAGGTTAGGGTCATGAGCTTTAAGTTTTGCTAATGCATAACTTATCGCAGTTCGACCGCCTCCTTTATCGATTCAAATTGGTTGGCCTTCAGAGTGGTCACCAGATCTTGCAAAATCGACTTGATCCCCAATGGTACTTGTGTGAGCAGCTATTGTATCATCTTGAGGAGTCTTTCTCTCACTATGTAGCTCACCAAGCACATTGTTCAGAGCGTGATGTTTCCTTGAAGTTTAATCTTCATTGCTTCCATCTCTGTTGGGTACAAGTCGAAGCCTCATGAGCTTTTTGTTTTCGACCACTTGCTCTGAAGAAATAAGATTGGTCAAACAAAAATAAACTCCTAGAGGAAAAAGAAAACAAAAATAATCACGGGTAAAAGAATTTCTTACCCACTAGTTGAGAATCCAATTTCTTGACCTCTTCATTATGGGAAGCAACGGTCTCAGCATACTTTTTCTCCCATGATACAATATCCTCTACATTCTTCTTTGCAATAAGGACGGTCTGGTTATAAATCACGACTTTATCCGCGATTTCAGTCTCAAGTTCTCTCAATTTAACGTCCATTGCTAGAAAGGAAGTGGAAGTGAGAAAAGGGAAATAACTCGTAAAGGACTGCAGGTAAAGAATTACTTACTTGATATTCGAGTTCTCAGCGTCTCAAGGTTTTGATCTTTATTTTTGGACATACGAGTAAGCTCGTGAATAAGCAAGTTTTCTCTCTAACTTCATTCTGGAGCTTTTTCGTCTCGTCTTCTTTTTCTGAAAAGAAGCAAGAGTTAGGTAAAGATCAAAGATATAAGCAGTCTTAAGTTCAGCACTTACTGTTTAATTTTTCCTGCGACTTCATGGTTGCAGAGTTAGCTTCTTTAAGCTTTTTCCGGAGGTCTAATACCTCTTCCCTAAACTTTTTCGACTCCTCTTTTTCATAATCGAGCGAGTCGGCTAAGGTCTTGGCGTCACTGTTTAACCTGCAAAGGATAACAGTGGACATGAGCATGGGTCAATCGATTGTAAGTTCTTCTACAACCATTGACCTAGTCGTAAGTTCTTCTCGACAAAGCCACTTTGGTCATAAGTCTTTTCGACCATTACCTAGTCGTGAGTTTTTCCATGACAAATCCGTAAGCACTATATAAGTAGTCAAATCCAAGGTGACTATGAATAGCGATGACTTACCACCTCTCTGCTTTTGCGAGTTCCTCTTTCTGTCGTCACTCTAGAAGTTGTCGATGATATTCACCGACAACAAAGACAATTTGCTCTATGGATTTACGCAAGATGGAAAGACGGTGAGAAACAAGAGAAGATTATACTGTATATATAAGTACGATTAAGTACTTACATTCATAGTTGATCGAGCAAACATCGAGTAAACCAGCTCAGGATCTTGACTTGTCTATCCTCGTGACTTGGTCCCACCAAACCTTCTCAAGGCGTTCATTATCAAAGGTATCCCTCTATTGGGAATATCGTTGGGATGGGGACTTCGATCGCGAGATCCGAAAGCGAAGACCCTACGATGGAAGCAGACCCAAAGAAGTCGGTAGCGAAGTTGAAATACTCTTCTTCTTGATTACGAACTTCAATTTCTCTTTGGGTACCGGAGGAACGCTCTGCGATCTCCTTTTAAGACGCGGTGGGCGAGACGCCACCATCTTGACCAGAGCCTGCGGTGCCTCTGTTCTATCCACGACCATCTCGGTGGTCGTGGCGACCGCCTCGATGAGTCGCATTTGTTCTTTGGAACTTTCACGACCATCTCGATGGTCGTGTCAGCCTTGGAGTCTCCACGACCATCTCTGTGGTCACCGCTACTACTCGAGAGGTTGTAGCCGCTACCTTCTTGGGTACAACAGTACCTCATTGGTTGTCGTAACCACTTGCGCCACGACTTCCTCTACCACTGGGCGAGGATGATCCTCGACCACTTCCTTGTTGTCTCTCCAAAGAATGGAGAGGTAGCAATAGGCTTCTCAACGGAAGCATTCTCGGGTTTGAAGGAGTCGGGCTAAAAACAAACAAAAGGAAAGCAATTCAGGTTGTGAAAAGGAAAAAGGTAAATTCTGTTCTTACACTTTAGTATATTTCACATACCTCTGCACCTTGGACCTAAGCAGAATTTGGGAGTCACTTTCCCAGCGGAAGATTTCTTCTTCTCTCGACCACTACGGTGAAGTTCGAGTTGAAGAATGGGCTTAGCCACGACCACGTCCGTCGTGGATTTTGAACGAGGACCATCTCTCGGTCTCGACTTTCTGGATGGCGAGATCGGTCTCGACCACTCCAAGAGCAAAGATTGCCATCAGCCATAGGCTCTCTTCGAGCGGTATTATCCTTCACAAAAGACATAAAATCCTTCTAGTTCTCCTTTTCCAAGTGCTTAACGAAACCAGGAGTGGCAGAAACTGCGAAAGATTTTTGTCATAATAGAAGGGTACCTTGGCCTTGCGAGGTTTGCGCTTTAGAGGTTCAGCTTCCTCCACCTCAGCTATTTTAGCCTCGGCTTGATTCTTGGCTATGTACGCCACAAGCTTTGCGAGAGGATCCGGTCGAAGGGCTAGAACTCGAGCTCGCCCTCCTTTGTCGTCACTCCTTAAAAGTCGGCGTCTCTTGGACGAAGGAGCCGAGCCTTTGTCCTTTGTCAACCCTGCACCGATGGTTATCGAGACTGACTTCTTCATCATTCCGAGCGATTTTCCATGCCTACTTTACGTAAAGCAAAAGCAGAAAGAGAAGAATTACTAATCGGTCGTAAGATTTTCTCGACCAATATCAAATCGTAAGTTTTTCTCGACCTTTCCTCGACCGTAAGATTTCCTACGGTCACGACTAAGTTGTAAGTTTTTTCTACAACATTTCTCTAGTCGTAAGTTCTTTCTCGACTATAAAGTCTTAAAGATAAAATCAACTCTTGATTACCTTTAGGCGAACCATCCTTTCCTCTGCGGATCGACCGCAAGGATTTTAGGAACCGCCACACTAAGTGGCGGAGACTTCTCACAAACGAGTTTGACTCTAACGTCAATCTCCGTTTGGTGAAAGATCTGTTCAAGCAGATAAAAGCATCTTTTAAACAACTTTGCGAAAGACCAAACCGAGAGCTAAGTCGAAAATTCACTTACCCTCGTTGTAGTCCCTGGTTGGAGTCTCATAGCCCCAGTATCTCCACATAGGGATGCTCGTTTCTTCAAAGGACTAATTCGTGCGTGTGATGAAATCTTTCACCACATGCCATCCGGTCGACCCTTCCTTCTTCAAGTCCTTGATAGCTTGAACATAAGGGCAATCCGGTGATATCTTCGAGTCGAATCCATGAAGATTTCTTTTGATGACCTTTCCCACGAAAGAGAGGTCATCTTCGAGGTGACTTTCCAGTAAAACCACCTCTTCCTCCATCCCGGCCACGAAGACCGGGTGAAACTCTGAATATACTCCCTCGACTTCCCGTCGTGGAGTTTTAGACCACAACTTCCAGCAATCCCGGCTTGCCGAGACATTCCATAGAAATATTGGAAAAGCTCAAGGTCTGCCGGAATTCCCAGGTACGCCTCGCACAAATATCTGGCAAACTCGGCATGGTGATGGAGTTAGGACCAAGGTTCACTAACTCCACCCCAAAATGCTCGAGCACAACGGTGAGAAAGGGGTGAGCAGGCAGTCGAAGGCCACACTCACAATAAGCCTAGAAGACGGGAATTTGCCCATTCTCCCCTGACGGCCAATCTTGCCCAAATGCCTAAGCCATTTCACAAGAGTCTTCTCTGGAATCTTCCGGCGACAACTAGGGCTTGAATCTTCGCGCATCCATCTCCGACTCTTCCCACTCGAAACTTTCTGGCCATCTCTCTGGAAGCAGAAATTTTGAGTCGAAAAGAGGGCACAATTGGAGTGGCAATGAGAAGGCAAGAACGACTTCGGCGGAGAAGGCAAGAGCTTGAAGAACAGCAAGAGCAATTTGGGGGAAAACTAAGATCTTAGGTTTTACCCTCCGGTGAGTATATATAACCGCGTACCTTGAGCCAGAGGCGTGACATTCCAAGGGTCACCACCATTTCGGGAACTGTTTCAACAGACAGGCTAACGGGCGTCGTTTGAGATTCCCCAGTGTGTCCGTTCGAGAAATTCAGGTTTGCGTTTACATCTCAAGCGAAATTACTTCCTTGGTTAGATCTTTTCAACCAAAGGAAATGATAATCGAAAAGTTCCTTCTTCGATCACTATACTCGACCACCTTGTGATCGTGAAATGCTTTTACGACCACTTGATAGTCGTAAGCAATTTTCTTGACCAAGCACATTTACGGTCAAAGTAGTATACAATCGAAGAGTTTTTCCTTCGATTATTTTCTCGATCCTCTCATGATCGTAAGACCATCTAGAACCCTTTACCAAGTAAGTTGCTTTCACTTGAAGTCGGGGGCTAGATGGCGAGGATATAATAATCCTCATTTTACCTTTTATCTATAATTTTTATTATAGGTAAATATGGCGTCATGTGAACCCCGAGTGTACCCTTAATGTTATGAAGGAAGAACCAAATGGATGGTCGTAAGTTCTTCTATGACCACCCCCATAGTCGTAAGTTATGCTACGACTATCCCATAGTCGTAAGTCTTGCTACGACTACCTCATAATCGTAGATTCCTCTCGACTAGGTCAGCCACGACCACCTTATAATCAAATGAACACTGCAGACAAGTGGGTCTTATTGATTAAGGGATTCAAACAATCATCATCTGTTGTTATTCTCTGAGAATAATGGCACGTAATACCCATTATCTACGGTATATAGTCATGAGCGACGTGGAGGAATTAATACACCGGTAATTACTACCAACATGCGCCCGTTACAGGAGGTGATGAGGCGCCGCTTTACCTGGAGTAACTGCCGCTCCTTCACGTACTATAAAAGGCGGCAACTAGAGAAAGGGAGGAGGATGAGGCCATCAGGAATACAAGCACTATCTGTAATAGTCTTAGTTTTTCCCCTGATTGTTCAGTATACACTCAATACCATACACACACAGGAGTAGGGTTGTTATTCTCTCCGGAGAAGGCCCGAACCTGTATAAAAATTCCCGTGTTGATCTCTCTGCATGATTCTATTCTAGGAGACCCCCCGAATCAAACAATCTTTACGTAAGTTCGGTTCTAAAACACCGACAAGCTGCATATATAGACAAATGAAGACAGGTACATTAAGTTCTAACTGACAGAAACCATGGAAGGTTTAGTCCTCATCCTCAACAACCTTGGTTCCCAAACCTTTGAGAATAGCTTGATCAAGGCTGTGACCACAGCCTTAACAAGATTTTCCAAACCCCGTCGGGCAATTGAAGCATCCAAATTAAAAGCGACTCCGCCATTAATATAAAACAAAAACAAAATCAACAATGAAGAGAATAATCGGCAGTAGCAAATCGCTCTTCAAGGAGCAATCAAGCTGGAACCAGGTTCACATTTTTGCATCTAATGTTCCTACCATAATGTAGTGCTAGACAAACAAATAAATAAGGCAAAGATACTCATGCGAGAGAAATTGAATAGATAATAGTTCTAGAAATTCAAAGCGCACACCAAACCAGTCTCCAAATTGTGTATGAGCTACAAATGGAATATGAATAAGTAACCTTACAGATACATTTCAAATCATAAAATAAAAACATGAACAACACTTGATGGATCACTTTGACATAATTAGGGTGCAAAATGGTACCTTCGAATAAAAGGGTCATTCCATGGCCCTTTGTTGGACCCAAGATAACCGCCCTTGTCACTACATGTGCATGAACCACCAAGGAACTCTGGCAATTCACTGAAAAAATAAAAGTATTGTCAAAATGTTGTTGGAGAGTAGAGACAGATGAATATAACTAAATAGATGAAATGGGTAACAACTCAGACAAATGTTCCTTGCCAAGAGTTTATACCAACCTTGAGTCAATTACTTCAAGAAGTCTACTCTGGTAATTCGAACCAAGAACCTACATAAAAGGAGAAAAGAAAACTAACTGTTACTCGCAATCACATGATGCATTACAATATCTTGATGAATAATTCATGGAGCTTACATGAATCTTTGACAAAGTTTTTGGGTCAAGGAAGCCCTTCAAACTATTCCAGATCAACTTGAACCCACTGCCCGCGTTCACGACAAACATTTGGTGCGATTATGCGCATTTTTACATTTAAAATGATTGCATCATCATGCCAAAATGCTAACAACCAAGCATCCATTGCAAAGTGAAACTACCTCGGGATAATAGTCATTTGTCTATCTTACGCATTGATTGTACAAGCTCCCTTGCAATCTTGGAGAAATTCTTAAACCCCGTGCATATAACAACAAATTGAAGAAACAACAATCAATAAAACATACAAACATAACAAGATCTGCAAGCATAGTCCAAGAAAAATCATTCACATACCACACCACGGACATCCAAGATGGTGGTGGTGGAGTCAATGTGCCTCTTGGCGACCAATGTGCGAGCAAGGAACCTCTCCTGAAAGCCCTCTCAAACTCCTCGCACATGGTACTTGATGTACCGGTCCACGAGGTGATCTACATGAGCTTGTTGGGGTCGACCTTCTGAGCCTCTCGATGTACACCGGTGACCCTCGCGATCGACGCCGTGGTAGCCGTCGGGTAGTAGCATAGCACCTCGTCCGATTCATCGAACTCAAAATCCTGAGCACATGAGCCCGTAGCAACTTAGGCATTAACCATAAACAGATCAAACAAAGACCGCAAGTTGTCAACAACAATTGCTTGCAGTCAATGTAATCACCTCGAGATTGTGTCGGCTCAGAACTCTTTCCTCCATCTCAACATCTCGGCCCACATCTGCATTGCCTTCTCGGCATCAAGCTTCTGGCCTTCAAGAATCAAGATCACACATTTATCTGAAGAGGTTTCAGATCCCGGCATTTCTGGCAAGATCCAAATAAAAGTTTTTGACAAGACCTTAGCATCATGTGGTAGTCGTCGTGCTTGTCGGGGAGGAGGCCGTGCAGCGAGATGGTCGCGGAAGGCGGCGACGCACGCCTCCTCGGCGTCGCGGACATCCTCAATGGAGATGGCCGGAAGCAGAAATCGACGCGCCGCCGCCCTCCGCCGCGCCGAGGGGGCAAAGAAGACGGGCGAACCGGCCTACGGCGGCGGGCTGGCGGGCGAGGCGGGCGCCATGAGGGAGGTCTTTGGGCGGCGGGCCAAGCGGCCGGGCGTTAGGCGGTGCTAGATCGGCGAGCACGGGCCAACCGAACTCGGGAGGAGGAGGAGGCGACAGATCTGGAGTCGAAGGCGCCGGCGATTGTGACAGCGGCGGACCCGGAGGCCGGCGGCAGCGCGGCGTCACTGGCGGGAGGAGGCACCATGGGAACCTGGGCGAGGGAGCCGAGCCGGCAGAGAGGGAGAGCGCGGGCCGGCCCGAGGCCAGGGAGCCAGGAGCTGCCCGTGAGAGGGAGGCGCTAGGGGAGACCAGGGGAGCCGCGGCGGAGGAGGAGGGAGTCGGGGAGGAGCCAAGATGCAAGGAGGAGCAGGGCGGCACGGGTGGGGGGAGGAGGGAGAAGAGGGAGTAGGAGGAAGACGGGAGGCGGCAGGATTGGGGGCGCATCGTGGGGAGTTAGGGTTAAAAGGGGGAAAAATTGGCGCGGCGGAGGAAAAAATTGGCGCGACGGGAAAAAAAGAAGCTCCCGAGTGTCATTCTTACGTTGCACTCGGGATTACATTTTGTTTCCCGAGTGTTATGGAAAACACTCGGGAAAGTTAATTTTACCGAGTGTTAATTTCTCGTCCCGAGTGTCCTATGAAACACTCGGGATCGCCCCGAGTGTTTTTGCGAAGACACTCGGGAAAGATATAGGCACTCGGGAACTACACAGTTTCTGGTAGTGTCTGAATCCATGGTGTCATCCGCACCGACAGAAAAATATTACAATCTAAGTATAAAATGATTAACCAAAATATGGGAAAGAGTAATTTTATTATATATGGTAATAAAGCAGTAAGATTACATACATAGCCCATACCATATCATGCAATATTCAGCAATAAGACTGCTTATTTGGGAGTACAACGAAGATAAATAGTGCAGCAAGCGCAAATCGGAAAGTTCCAATGCATCTCATATAGAGGCATGCTTATTTACTACTACGTACTTCATAGCGTACACTACTATGGTCATATATACCAAAGAGGTATAGATGGGTTGCCGCAATAGCTATGAGGGTTTAGATGGGGATGGGCTTGACAAAGAGATTCTCAATAGTATTCCGAAGGTGCGTGCTGAATGTGTATGCATCTTTTCTCTCATCGTACATGAGCGGCATGCTAACCGTGAGGTTGATAACTCGCTGCACTGCTTGGAGGAGCGCACGATGCTCAAAGCGAGCTTCGTTCGTAGTTTTCCATGCATCTTCTAGCAGCGGGGCCATCTTGGCAATGGCAACCTCACCTGTGGCCTTGTGCTCGTTGATGTAACACTCCACAGAGCTTGCCACATCCCCTTTGTTCTTTCCTTTCTGTGAATAACACATGATTAATTGGATTCATTAGCATGCTCAATGGTAAAAGAGAGTTTCGATTAAGCCTAGGAGTCTAATTACTTTAAGTGAACAAATGTCATTCATGATACGCGCAATCTTTCCACTTGCTAGGGCAGCATCAGGAATATCGATCACCCAGTCAAATACTTCCTTGGTTGCTTCATTACCCATGCCAACCATCATAGCCACACATAGCATTGGCGCGCCTGCAGATATGCTAGACACATTCACTTGTTCTTTAAAGCTTGGCTTGTAATTGTTATGGGACCATTCAGCTTCTTGGAGATAATATGTGGATACTGTTTGGAACTGCACACAAGTAAAGGAGGTTACTTTAGTGTCACTTAAACTGCACATGCTTGTATAGGCCCAGGTACATAGAAATGCATTGCTAGTAAGTATTTTCATTGTTGTTGTTACTGCTACCTCTGTTGTTGTAGCTTTGTGGATTAAAAACATAAGATTCATATACCTTCGCATGTCCATTTGCCAATTATGTGTCCACATCTTCCTATTTATAAAGATTTAAACAAATATGGTTTTTAGTATTTTTTTTCCTTTTCTCTATCTAATCTGTGTTACCGATAGTCATCTTTCATAGAGAAAAGGAACTGGCCTATTTCTTATTCCATGCAAATATTTTTATTCCAAGTTTTATGCAGACACGCCTACATAACTATTCGAAATAATAAACAACCTGTCTATATAATCTACCGCCATAAAATATCTATCACAATAGCATTAGGAGCTGTTACACACTTTTAAATAGGAAAACACAATATTGTCTTCTCTAATATATATGGTTTTGTTGCAATATGCGTCTAGTCTGGCTGTTTGGCAAGGTCCGATCTTGGCTTAACATTTTTAAGCATCAGCAATATAATTTGGGCTTGGTTACAAGATTCCAATAGCTCAACTTATTAGTTTATTGTATTATCTATCAACAATTTTGCACAAACACACACACACACACACACACACGCGATTTAAGCAAGAAACCACATAGTGTTGTACCGCTTTCTTGATGTAATCAATCCGATATTTTTCGTTCTCTCCCAATTCATCCTCAAACTCCTTAAAGCAGCTCAATACTTTATTATAGAACTTCTTCAGGTACTCCGGTAGAAGAGAAATAGCGCTCTCATCCCATCTGCACAGCGAATATTAGTTTGCATGAAAATGAGTCTGTACTAGCATCTGATTGTACAAAAAAAATGTCAATGCTAACACCAGTCCCAACCTTTGCATGGCTGCGTCCAGTTTCCGACATTCCTCTATGGTAGCATGTACGTCATATGTGTCATCAAGTAGGGTAGTTAACCCAAATATCTTGGCAAAGATTATCCGTGCGCGTGCATAGCCATGCTCATAGAACACCATGTAGGACCAGAAGTAGGCCTCAACCATACGATCACGAGAATAGGTTAGCCCCACGTGTCTGTAGAGATCTTTCCACCACCTGAAAATAGGAGAATAGGAGCGCCATAGTTGGTTTTGAGATTATGGACAATGTCAAGTATGTTTAGTACATCATATGTGTGAAGGGATGAAGCTTAAGTGTTTCATCTTAATTGCTTAGTGGATATCAAAGAGGCGTACTCTGAAATAGCTTTGAGCTCCATCAAGTGGACATGCTGCAGAAGGTTAAAATCCAGCTTTGCGAGCTCCAGTAGAATTGGGTTGTGACCTTCCTCTTGTTTGTACTCAAAGATATAATGCAGTGTCTCCACCCTCTTGTAGGTTCTTGGTAGTGGTAAGTGAAGGGCACGTTTGACTTGCTCAGCTAAAGGGGACTTGAGACCGCCCCTCGTTGATTCAAGATGATGCCTTGCAAAAGAGATGGCTTCTTCGAGTTCTGGCTCACCATGAATAAAAAGGTAGGCTGCATTGTATAAACTTAATAGTCCCCTTGGTTCATTAGCTATATCCTTGCTGAAGCTCCCATCTTCGCCCTTGAATTTCTTGAATACATCTGCAAGACAAAATGTTTGTGACGTATTGTCAAACTATCCACAGCATGTTAATTAGTAATCTAAGGTTTTTATCACCTAGTGGCTAATGTTCATCCACTAAGTTCCGTGTGCACGTATCTCTTGTATAGATAGATACCTGGAGATACCCAGGGAAAACTCTACCGGAGGAAAAAAAATATCGGAGGTCACCGATAGACCCGGTTACCGCCGGTAACCGGGAATTTCGGAAATTTTTCGGACGAAAATTTCGAATTATAGTTTGAAATTACGAATTTCTACCGGCTGGGATGGTCCGAAAAATGGCCGAATTTGACAATTTCGCCAAAATTTCGGCGAAATTTCGCCGAAAATTCCAAACCACCTTGACAGAAGCCAAACATTCTAGTCTCCAATTGATGTAACCAGATCTGTCACAAATTTCAATTCCTAAACTAAATCCACCCCAAACAACAACACAAAAACCTCACGGCCAGGGGGAAGGAGTCGCCGAAGGACCTCATGGCCGGGGGAAGAGGAGCCGCCGATGGACCTCACGGCAGGGGGGAGAGGCGCCGCCGAAGGACCTCAAGGCCGGGGGGGAAGAGGAGCCGCCCCAGGACCTCACGGCCGGGGGGAGAGGAGCCGCCGGAGGCCGCGCGCGTCGGTGGGAGGAGAGGAGCCGCCGGAGGCCGCGCGCGTCTCCCACTCTCCCCAGCCTCCCCAATCCTCCGCCGCCGCCGCCGCCGAAATCTCACTCGCACGCACTTGGAGTTAGGGCAAAACGACGAGAGGAGAAGAAGCCATTCGCTGGGCTGTGGTGGGCTTTTGAAACGGGCCGAATTTTTTTGACCGCAACAGTTTTTTACCGGGCGTCACCGATACGGCCGAATTTCGGCGGTAACCGCCGAAATTTCGGCGAAAAGTTTTTCACTGGAGATACCCAAAGGCCATGCTCCCTTAGCAAGCGAAACCGAAGAGCTACCTCATGGAGGTTGGAGCTATTGAATTCACTTCCATGGATGTCACTTAACGCGGTGTCGATCTGTTCTTCAAAAAGGTGATTTATGCCGAGACGTTGGATTGCATCTACCAGGTTCATTTTCCCCACCACGTCGTCGCACGCCCGAAACAACATGGCGACGTCCTTCTTCAGCTTGTCAGCCCTCTCCCTCATCCATTCCTCCGACCTCTGCATGCACGCATGGGTTAGTTAGGAACTTAGGATTAACCAAAAGGGACAGTGTATATAAAGAAATGAACAGACTGGCCCTTTTGTTGCGATACATGATGCTGAAAACTGTTAGACTAGTGATTATGTCACTTGCGAGCATTAAGAAATTAGTTGCTACGCAATAAAAAGAAAAGCGAATAAGAAATTCATAATGGTTAATTTGTAAACGGTGCCTACAAACTCCTAACGAATCCTATGTTTCATCCTCAGTGGACGTCTGGACGTGAGGTTTCCTACGACTCCTAACGAATCCTAGGTTTCAATCAGATGGACCCATGCCAACCATCATAGCCACACATAGCATTATATATATACCTGCAGTGGCTGCAGCTCGTAGTTGATAAAGTAGTCGCCCCACGCGGAGGGCTCAAAGACGGACGCCTTCTCATGAGTGGCGGCCATTCAGATATATGTATGTGTGCGTTTGTGTCTGTACGTGGCGTTAGCTTGCTTTTGGAACGAGCATGGCAATCGGCCTTTATATAGACGGTCGAGCGGTTGATGGAGTACGTCGTCAAAACTCAGCTCCTTACCTTTGTCCGACAGTCCGAGCACATGTACCTTACCTTGGTCCGACAGTCGGAGCACATGTTCCTTACCTCTGCTGACAAAAGTCCAATGAAATATTTTCAAATTTAACCTTCAATATATAAAAAATAAGTTTGATTGGCTGCATGATATTGTCTATTCATCACGAAATATACTTATTATCTAACATATATATATATATAGGAAAATGGTATGGTACTCCTGAGAGTACGTACTTCCACTTCTTATATACCACTTAAATCGTATGATGATACCTCTTTATCTATTTGAGCATACTCTAATAATGATTATAACATACCGCAAAGTGAGTTCCATTAAAGTCCATTTTTTATAGCAAAATTTATGTATATACTTCTTTTATATATGAAAAATGGTATATAGCAAAAAAACAAAGGGGTCCAATGAAAAATTTCCAATCAAGTCGCATTGGAGTATCTTATAATTTGTATTTAAGTATACTGAAAGTGATAAAGAAGTATAATATATGAGTTTAAGTGGTATATTGGAAGTGGGAGTACATACTTCTAGGAGTACGAAACGGGCGTCCTACTCCAATGTGATTTGATTAAAAAAAATTCATTAGAGCCCTTTATTTTTGTTATTTACCATATTTCATATATAAATGAAGTATATACACAAATTTTGCATAAAAAGTGGATTTTAATGAAATCTTTCATGGAACTCACTTTGGGGTATCTTATTATCATTATTGGAGTATGCTCAAATAGATAAAGAGGTATCATCATATGATTTAAGTGGTATATAAGAAGTGGGACTACATACTCCCAGAAGTACCATACCATTTTCATATATATATATATATATATATATATATATATATGCGCGCGCATCCACTATACTGCCATTTCATACATATTTCAACATGTAGTTCAACTCTCTTTGTGATGGCACTCTTTTGCCCTTCGTTTTCCACTCAGTTTTCATAGAGATAAAGATTAATTGGGAGGTACGATACTTGTTCAGAAAGATAAACAGCGCAACAACTCTTAACTGGGAAGTTCCGATGCGTCTTTATATGTGTATACACGGAAATAAATTCTATGGGGCACCGCCCTGTGAGGCCTCTCCCTCCGCACCGTTGGATCTTCATCCATACGTACTGTAGCAACACGAGGGGGGAAAGATCCAACATTCATTCATTATTAATGAACTGTAATTAACTGGGAAGTTCCGATGCGTCTTTATATGTGTATATATGGAAATAAATTCTATGGGGCCCCTCCCTCCGCACCGTTGGATCTTCGTCCATGTGTACTGTAGCAACACGAGGGAGGGGGGGGGGAGGTCGTGCTTTCAGAAAGATTTGAAAGTGTGGTGCTTTGCTTTTGGGCCCTACACGTGAAGTGAGTTGTGCCCGGCGCTGCACGTTCCGGGGTACTAACGAAAGCACCGCTACTGCCTGATTGGTACGTAGCTAGCATCAAGATGTCAAATGCGCCGTGGAAAACGCGAGACGGGGTCAGAAAAATTCCCCACATGTGTTTGGACTACGTAGCTGATTTGTACGTACAGAGTTGCTGCACCGGACCGCAGCTCAATCTGATTCGTCCTAAATTGGTTCCTAGCTAAGGTTGGATAAATGTTCCAACACGACATTCCATCCCTAGGATGATTTCTATTTCCTAGCCGAAGATGTGTCTCAAGTTCTACTTTCATTCTTGCGAGTTTGAGTGTTTGATTGTAGGCAACACAGTCACCAATATATAACAATGTTAATAGTTAATTCCACACTCTCGTGATCATTGTTGTATATTATCCTAATATGTGTGCAAAATTTGCCTAAACAGGTTCATTGGGCCTAAAGACCCACAAAGCCCGTTAGCACAGTTTAGTTCCATATTCCTTACTGTACTGACAGGGTAGACATCAAGGGTAGGGGCTGGTCATTGTACGTATATCCAAGAGATCTTTACTTTTTAAAAAAGAGGAGTAGGTGGTAGCAACGCTTGAGCGCCTACCCCACTAGTGCCGATGGGCAAGGCAGTGCTGGCGATAGTGACACAGTGCTACGAGAAAAGGGCTCCCATCCCAATCCAACTGGAACCTGATTGACCTAATCAATCCATCTCAATTATTCACCAGATTCGGTTGATTGGTCTACTCGCCTTCGGCGAGTTTCCCCCACCGGCAATAACTTTTGGCGGCGCGTCACCATTGCGTTAGGTCACGAAATTCCCCCACAGCTCACCTTTGGCGGCTACCTAGCCCACGATTCACCTTCGATGACCGTTATTGGCTCACCTTCGGTGGCCATCTAACCCTAGACTTGCCCTCGGTGAGCCCGTCGTCACCACCCTCGGCTTGAAATGGGAAAAGGCAGATAAAGAATGTATCCATGATTGCGATCTAGATATTAATGTGAAAATAAAATTCAATCTAGGAAATAGAAGATGAAAAAGAACTATTTGATTGCTGCACTTCTTCAGCTTTGAAGTCGGCTGACATCATCGCCAAACCTCACCTCGGTGAAAACGGGCCGCTTTTCGCATCCCGTCACCATGCTGGACCAAACCGTCACTATGCTGGACCAAACCGCCAACTTCAGCCAAGTCAGCACCGATGCAGCACGGTCTACCGTATGAGATATGGCTTAATTAATTCTCTATGTTCCTCATCTCTCATCCGCATCATCTCATATTCTATGTGGTATAGCTTACAGACAGCTGATGTCACATTGTTGTACACGTTGTAAGCCTTGACCGGCATCCCTCTGGTGTTCACCTTAAATGTCCCGTCAAGTCTGTTGGATCATAAATGCCTGGGGAATTTGTACTGAAATTACATTCCCTCCATCAAATTTTCTGGGTTAGCCAAGGCGAGGACGAGGTCAGAAAAATTCTCGCATGTCCTTGGACTACACAGATGCAGCACCGGACCGCAGCTGGAATAATCCCATCCTTCCTATGTTGATTCCTAGCTTGAAACGAATTCCATACGATTCCTAGGTTGAATTTTCTAATCAGCATGGGCATGCTAGATATCGATCGAGATTGATGCTAATCCTTCCGTATATCCACTTGTCATGTCATCAGTGGCGCACTTGACATAATATTAGGCATTTGACGCGGTGGGAGCAGGTGTAATAGCAAAAGAACAAGACTATACTCCACAGTACACACTGTGCTCCCCGTGCGGAGAACCAATTAACGTTGGTTTGAAGGTTAGTTTGTCGTCCGTGTGCTGCGTGCTGCGGTGCTGCGGTCCAATGTTTGAGGGATAGGTTAAAATTATGTTCAAAAGTCGATAACACCCTTTAGAAATATTACATTTAGAGCGAAAGTCTATAATATTGTTTAGAAATTGATTGCCAGATTTGATTTCTACTTCCACCGCATTTCTCTTTTATTACTGGGGGTATAATTAAGTTGGTATGATACGAGTCAATTTTACATGCGTGCATTTGTATTGCTAACAGGACACCGGCTGGCATGCATGGATGCATGTATCGGATGGAGCTGCAGAGTGCAGACGTGCGCAGCAAAAAACCGAAACAGGACTAATGCAAGCACGTCACAATACTTTTATATTCTACCTTTTCTAATGCAAGCATGTCCCATTTTGTAGTTATCTTACATCGATCTACAACTTTAATATAGCATTGGAGATTGCAATTTCTTAATACTGCTTATATTTAACCAGTATGCGCATCTTCCTACTTAGCTTCTTACAGTATGGTTTGCCCCCTGATAGTTTCTTAAGTTCATCCTAGAAATATGTTTTGATATTATGGGAAATCGTTGAAAATTCATAGAAGCATAAGCTTGACAAAACATACGTCTAGAATCATTTTTGACTATCAACCATTTAAGTGCAAATAAATCATAAAAAAATTTCTTACAGCGACTATGCGTGCAAGCACACAGTTTAACTTTATATCTATTCTACCTTTTAGAACTATATCTATACTATTTCGAAGCTCTTTTAAAAGCCCCCACATCAATACTAGAGAAAAAATGGCTTAAACTTCCTAGATTAATCGACAAAAGAAAATTAGCTAGAAATTGAGTTTATATATCTTAATTGAAGCCTCACCTAGAAGTCCTCACTTAATAAAAAAATCTGAAAATAATTTATTCATCGATAAAAAAATAAAATTTGCTAAAATTCTCATGTTAATCGAATAAAAGGAAAAGTCTAATCTACATATTTATAGCTTTGAGATACCTAACAAATCTTCTGTAATACCCCGATTTATTCTAAAGAAGAAATCATTCAAAAGAGAAGAATAGAATTAAGAAAGAGGAGTTTTTCGCTTTTCTTCGGCAACCTGGGCCTCGGGCCTTAGCCCAGGAGGCCCATGGGGGGCCGGCCACCTATAAAAGAAGGGAAAACCCTAGGCTGGTACTGTAGCTACAGTAGCCACCGGTACAGTTCGCGGTGCTACAGTGCCCTACCTCCTGGAGCCCCTCCTTCCCGCTGCCGGTGTTCGCAAAGGAAGGAGAAGGAGGGACTGCAGATTGGTTGGCCGAAAGGAGGGACGAGGGATCTTCTTTGTGGGGGATCGTTCAGCGTCTCCCTAAGGTTCTTCAAGGGAGGTGAAGCTTCGGGTTTAGAAGCACCACCTTTTTCCTGCTAACGCGTCGCGTCGCGGAAGGCAAGTACATTACTTATCTTAATGATTGTGCTTGATGAATGCTTATATGATTATGCTGTGATTTCTTATGATTCAAGAGAAGATGGATTATATATGTTCTTTCATATGTGTTGAAACCATGATTGGAGATGATGATATTATTTATTCAGTAGTTCATGTCATGCATTCATTGTTATTTACCGTCCACGGGAGTGGATGAGAATGGCCCATCAATTCCAGGATGGGTATGTAAGTCCCATTAATTCCAGGATGGGCAATGTTGGACACCCGTATGAAACGTTCTTCATACGGGAAGTGGATCCCCGCATGTTTGTTAAGATACGGGCTTGAGTGAACACCGATGGGTGTGTCACTGGCTATACCGGTATATGCATGTGTGCAGTCCATTGAGTATTTTTCATTCATCTCATTCATACATAAATGTTCAGTTACGGTATGTTCAGAACCTTTGAGGAGGTTGTCTTGTTCATATTGATTGTCTATTCTTATTCGATGTACTTGCTGAGTCTTGGACTCACACTTGCTTTGTTTATTTATTTTTAGGTGATCGTTGATGAAATTTCTCTTGGGAGGGAGTAGCCACGCACTACTCGAATATTTCACTCTACACTAGATTGAATAAAAGAACTATTACTGTCATTCATTCATTATTAATGAACTGTAATAAATAAATCTAGATGGGAAGGAAGGATACCTTCTCCGTGATACTATTGATTTATTACTGCTTGTGAACCTAGATTAACGATGAACTGTAATAAATAAAATTAAATGGTGAAGGAAGAATACCTTCTCCATGTTTTGAATGTTTTATTTATGCCTTTATATGATATATTATTCGAGTTCTTCCGCCATCTGGTTGTATGATAGTGTATTTAGGTGACATCTTGGCTTCCAAATAGCCAGGGTGTTACAGTTGGTATTAGAGCGGGCTTTAGGTCCGTGGTAATTAAGTTATTAAAATGACACACTGTGCACAGTAGGTGGGGTTGGGAATTAAATTGTTTCTGCATTTCTATTGTTATGTTTCATTTGTTGAGCAGTTGTTGAATTGCTTCTGTATTATCTTTCTTATTGTTAATCTATGATAGGTTATGATATTCTATATCTATGAATCTATTTTATGATTGTCATGAGATGATCATGTATAATCATAATTGGTTATATTGTTTATGCGTGTCGATATTGGATGTTAAGAAGTGGAGGCCGTGGTTGTGGCCCTGGGCTTTGTCAGGTTACACCACCGTTCGTGGTAGACGAATAGAGTGGTTACCCCGAATACCATAGTTGTAGGTGTTGAGCGTGAGTTTCTTAGAAAGTTGTTTGCTTCCTTGATCTCTGAGCTTGGCAAAATCTTGTTCTGTGGTGGATGATAATTTTCTCTTGGGTTCATGGTTCATGGTAGTTGCTGAGTTTCAATGGGTCTCTAGTGGTTCTCTGAAACAATTATTGTTTTTCATTTGTTGAGTTGCTTTTACTACTTGCGATCTTCGCTGGGTTGGCAATATTGATAATTCCTTGGTTGTTCCTTCTTTCTCACTGGAAAGGAATGACTCATTTATTCGTTTGATAGTTTAGGTAATGAGAGTTTTATGTTGCAAGTTTGTTAACATGAGAAAGCTTTGACTCTATGTATTTCTTTTGGATTATTCCGAGTGTTGAAGTTTAATGCATCTCTTTTCTGATGGAAATTGTTAAAATCCTTTTGTGATGCCTTGTTATGGTTAAGTCAGAGATTGTAATCAAATAACTTGATATGGTATGGGTATCAAGTTGAGTCATGGGTGTGGTGCATAATTAATATTACTTAGTAACCCTGGAGGAGAAATTGATTAAATTGATGTTGTCTTCCACTAGTTCTTGATGAACTGTATATATGAGTAGTGACTAAGAGTATGTCCATACCTATTTGGAGTCAAAAGAGATATTAAGAAGTATGGAACATTGACGAATTAGTCTGGTCATTAAAATTATTTAGGTTGCTAAACTTGTTGGGTTCTTTGGTTCCAATGGATTAATTTAAATGTGTGGAAAGGGAAACTAGAGGAAATGCTAGATTTACATATTCCTTAGTATGATTAATTATTGGAATTGTGTACAACAGGTTGAAGGGATTGAATATCGGTAGATCTAGAATTTATGGGAGGAGTTCTATGTGGTTCTTCTATATAGAATGACGTGATGAATTTGGTTGTAATGTGGTTGAGACTTTTAATCGATAGAAGATTTCGATTTTTGAAGTTTTAGTGTATTTTTGTCGAAATCCAAATATGAGGAGGAACAGTTAAAATGTGTTTGTAAATATCCATGTGATTTGGGAAGGAAAGTAGGTAGCAACTAGATTTCATAATGAAGCTAGTTGATAACAACAATGGTTGGAGTATAACTGTTGTGTGATGAAGTTTGATGTTGAGCATCACTAAAAGTTGAACTGATAGGATATAATAGGGGGCTTATGCCCACATGATTGTGAAATCATCGTATGATATTGTGTCCTTGATGAAAGGGTTTTGGTAGGACCTCTTCAGTTGTGTAGTAGACCCCTTGTAAACTTAAGAGGTTGATGTAGTGAAGTTGTATGGTTTTGGTATACTCTCGTTTTGAAGATGAGATGAAAAGGTAGTATGAAACAATTTGGTGGAACTTTGGGGCTTTCTAATGGAATAGTTAATGTTAAAGATTCGTGTTCAGAGTGTGTTATTCTTGATGTTAGTAAGATTATCTGCAAGAGATTGTGACTTGTGTGTGTGGTGATGATTCTTTTAGAAATAAAGTAATTTGATTGTCTTTCGTAATTTGGATTTAGTAAAAGTGTTTCGAGTTTTGCGTTCGTGGTCATTTGGACTTCTTGAGTTATGTGGTGATTGAGTTGCTTCGAGCAAAGTGACATGTTGAAAGATTTTATTGATTCTTGGGGTGATTCCTGTGATTTGGTTTAAGAGTTTATCTTGTTTAAGCTGGCAAAGTGATGTAGTAATCTCATAAAATATCTTTCCTTGTTAAAAGAAGGAGTGAAGTATAAGTATTTGAGATTTAAGTCCCGTTTCGCATCTTGCAGTTGATTTGAGTGTGCTTAAACCTTATGCAATTGTTCCATAAGAGTTTATCTTCTTGCAAAGGCAGTACCTTCTTCTTGATTAGGGTTTGATCTTTCCTTCGTGCGGGACTTGTGCCCTCAACTGTTGACTTTCCCTTTTGTTGTCCGAGTTCCTTGCCAAACTGATTATTCCCCTGGGTCCTCTGTTCATTGCGAGTGGTAAAGGTTTTTCTATGTGGTGAAAATGGTTTTCATTTGTTTTCTTCTGAGAAAGGATTCATCGATTAGTTTCACAGGGGTCTTTCGAAGTGTTTATTCAATGTGATTGTGAGACCCCAGGTTGTAAGTTATCCAAGGAGTGTTGAAGGATGAACTGATTTCGTGTATAATTCTTAGAGAGAATTTTATCTATACCGAATGTTTGCCTTTGAGGCTAAACTGATTGCATTACTGCAAGCATTAGAACCTATGGAGATTTGTGATCCAAGATCCTTTGTTCAATACAGGTGGAACATTAGAATTTTCGAAAGGATGGGAATCTTGATCAATGTATTAGAGTGTCGCGATTGAGTACCTTGCACGGTTGTGCAGATGAAATATGATGGGGTTGTAATGAAAGTAATATTAGCGAAGTAATCTGATCGTTAAAGTGATTAATGAGATAGCCGGGATTGTTGGATTATTACCAGTAATGATTTGTACTTAGTAAGTAACTCTCTAAGAGTTAGAATCTTTATAAAGATAATTGGGTCGAGGAAATGTTTTCGTGTTGATGTTGATACGTGAGTATGTTTGGATTGTGAGAATTTTAGGGATTTAATCTGAGGTTTCCCCTATTTTCTATACGAGAAGTTCGTTGTAGGAGTCTTGGAGTTTAAAATTTGGGCTTCGTATTTTTATGCTAGGACTTTGGTCGCCCAATGATTATGTGTAGAGGAAGTAGATTAAGGATGGATTTCGAACAGTGGGATGATCATTGATAGAACCCTTTTGATGAAGTATATGAATGTGTGAGCTGAGAATTCCAAGTTGTTTATTCTTAAAAGATTGAGGTGATGTGATTGCGTGTGCGATCTATTTTGAGATGCATTGGAAGTCATCTGTCAAATTAATCATGTCGGTAGAGGAGTTGTTGAGAGAAAGTTTTGGTGGAGTCGACAGAGCCTTTATACAGAGGTGTGGATGATGTATTTCGACTTGAGCGTAGCGTGGAGAATGCCAAGTTAAGAGAGATGAGTTAGTGTGTTATGCGATTAATTGGAATTCCAAAGTTTGAGAGAGATTTTATTCCTAAAAGAGAAACTAAGAAATTGATGCTTCCTCAAGTAGTGACACGTTTTCTTGATTTTTGTTTGAGCTATGTGTTTATGATGGATGTCTTTTGCAATTGGAGTTTGACTTGATATTGGTATGTGTGGTTCTTATCGGTTCAGGAACAATAAAGGATTTTTTTTTTGATTTGGGCATTTAAGTGATTTCTCCTTTGGACTTCGTGACGTTTATTCGCAAACTGCCACTTGGAAAATGCAAAGGTTTCGTGATGAAATTCCTATTTCTGGATTTGACTCTTTAGTACCGAGCTGGTAACGCATAGTTGCGATGTGAATCTTTCATTTTCAGATGGGTTTTGTCGGTAAAAGAGTTTGCTTAAAGAGAGTTCTGTTGTGTGTCTCTGGTTAAAGAGGGTGATCCTGGTTCGGTGAAGAGTTCAATTGAGAGGTGGAACAAGAGTTCCGTGATCTATGCGCTTGTTGTGTGGTTCGGTACCATTGGGGAGGTTAGCCCAAGGTACGTTGGGTTGTTTTCGCTAGTTGGCGTATCGCTAGGACCGTCTTGGGTCCATGCGCGGAGTACGTGACGTCTGGGTTGTTCTGGTGCTGAGTGAGTAATTGAGTCATTCAAAGTTTGAGATTTTGTTAAAGACGTTGACCATCGAGTAGGATCTTACCCTCGAGTCTCTTCCGATGAGTGTACCTGGAAATGTGGGGTTGAGCGTTAGAACAGACGTTGTTTCGCGTCATTGTGTTGTGGTCCTCAGTCCGAGAGAGAGGCCACTTGGGAGTTGGAGACTCGCGTGAGCGAGTTTTAACAAGAGTTGATCACATTAGTATCTGTTGTTAGTTTCCAGTCGCAGTTTTCTTTCGTGTAGATCGGCAGTTAGATTCGGGGTCGAATGCTATTAAGGGGGGTAGAATGTAATAGCCCGATTTATTCTAAAGAAGAAATCATTCAAAAGAGAAGAATAGAATTAAGAAAGAGGAGTTTTTCGCTTTTCTTCGGCAACCTGGGCCTCGGGCCTTGGCCCAGGAGGCCCATGGGTGGCCGGCCACCAATAAAAGAAGGGAAAACCCTAGGCCGGCACTGTAGCTATAGTAGCTGCCGCTACATCTTGTGATGCTACAGATGCTCCGCCTCTTGAGCCACTCCTTCCCGCCGGTGTTCGCAAAGGAAGGAGAAGGAGGGACTGCAGATTGGTTGGCCGAAAGGAGGGACGAGTGATCTTCTTCGTGGGGGATCGTTCAGTGTCTCCCTAAGGTTCTTCAAGGGAGGTGAAGCTTCGGGTTTAGGAGCACCACCTTTTTCCTACTAACGCGTCGCATCGCGGAAGGCAAGTACATTGCTTATCTTAATGATTGTGCTTGATGAATGCTTATATGATTATGCTGTGATTTCTTATGATTCAAGAGAAGATGGATTATATATGTTCTTCCATATGTGTTGAAACCATGATTAGAGATGATGATATTATTTGTTCAGTAGTTCATGTCATGCATTCATTGTTATTTACCGTCCACGGGAGTGGATGAGAATGGCCCATCAATTCCAGGATGGGTATGTAAGTCCCATTAATTCCAGGATGGGCAATGTTGGACACCCGTATGAAACGTTCTTCATACGGGAAGTGGATTCCCGCATTTTTGTTAAGATGCGGGCTTGAGTGAACACCGACGGGTGTGTCACTGGCTATACCGGTATATGCATGTGTGAAGTCTATTGAATATTTTTCATTCATCTCATTCATACATAAATTTTCAGTTACGGTATGTTCAGAACCTTTGAGGAGGTTGTCTTGTTCATGTTGATTGTCTGTTCTTATTCGATGTACTTGCTGAGTCTTGGACTCACACTTGCTTTGTTTATTTATTTTTAGGTGATCGTTGATGAAGTTTCTCTTTGGAGGGAGTAGCCACGCACTACTCGAATATTTCACTCTACACTAGATTGAATAAAAGAACTATTAGTGTCATTCATTCATTCTTAATGAACTGTAATAAATAAATCTAGATGGGAAGGAAGGATACATTCTCCATGATACTGTTGATTTATTACTGCTTGTGAATCTAGATTAACGATGAACTGTAATAAATAAAATTAAATGGTGAAGGAAGGATACCTTCTCCATGTTTTGGATGTTTTATTTATGCCTTTATATGATATATTATTCGAGTTCTTCCGCCATGTGGTTGTATGTTAGTGTATTTAGGTGACATCTTGGCTTCCAAATAGCCAGGGTATTACATCTTCCGAATGAAATGAGAATTATAAATTTATTAAAATATATAATAATACCAGGGATTTATATAAATATTAAAAATATCACTAGACCGTGGAGGCGCTCGGGTTGATGACTCTAGGCTAGAATACCACAATTGTAACATCCCAAAAATCCCAAATTTTGGGAAAATGTATTGAAAGTAAATGAGGGGACAATTTTGAGCATGTTTATATGTGGTAAAATATTTTGAGCATGTTCTTGAACTTTTGCATAAATCAAATATTGAAATTATATATATGCAAAAAGCAACTAGAAAGAATTTTATAGAAAAATACATAATACATAAAATTCTACAAAATTTACACAAGAAACCATACTGTGTCAGGAGCGTCCATACAAATTTTCATAAAAACTTTAGCCCGTTTGCTAAGTTTAAAAATTCATAAATCAATCATCCTTTCTAGAAAATTCAAAACCAATATTGAATTCACCACCGAGCCATTGGGCCAATTTCACTAGGCCCAAATCTACCGTGCCTCACCCCAGCCCGCCTCGTGCCCCCGCTATCCCTCTCTCTGATGTCATGGCTCCACTTGTCGGATCACTTCGTCCACCTCATGCCACTCACCACTTTGCTCGCTTCCCCTTCGCGGCCATGTCGCCTCTGATTTCGTGCCCCACCTGCTCCCATCACCTCCACCTACGCTGTACGTCATCGCGCCCATGCTAGCTGTCCTCCTATCATCGCCTTTTCCCACACGGGTGGTGAAGCCCGAATGCGTGCGCATTTTCTTGACGCGCCTGAGCCATACTTAACCATTCGAGTGCATCACGAATCCCCTAGCTCTCCATTCTCGCCTCCCACCAAGAATCAGAGCATCTCGCTCCTTGGTATGCAGGGAACGAGACCGTCGTTCTCGACATCGGTGAGCAAGCTCTACACCACCATTTCCTTTGGTGAGCTTCCTTGCCCTCGCCACCCGCATCACCATGCGCCTCTTACCTCACTAATACTCATTCCTTGCTTGACGTAGCCCTAGCAACTCCGTAGCGTGATTGTGTCGTCATCTTCTTCATCTCCGGCACACACCCCGATCCAGACCTCCACGTTCCTAGCACTCTAGTGAGCTTGAACCTCACCTAACCATGCCACATTGCGTTCCATACTCCACTAATGCTTCTTCCTTGCTTAATTTGGACCCAAGCTCAGGGAATCACTAAAACCGAGCTTCTTCCCCAAATCCGACCACCGCTGACTCCTTTTCTATTCGCTGCCACTCCGGTGAGTCCCCATCCAATTCCTCGCGTCTACATCACACTCAGCACACCCGTGAGCTAATGCGCACCCTCTTGTAGTCCCTACATCATCGTAGAGCACCACCACCAAGAGCCTTCTCTGGGCCGCTGCTGTTCAATGTCGACAAGCTTCTCCGACCATCCCTCGATGCCATCAAGGACCTTGGTGAGCTTCTAGTAGTCCCTTAGAGCTATTGCGCGTGTTAGATCAGTGGATTAGTGAGCGTAGCATAGAGTTCATCATAGCCACCTATGGCAACGCCGCTCTGGTGACCGTTGGTCCCTGAGCCGCTGCCTGTAGCATCATTGTTGCCCACTTGAGCCAAGACACACCATCTTTTGCCGCGAGCACTCTTCTCACGAGAGCTACTGTACGGGAAGGATGCTGTACTAGCATCTATAGAGGATTTGGCTGAGCCCACCATCCACATCCGATCGGGTACCTGACGTCCTCGCATGTCGGCTATTGGTCACTAGCACTTCATGATGGCCATCCACATGAACACGGAGGGGCTGCCACGAGCAGTGCAGCGACACCATCTTCATCACGATGGGCATGAGATGATTTAATTCATCAGACCTTCATGTTCCGCAGACCGAGTCACCTCACGCCGCCGAGCGCAACGCATTTATGCCTAGGTCTAGATCATTTAGAGTGAGCTAATTATGGGTATTTTGGTATGCTAAATCATGTAAGGTGCTGATGTATGGTGATTTCTATTTGCTACTTGTGTCGGTTTAGATGTTGGTTCTATGTTCATGCATGGGATATGCAAACCATGTAAAACTTAACCGTTATGTTAAAGTTTCAAGCATGCTGTCCCGATGTTATGAATTGATGCATATTTTAGTTTTAAATGAGTTATTTTAGGATGCGATGTCACTACTTGCCAACCCACTTAACTTGTGCTATTTCCCCCTTATCTTGCGCACAATTTGTTAAACACATGTTGTATGAACAAGATGCCATAACTTCCCCCATGAACCGCTCATGGAACTCGGTCTTGCCTCGTTCACGACAACAGGAGGCGAGGCACCAAACCCTCCATAACCTAACCTGTTGCATCCATCTGCACCTGAAGATCAGCTCGCCGCTAAGGAAGCGGAAGTGTTGCCCCAACCGCCCACGATGGTGCAAGTGCTCGCCATCATCGAGCAAAGGCAATAGACGAATACCCTTCTGCTGCAACTGTTAGTCCAGAACACTTCCACCCTCAGCGCTATGACCATAGGAGGTGGAGCTACTGCCATACTGCAGTCGAGGATGGTCGAGTTCGTGCAAACTCGGCCACCAACTTTCACATCTACGGTGGATCCTCTCAATGCCGACTACTGGCTTCGCTCCATCGAGAGCAAACTGGTTATTGCCCAATGCAATTACGAGGAGAAGGTGCTATATGCATCTAATCAACTGCAAGTCGTAGTACCTGCCTGGTGGGAGAACCATCAGGCCATCTTTCCGGAAGGCCAGACCATTACTTGGGCCGCCTTAAACATGGCGTTCCGTGACGCCCACAAACTAGTGGGCCTCATGGACATCAAGAGGTGGGAGTTCTACTGAACTCAAGCGAGGAATCGACAAAGATGGAGTCCTCCATCGCTTCAACTACCTTGCCCGATACGCCACCTCCAAGATACCGAACGTGGGGAGGAAGGTTGCTCTCTTGTAGGAGCACCTTCATGATGAGATGAAGTGGTCACTCGCTGACCACGATATCCCGAACTTCTAGACCTTGATCAACAAGGTGATCCAGGTTAAAGATAGCACTCGAACAGTCATGGAGAGCCATAAGCGCAAGTGGCTAGAGCAAAAATCAGCAAGCAGTGGCTCACCGAAACCGCTTGTTTGGCAATCGTCAAATGCACGTCCTTCGGCACCACAATGACCAAGGTATCAAGCACAAGGTCCCCGCCCGCAGCAAGTCGTGGTTCAGCCATATAACCATGGAGGTCCACCGTCGGGAAGCCAAAATCGGACATTAGCCGTCACCTGCTACAACTGTGGCGAGCACAGCATTTCATGGATGAATGCCCAAAGAATAAGCTCCTGGCACCTCATCCTCAACCCCAAGGTGTCCAACAGTGACCTCAGGGCCTTGCACGAGGTCAACGAGGGAAGAACGCCCCCAAATTGATCTTGTGTCGCAGAACGAACAACGGCTCGCCTAATTCTCTCTCAGAAATCTTTGTATGAAATTCTGGTATGAAAGAACAAGCAAGAACTTGTGTTCAATTCAATTTCTCATAGGTGGTCTGTCTATGAATACAATCTGCTAGATGTTTATAAGGTCACCGTCATTGGCCGCCAATCCTAGTAATTGGTTCCCAAAAACAAACCGTGACTAGCTAATAAAAATAGAATGTCTCCTCACGTATTTCTTCCTTTCTAATTTGTGTTGATGCTTTCCTTTTGGCAAAACTGAACATGTACTTTTGTACACAGACGTGAACATGCCACTTGCAAAATCGAACATGTAGCATTGGTCAACTAATTTTCCTTCCTAATACAAAAATGTGGGCAGCTAATTTGTTTCCTCACGGATGCATTAATCCAGGCGCTTTTAGCTCCACATGGTTTGCCAACAACCGAATCTTCGTCTTCCCGAAAATAGGAAACCTCTTGATCTTATTTCTTTCATGTGCTTTGTCTTTGTGCACGCACAGTCCTCACGTGCATGCAAACAACTTTCTCTTTGTGCATGAAAACTCCTCCTTCTATCGTTGAATCTTCAAACCTGAGTACAATCAAAACACTATTTTTAAGTAGTATAAAATTCTCATTAAAATTAATGACATGTTCATTAAGGAGCAAGTTCACCTGATCTTGTAGTTGCTTGGCACGTGCTCTTGTAATTGGCCCAATCGGCAACTCGATGCGTATATCTTGAGCATTAGGTGGAGGAGAAGAAGGTGTCGTAGGGACGCCCTCATCATTCTGTCCCGCTTGAAAAGGTGTCGTCCTCGACGCTAGATCATCAGCACCCAAAGAACAGCGATAAATCAGCAACGTTGAATGTTGATCTCACGCCATAGTCATCTCCCGGAAGCTTAATTTTGTATGCATTATCGTTAATCCGCTCAAGCACTCTGAAAGGTCCATCTCCTCGTGGTAGCAACTTCGATTTGCGTCGATCCGGAAAGCGATCTTTGCGGTAGTGTAACCAAACTAAATCGCCCAGTTGAAAAATCATCTTCTTTCTTTTCTTGTTCATCTTTTCAGTATAGTACTTCGCCTTGCGCTCAATTTCGTCTTTCACCTTGATGTGCAATTTCTTCGCATATTCAGTCCTCTGTGATGCCTCCATATTTGTTCATTGTTGACTTGGCGCAGAAGAAATCAAGTGGCGTAATAGGCTTGAAACCATACACCACCTCAAACGGGCACATCTGTGTAGTAGAGTGGATGGCTCTGTTGAAACCATACGCCACCTCAAACAGTCCTCCCTCTCCTTGATATTTTTCTTGATCATGGTCCTCAATAGCATCGAAGTGTGTGGTTCACCACCTCCGCTTGACCATCAATTTGGGGATGACAAGTTGTCTTTGAATAACAACCATGTCCCTAGCTTCCCCAAAGTGTCTTCCAAAAATAACTCATGAATTTCATGTCGTGATCCAAGACAATGCAATGCATCGTCGCTCTTGTGGCATGGAATGAAATGTGACATTTTCAAAAATTGATCGACAACAACAAAAACATAATCTCTCCCCCTCTTCGTCCTAGGCAGTCCTAAAACAAAGTCCATACTAATATCTTCCCATGGTGCATTAGGAACTGGAAGAGGAGTATACAAACCATGTGGATGCAACTTCGATTTCGCCTTGTGACAAGTGATGCATCGTTGTACATACCTATCCACATCATGCCTCACCTTAGGCCAATAAAAGTGATCACTCAGCATAGACAATGTCTTCTCATGTCCAAAATGTCCTATCAATCCACTTGCATGAGACTCCTGCAATAATAACAAATGCACGGACAATTCTAGAATACATAGTTTGTTAGCCTGAAATAAAAACCCATCATGAATGTGAAATTTGTCCCAACCTTTCCCAGCTTTGCAATGCGAATAAGGTGAAGTGAAATCATGGTCATTAGCATATAAATCACACAAACTCTCTAAACCAGAACTTGCACATCTAAGCGATTTAAAAGCGCACTTTTCCTAGAATGAGCATCAAGAACCACGTTTTCCTTCTCTTTCTTATATTTCACGATATAAGGAAATGGCTCAATAAATTCCACCCATTTAGCATGGCAACAATTCATCTTAGCTTGGCCTTGCAAATATTTCAAAGCCTCATCATCATAATGGATAATGAATTCTTTAGGTCATAAATAATGTTGACAAACTTCTAAAACTCGCACTAAAGCATATAATTCCTTATCATAGACCAGATAATTCAATTGTGCACCTTTGAGTTTCTCACGAAAATAAGCAACTAGTCTACCCTCTTGCATCAAAACGCCACCAATAAGAATTCCACTAGCATCACATTCGATTTCAAAATTCTTGGTGAAATCAAGTAAAACAAGTAACGGTGCCTCATCTAAACGCTTTTTCAATTCATCAAATGCAACTTGTCGTACACCCCCATGTAAACTCAACAATGTTTTCTGTTAATTCATTTAGTGGGGTAGCAATGGTGCTAAAATCCTTAATGAAACGCCGATAAAAACTAGCGAGTCCATGAAAGCTCTGAATTTGAATAACATTCATAGGTGTAGGTCAATTTCTAATTGCTTCAATTTTAGACTCATCTACCTCTACTCCTTGTGCCGAAACCACATAGCCCAAAAATATTACACGATCTTTGCAAAAGGTGCATTTCGCTAAGTTCCCAAACAACCTAGCATCGCGTAAAACCTGTAGCACTTGTCTAATGTGGTCAATATGATTAGATTCATTATGGCTGTAAATCAAGATATCATCAAAATATACGACCAAAAATTTCCCAATGAAATGCCTCAAAACAAGATTCATTAGTCTCATGAATGTACCAGGCGCATTAGTTAACCCAAACGGCATGACTAACCACTCATACAAACCAAATTTCATTTTAAAAGCAGTTGTCTACTCATCCCCTTCTTTCATCCTAATTTGATGTTATCCACTACACAAATCAATTTTAGAGAAGATAACAGCGCCACTCAATTCATCTAACATAACATCTAAGTGAGGTATAGGATGACGATATTGAATAGTGATATTATTAATCGCTCGATAATCTATGCACATGCGCCAAGTACCATCTTTCTTAGGAACTAAAATAACAAGCACAACACAAGGGCTTAAGCTTTCCCGTACGTACCCTTTGTCGAGAAGCTCTTGTAAATGTTTCTAAATTTCCTTTGTTTTCTCGGGTTGGTGCGGTACGGTGGTCGGTTTGGTAGCATTACTCCCGGAATTAAATCAATTTGATGCTCTATCCCGCGGATTGGTGGCAAACCAGCGGGCACGTCCTCTGGAAGGACGTTGCTTAGTTCCTGCAAAACATGAGAGACACCACTAGGAAGAGATATCAAGTCGTTAGTAGAAAGCAAGGCATCCTTGTACATAAGTACAAAGTGCACCAAATTTGAATTATCACAAAAAGCTCTCATCTCTGATTTGGTGGCTAACATTACTAAACATTTCTCTTCCTCGCTTTTCCTTTTAACGCACAATTTTGGCTTATGGTTCTCACTCACGGAAAGTGGAATATCGCTGTTTGGTGTACTCTCAATTTTCACCTCAACTATCTTCTTATTAGCATTGACTATCTCTGTCAATGTAAGTGGATACAAAATCACATCTTTGTCGCTCCACTTAAACTTGTAGCAGTTTGTATGCCCATCGTGATAAATATGGTGATCAAATTGCTATGGGTGCCCCAACAACAAGTGACAAACTGACATAGACACCATATCACAAACAATGGTATGCTCGTATACTTGCCAATCTTGAAGTGCACCTTCACCATATGACTGACTTTCACCTCGCCCACATCGCTCAACAACTGCACAAGATAAGGACGAGGATGTGGTAAATATTTTAAGCCCAATTTTGTGCACATCTCCATGTTGGCCAGATTATGATAACTTCCTCCATCAATTATTAATTTGCACACTTTACTGCCAACTGTCACCCATGACTGAAACAAATTGCACTGTTATGTGGTAGACTGGTTTTGGGACACACTAAGTACATGAGGTGTGCACACTAGCATATGCTCTCCATCTAGTGACCCTGGACTACAGTCCAATCTCTCATCCTCTGTGGGATCCTCCGTAAAATCAGCAAATGGAGTAGTATCATCCCCATCACTAGCTGAAATATACCCATCATCAGTAAGTATAATAACTTTATTATTTGGGCAATATTTTTGAAAATGGCCAACTCCCTTGCACTTGTAGCATGTCACATCACGTGAACGACCTATAGAACCCATCGAGGATACCACGCTAGCAACGGGCACAGGTGCGCCGGTGGCAACGTGCTATCTATCTTCCTCTGTGCTAAACTACATGTCGCTGAATTGCCCCCAGATGGAGCGGGCTTGCCTAACTGTCCCGTGCTATACGGTAGAGCCGTGCTTGCTGAATAACATTGCCATGCAGCATACTTAGCATCTTCAATGACCTATTTCTCAGCCTCACGTGTCTGATGCATCAACTCAACCATGTTGTTGTATTGATGATGATTAACGATCCATCGAATAGCATAATTCATCCCAGCAAGAAAATGAGCCATCGCTTGTTCCTCATTCTGACGCACATCATCATGTGTAGGTACAAAGTGCGCGTGCATCTGTCGCTTTAGCTCATCCCATGAAACAACATATGGCTCATTTCGCTCCATACGCTGTTGCACAAAGCGCTTCCACCACGTAGCAGCATATCTGTCCAAAGTAGTAACGACAAGATCCCACTTGCGCTGACTAGAATAGCGGTTCATGCGGAACAACTTATCAACTTTTAGCTCCCATGCAATATAAACCTCCACCTCTATAGTACCATCAAAGGAAGGCATCATGAACTTGGGCTTTGCAACCAGATCATCGGCGTTCTCATCACGCCGACGATTGCACGTATACTGACTATGTTGATGGCGTGGCAAGTGGTCGGTGAACACGGACTCGTCGCCATCGTCATCATCGTGGCGATTGCTACAACCTCCTCTATGGGCGCTGTAACAACTTGAAATTTGGGCTTATTTTCAAAAATATGAAAATGTGATCTTTTTAAAACTTTTGATGGATTTTATTTACAATTGCTTTTCTAGATTTTATTTGCAATGCTATTTGTCTGAATAAAGAATTGAGAATCAAATTCTAGAAATTCAAAACTCATTAAGAAATTAAAATGATTGAAATAAGAGATGATAAATCCAAACCTAATTGATAATTAAAAACAACCTGAAACATAATATGATAAACAAAAATACAAACTTGTTATAATGATTCTGTAAATAGAGTGGCAAATATTTAAAACATGTTGTTACAAACTTTTCTCAAATAGAATAATAACAATACATACAAATAGGAACTTAAAAGAATTTTTGAGAAATGTACAGAGAACATAAAATTCTAAAACAATTACCTAAAATTTTACATTATGTCAGAAGCCCTCCCTAAAATTTTTAGAATTTTTTGAGCTACATTTTTATGTCAAATAAGTACCTAATGCTCTCAGTCCTTTTAGCAAAATCTGGGAACCAAAAACCCATCCACATCCCACTGACTGGCTGGGCCCACATGCAGCCCTTCTTCTCCACCGAGCTGTGCCATCTTTGCCCGTGCATGTCCACACACCGTGTGCCTCCATGCTAGCTCGTCTCGCCTTCCAACTGCCTTCACCGGTCGCCCTCGGTGTCGCCCTTGCGCCATCAGGTTTGCCTGTGCCTTCTCCACGCATCACGCACGATCGCCACACCCATGCTGCATTGACACGGTTGCACCTGAGTATGCCGCCACGGTTGCCATGGCTTTCTTCTTGGTTTACTCTGCCTCTTCCCTATTTAAGTCGAGCACCAGATGCGTTTAACCCTCTTCTTCACTTCCTTGCTTCTCCCTCTCCATTTTGCTTCTTCTTCGAGCTCCAATTGGCTGTTTGACCTAGATTCCAAGAATCCAAATCCTCTGTGAAAATATTGTGCTATTCCTTGGATCGATAGATAGCACTCATAGGCACATTGCTGAATAATTCATACAAGGTGTGAACTAAAACATAAATATATTACAACATAGAGTGACATAGACCATGTCGGGTCGAGTTTTACAAAAGGGGCCGAACAAGGCCAACTTGATTACATTACATGAAAGCAACAAAATCTACAGCGGAAGCAAAAGGGGAGTGGAGCTCATCTCACCACAGGCAAGCGACTGGGACAACCTGTGTACGACGGATATTAACCAAGAGCTGAATAATATCGGTTGTAAGCAAGTACCAACGAGTCCACTTAGACTGGGGTGGGACCTAGACTATAGAACTATACTATTCTTCATCGTCTCCTGGTCCATCAGCTTCTGGGCCTTCATAGTATGTGTAGTTTCCTTGATCTTCATTGTCTGAAGGGTTTGGGGAGAGGAGCGAGAGTGAGCACAACTTTCGTGCTCGCGAGCCAACACACAACGCAACAATATATATGCAAGGCTAACAAGGATGGCCAAGGTTCTTTTATTTGCTAAAGCAATATTTTCAATTATCATAATTACAAATTCCTATCACTTAGCATTTTAACAAATTGCATTTTATTAAAGAGAGTAATTGTGCAATAATTATTTCCGTAGAGATTCCCTCCATTGGAAACTCTACCCATGCTTCATTTGATTGGAGCTACCTTCAATTATTATCACCGCTGAGCTCGAAGGCTCAGGTAAAATCCAAACCCAGGGCTAGGTGAGCCCTCCATAATTTTTCATACCACCCACAAAGTATTTGAAATAGAACTAACTCAAGTTAAGTTCCCATGTCCGCCTTTGACCGTAGGCACGACTGTTTAAACTGTTTAGACTCTGCAGAGGTTGTACACTGTACCCACAAGAGATAGTGATACTCATTGCCCTACACGATTCCTTAGTCATGTAGTTGAGCGACCGTCACAGTAACCTTTGAAACTACCTTGCCCTTTCCGTTATCTCACCCATATGGGGTTGCGCCCATACGTTGCGCGGGATCGTTGTATCGTAGCATCTAGTGTAGTTGGACAACCCATACAGCTGGCAACTTCACCCATTCAAGCTGGATGTACCACAAGCTTGTGCATTCCCTTTCTCCACCAAGTGAGACACATTCAGGGTTTAATAATTTTACTAAGCCAAGTTGCAGTTTGCAGACTTGTGGTTGTACTTGTTTTACACGGGAGGTCGTGACAAGATTAAGTCCTTAATCCATCCGGGCGATTCATTCCGCATACCACATTACTCTCATGCTCCGTTAGCACCCACCGCCTCTACATCCGCCCAGATGTGGTATTAGCAATTATTAGGGTTTTTAGGAGTAAGACCAAATTATTTCATTCATTTCAGTCAAGGACCACCAATGACTGCCCAAAATCATTTCATGTTTGAAGAGATGATGATTGGGGTATTTAATACCCCGGTACTTAAGCAAGTCTAGCATGTCGCTTAAGTACAACCTATAGCTAGTATTACCACATAGTTACTAGGGTGACAATGGAATAATGGATTCAAACATCAATGGATGACATATTAATTAATTAATCATCAAATGGGTGTTTAACTATCTTAAGCATTAACATACATTTGATTAAAGAATTAAAGCATGGAATTTTAGCAATTTAAATGAATATAATTTACATAAAATGTAGGCTCAAAATGATCAAAGTATTGACTCACCTTGGTTATAGGCAAGAGGGTCTTGGGCTTGATCAACCTGGAGGTCTCCCGCGTCTTCAAATCCTAATCGGACGAACGTACCGAAAAAAGATACCCACAAGCAAAGAGAGCAAATAAATACACAATAATAAACAAATGACCTCCAAATTGAACAAGACCTATGCCATTAGCAAGATCTTGAATTAACAAATTTTTAGAAATAAATTTCATAATTTTTGGAGTTACGACGAGGGAGAACAAGACATTTGAAGTTTGGTTTGAATTAAACCTTAAAAGGAAATTACAAGAAAAAGAGGGAGAGACAGAAAGCCGGCCGTGGGGCTCGCGGGGCAGCCTCACAGGCGCATGGGGGACACGGGTGGACCAAGTCCACACCAGGAGTGCATGGGTGTGCGTCAACTGGCTGGGCCGAGCCCATTTGGCAGCTAAGGAGGGGGGTGTCAAGGCTAATGATGGGTGGGCCTTAGGCCATTCATCCCCTTTTGCTTCCTTGGTTCATAGAGAAGAAAGGGAGAGAACAGAGGGGAGCGGGCCATCACGGGCGGTGGCGGCGCTGGCGATTGGAAGTGCGAGGCAGCTGGCGAGTTGGCAAAACGGGGCTGCCGGAGGGTGGTGGTTCCATCGGAGGTGGCGGCGGCACCGGAAGCATATGACGATAGTGACAAGGCTCCAATGGCTGTAGGCGGTGCATGGGCTCGTCGAGGCGTGGGCGAACCGACGGCGGAGATGGCGCGCTCACGTGTTGCGCACCGTCATGGTGAAGGTGCGACACCGAGGCGATCCGGTGATGGCGGCCGGTGCAAAGGAGAAGGAAGCCACGACGGCGATGCTCCTCGGTGGTGGGGAAGAAGAAGGGAGGTGGGGGAAGAGTAGAGGGCCATGGGAGTCGTGGGGTGACGCAGCGGTGGCGGTGAAAAACCCATCAGAGGCAGCGAACTGTTGGTGTCGCGGCGTGGCCAAACAAAGAGGAGCTCGGGTCCTTCCTGGAGGAACTTACCAAGAGGGGGAGAGGATGGAGCAGGGGTGAGCTAGGCGGTGGTGGAGAGGGCTTTATTGCCACGGGAGGGAGGGGATTGTTGTTAGCGAGGCGTCGTTGGCGCGCGATCCCAAGGCTGGCTCAGCATGGGTGGCTCTACAAGCGGCGACGACTTGAGAGGCACGGGCGTTCTGCGCAAAGACACGATAGGGCGGGGCGGGGCGGGGCTGACGCAGGTGGTGAAGACCAAGGTGGCTGAAGTAGGTGGTGCCATAGGCGGTCGACAAGACGGGGTGGGAGCAGCTCTAGCACACACATGAGCGAGCTCGCATGCGCAGAGGCAACGGCGGGTTGGTGCCGACGTCATGATGACAAGGGCGAGGACTAGGAGGGCTCGGAGTCGGTGGGAGCAGCTGGGTGATGTGGGCACAAGCACGGTCCGAGCGGCGAGGACAGGCGTGACGCCATGGTTGCTCTCGGTGGAGAAGACAGGGCAAGGGCGAGGGAGTCGTCGGTGTTAGCGAGAGTTGGTTCGGTGCTAGAGGAGCACGCGGAGCCAGTGGCGGCAAAGGGCTAGAGAAGGTTCCTGGCTAGTCTTCTATCATCTTGGGGGCTTTTCCTGTTGCCATGAGATGCATTAAGCCATAAGTCTTACTACAGTAATGTTATGATTCAAGATTCCTTGCTGGTCTTCTATCATCTTGGGGGCTTTTCCTTTTTCCATGAGATGCTTGAATCTTCGGACTCCAGGATATCCTCTTTGAGCAATCTTGATCTGCTCATCTAAAGTTGGATGCGCTTCCATAGCACCTATAGTGACTTGTGCTATCAACCAAAGGTTGAGTGCTTTGAATTCTTTGTAGAGCTCAGGTTGATACTCTTGAATCATAACATTACCATAGTAGGACTTATGGCTTAATGCATCAGTAGCTACATTGGCCTTTCCGGGATAGTAATGGACATCCAAATTATAATCCTTTATTAACTCTAACCATCTTCTTTGTCGGAGGTTGAGATCTAATTGAGTGAAAATATACTTGAGACTCTTGTGGTCTGTGTAGATATCACAATGATTTTCAATCAAGTAATGCCACTAAATTTTGAGGGCATGCACTACTGCTGCTAACTCCATATCATGGGTTGGATAGTTGTCTTCATGCGAGCGGAGTTGTCATAAGCTACGACTTTTCCTCCTTGCAAGAGTACGCAACCAAGACCTTCGCATGATGCATCACAATAGACTTCAAAGTCCCGATGAATGTCCGTTGATCAACACCGTGCGTAAGCTAACTTCTTTTTTAGTTCTTGGCAACTCTTTTCACAAGCCTTTATCCATTCATACTTCTTTTCCTTTTTAAGCAGATGGGTCATCGGTTTGGAAAGCTTAGAGAATCCTTCAATGAAGCATCTATAGTATCCGGCCAAACCGAGAAAACTACACACTTCAGTTACTAATGTAGGCTGCTTCCTCTAGAATTCTTGAATAATTTCATGACATCATTCACTTAATTCCTCAAGCATATTTATCAATTGCAATCCTCTAGAATGTCCTTATATAAATCCAATATCTTCATTATGGAACCTTCCAAAAGACTGCTTGTAATCCATAATTTCAAATTTAATCCACCGAATTATTTTATCACCATCTATCCAACACTTATTTAGTCCATTTTCAATAGCAGTAAGATATTCATCAATACAACAATTATTTGGACTAACTCCAATATCAGTAAAATATCCTTCAATCATATACTCCAATATCCAAAAATCGTATGTTTGTATAATCCAATATCCCATAATTGTACCCTTCAGTAGTCCGATCAGACATATCTCTATAATCCAACCAAAATTTCTTTCAAATCCAAACTTCTCTTATTCAATCATATTTAATTGAATCCAATGTCACCCACATACCCAAATAATTCCATATTTTCTTGATTCATCCTAATCCACCAAAATCAATCATCATGAATTGGAAATCCCATAATCCAATCTTTAACAATTATATTTCCATAGTCCAATAATCATGTATTTCTACAAATCAAGCAAGATTTAACCAATTCTACCAAAATTAACATCATGAATTGATAAGGTAAATCCAATTCTTTTGCACTTTACTCTCTACCTTTAATGCACACATATCTCAATTCTGAGTTTCCAACCAACATCATAATCAACTTAAGATTCGATGAAAATCCAATTTCTCGTAATAATCAAATCAGTACTTCAGATTCCTATACCTTTCATGATCAACCAAAATTTTCCTCCATGATCATTTTGTTTCTCCATAGTCTATACAATCCACCAATCTGCTATTCTTTAAACCATTCATAACCAAGGATTATTCGTCATCGTATTCTAGTATTCACAAGAACTTCTTATAACATCGGCAATTCTTCAAGTTCTCAAAATCAGTCCTACCAATGATTTCCTGAAACCATCTTGCTTGGCATCCAAACACACTAGTTAATCTCAACAAGAATAGCTTCCCTATGATTTACTCAATTGAACAATCTTCAACAATTATTTCACAGGTTACAAGATGAAACGAAGAAAGCACGACAGGCGGGAGGGAAAAGTACACTAGACGAGAGAAAAAGGGAGGAAGACAGAAGCATCCTACTAGTGGGTTGTCTTGCCAACTTCATTCATGATGATTCTCATAGACAGCTTGGAAACTTGTTCGTTGCAACTCGGCTGCTTTGGTCAGTAACAGGTGCAGGGAGCAATCTTTGGGGCAGTGATCTTGTCCTTCACAGAGGAAGCACGTAACTTTAAGCATCGGGCATTCACCTGGCTGGTGGTCCTCATTGCAGCTGGGGCAGTTTACAAGGCATTGGTCTGCCTGATGCCCTTTCTCTCCACAATGTGTGCAAGCTACTTGGTTCATAGGGCAATCTTCTGATTGGTGATGTACCTCGCAACAGGGACAGTAGGGAACTGGGCACGTGTAGCAATAGTGTCCATATTGCCCGCATGTGAAGCATGCTCCTCTTGTATTTTGTCGTATTGGAGGACATAATTGGGTGACATGTCCTGTCTTGTCACATTCAAGGCAAGCATTTGGTGGAGCTTCAGGGTCTGATAGAACTTTAGCAGGTACTACTTGCCTCTTGCTGGGGCTCTTGATGAGTTCTTTGTTGCCAAGGCTGAGGTTGATGGCGATGACTTTCTTTGCAGGTTCTTCAAGATTCCATTGGGGACAACTGTTCATACGGTGTCCTAGGTTGCCGTAATAGAAATATTTGATCCTTTGGCCTTGCTTCCTTTGGGTGCATTTATTGGCGAAGTGCCCTTTTTCTCCACAACGGAAGCAGTGGAGGTTAGCTGCGGGGTTGATTGCCACAGGCTGTCCAGTGGAGCGAAGAGTGCGGAGACGATTCCTGCTGGAATGCGAATTTGGAGCTCTTGGTGGTTGGGTTGCTGATTGATTGAATGACGAGCTGCCGAGAACTGCTGCCCGCTGGGGGTAGCTGTCTTGTGGCCTTTGCGTTGCCATCTTTTTGCAAATGGCGCCACTTTCTTGGGCTACTGCTTTCTTTCATGCCATCTGAGGGAACAACATAGCTTAGAACAAGAGGAGTTATATGAGGGTTTGTAGGCCCTCTAGAGCAAAACAGAAGAACTTCAAACCAATGAGGAGAAACAAATCAAATACAATACAAAGCCTAGAGTGGCTACGTTATATTAAGGGATTAGGTGTTACATGACTCCTGAACATAGCATATAGGCCATGCTAAGCCACGACACAAGATACAAACACAACGCCTACAACAGAAGAAAATAGAAAGTGCTTGCAACCAAAAAGCGCCTAGCAAGCATCGCTAGCTAACCTAGACTATCACAGCTCTTCGCAATATGACGATGAAGATCTCGTGGCGATATCTCCCTCCTAGAGAGGCAGGAAGTAGTGGAAGGGTGATTCCACCAGAAAATCCTCGTGCATCTGAACCAGGTGTATACCCTACATCCAGGCAGTACGAAGATGTATTAGGACATGAAGATTCTATACTGGTGGCCACGCATGAAAAGAGATATCACCGAGTTTGTAGCATGTTGTGATGTATGTCAGCGAATCAAAGCCGAACATCAGAAGCCAGCAGGATTGCTTCAACCCCTACAAATTCCCTAGTGGAAATGGGAAGAAATTGGAATGGATTTCATTACCGGTCTACCCCGAACCAAGTCCAGATGTGATTCAGTATGGGTTATAGTTGATAGACTAACCAAAGTAGCCCATTTCATTCCAGTAAAGACAACCTACAAGGGAGACAAGTTAGCCGAGCTATACATGGCTCATATTGTGTGTTTACATGGAGTACCCAAGAGGATAGTCTCCGATTGAGGATCTCAATTCACCTCACATTTCTGGGCTAGTTTGCATGATGCCCTTGGGACACACCTTGATTTCAAAGACAAACATATCATCCGCAAAACCGATGGATGCATGAAAGGACAAACCAGATTTTGGAAGACATGCTTCGAGCTTGTGCTTTGGAATTTACAGAGATCTGCGAAAAGTGTCTACCATATGCCGAAGTTTGCATACAATAACAAGCACAATGAGTTTGAAAATGTCCCCATTTGAAGCACTATATGGTAGAAAATGCAGAACCCCTCTGCATTGGTCAGAATCAGGTGAAGGATATATATTTGGACCGGATACCCTCAAGCAAGCTGAGGAGAAAGTTTGACTAATCAGAGATCGCCTTCAAGCTGCTCATTCAAGACAAAAGAGTTATGCCAACAACCGTCGAAGGAAATTAACTTTTGAAGTTGGAGATGCGGTATACCTTAAGGTATCCCCCCTTCGTGGAACTGAAAGATTCAAAGTAAAAGGCAAGCTCGCCCCAAGGTATATAGCACCATTTCCGATCACCGCCAAGCATGGGGAAGTAGCCTATTAGTTAGAGCTACCGGAACATTTGTTAGAAATTCACAACGTATTTCACGTCTCCCAACTCAAGAAGTGTCTCCGAGTGCTCAAGAGCGGACGCCTGGTGAAGCCATCACCCTTCAAAGAAGACCTAACCTATCCAGAGCATCCGATCAAGATCCTCGATGTCATCGAGAAGCTTAACAAGATGCCAAGTCTTCCGCCTTTGTAAGGTCCAAAGGAGTCACCACTACCAAGGAAGCCACCGGGAACGCAAAGATCAATCAAGCAGACTACCCATCCTCGTTTTCGAGGCACTCGAATCTCGGGTCGAGATTCCGCTTAAGGTGGGTAGGATTTGTAACGTCCGCTTTTGGACGGTAAATAGCATTACCGTTCTTAATCCGTTCTTCACCGTAATTTCAAACTACAAAGCTAATTTACTGAAAAATTCCTCTATCTCTCAAGGTCTGTTTCAAATGTAATATCTACAGCATTTGAAACTCATTTCCACAAGTGGAGTTTCTCTCCTTTTCAAATTCCTGGCAGCTCTTTCTTTGGGCTCAACCCACCCCTTCCCTGCTCAAATTTCCTTCTCCTTGGGCCAAGCCCACTCCAGCCTGGCCCTTTTTCTCCCTAGGCTGGCCCCTTCTCCTTCTCTCTCTCCCCTTCTTTCTTTTGCGCCGAGCCGCACCTCGAGTCATCTCCCTCCTCCTCCCTTTTCCCGTAAGACCCGCCGTGCCGCCCGGGTCCTCTCCTCACCGTCACCTCCCGGGTCCACGCACCACCCGACGTCATTGCTATGATCTCCGCCGCCCCGGAGCCTCCACGTCCTGTCGCAGCCTCGTCACGTCGCCGCCCCGTCGTGTTGACGCCGCTCGCCTTTTTAGCCAGCGCACACACAAGCGCCACACGCTACGCCCGCGACCACGAGGACATCCGGGCCGCCTCATCCTCGCAGCGCCTCCCCGCTCCCGCGCTTGGTCCCCCGCGCGCAGACGCCCATGTTGCCGCCTCGGGACCGCGCGTCGTCGCCGCCCCAAGGATCGGATTCCCTCCCTTGCTCCCGTGCCATGAGTCCCTCTAAAAACCCCTCCACCCCCTTGGAGCTTCCCACGCCGCCCCTGTGAACCTCGGTAAGAACCACCGCCCAAATCCCCATTTCTCCGTTCCGGCCACCCCTCCTCGGCGTCTAGCCACTCCGGCGACCCTCCAGCCACCCCAACCCCGTCACCGTGCGCCACTCATCGCCCAAGCTTTCCCTCAACCTCCCATGCGGATTAGCCACTCCCGCCACCAAATTTGTCATTCTTCCCCACCTCCGGCCGCCACCTTCACCACCACCCACCGCCGCCTACGTCCATCCTCTGGCCTCCCCGCCTAGCTCATCGGCTCCGCCTCACCAAGCTCTACCCGGTGCTCCCCTTCCCCGGCCCTAACCACCCCCGGAAGCCCCACCTCACCTTCACCGTGCCGCCTCCGCCGCCTCACACCACCCGCCGCTGGTCACCGCCCTTCTCTGGCGCCGCCACCACCGTCACGAGCTTCACCGCAGCCCACCACCGCTTCCGCCATCGCCTTGCCCCACCGAGCCTCGCTCGTTTAAGACCGAATCAAGACTGCCTGCGCAGCTGCAAGGCCATGAAGGCGTGTGCGTGGCGTGTTCAGACCGCCCAATCATTAGTGGTTAATGACAACATTTAAAACCTTAAGCAATCATTAGTTCTTTATTAGGTCCTAACCCCCCCTTTACTCACTGCCATATGGGCCCCCGTGCGTAGTAAAAACCAGCCCTTTCCCCTCATTGGCGAGTGGGCCCCCCAACCCACTATTCCGTGGACTGAGCCAGCCTGCATGTGGACCGGGTCCATGCAATCGCTCAGAGATTCTCTCTTTTCTATTTCAATTAATCTTTGTTAATTCATATCTTCTCCATTATAACTCGAAAAATTATGAAATAAATTTCTAAAAATTTGTTAAATCAAGATCTTGCTAATAGCATAGGACTTGATTAACTTGGAGTTCATTTGTTTATTCTTGTGTATTTATTTGCTCTCTTTGCGTTGTGTCTTTTTCCCATTCTTTCTGATTAGGATTTGAAGACGCCATGCGATCCTCAAGTTGATCAAGACCAAGATTATCAAGAACCCTTGCCTTTCACCAAGGCGAGTCAATACTTTGACCATATTGATTCTACATTCTATGCAAATTATATTCGCTTAAATTAGCAAAATTGCATGCTTTATTTCTTTATCAAATGTATGTTAAAGCTTAAGGTAGTTAAATACCCACTTGTTGAATAATTAATTTAAATATGCCATCCTTGATAACTTGAATCCATTAATCCTTGTCACCCTAGTAATTATATGGTAATACTAGTTATAGGTTGTGCTTAGCGACATGCTAGTCTTGCTTAAGTATCTTAGGTATTAAATACCCCAAATCATCATTTCCTCAAACATAAAATGATTTGGGTAGTCATTGGTGGTCCATTGACTAAAAGGTGTGAAAATAATTTGGTTTTACTCCCCAAAACCCCAATTGCTAGTTCCATCTGGCGGATGATGAGGTGGTGGGTGCTCGGGGAGCACATGGTTGGTTGGGTTGTGGAATGAACCGCCCAGATAACCCTAAGGACTTAATCTTGTCACGACCTCCCGTGTTAAACTAGTACAACCACAAGTCTGCAAAGTGCAACTTGGCTTAGTAAAGTTATTGAACCCTGAAAGTCATCTCACTAGAGGGGATAGAAGAACGTAAAAGTGCAGAGATACTCCGGCTTGGAAGGGACACCAAAAAGGTGAAGTTACCAGCTGCGCTAGTCGTTGTGGCCGGGGCCAGCTACGCTAGTCGTTGTGGTGAACATCCCGCACAACATATGGGCGTAACCCCGTATGGGTGGAATGACGAAAGGGGCGAGATAGCTAGAAAGGTTACTGTGACGGTCGCCCAACTACATGACTACGGAATCATGTGGGGTAACGGGTATGACTATCTCTTGTGGGTAAAGTGTGCAACCTCTGCAGAGTCTAAAACAGTTTAAACAGCATGCCTACGGTCAAAGGCGGACATGGGAATCATAACTTGAGTTAGTTCTATTTCAAAAACTTTGTGGGAGGTATAAAAATGGTGGAAAGGCTCACTTAGCCCTGTTTTGGATTTTGCTTGAGTCGTCGAGCTCAGTGGGTGTGGTTATTGGAGGCCGCTCCAATTGAAAGGATGCATGTGTAGAGTTTTGACGGATGGGACTTCTACTAATATTAATTACTGCACTTTACTCTCTTTCAAAATTGCAAGTTTGTTAAAATGCTAAGTCATAGGGTTTGTAATTATAGCATTGCAAAACTTGCTTTCACAAATAAAAGAACTCGAGCCATCCTTGTTAAACCTTGCATGTATATATTTGCATTGTGTGTTGGCTCACGAGCACGGTAGTAGTGCTCATTCTCGCTTCTTCCCCCCAACCCTTCAGATAATGAAGACGAAGGAGACTATGCTTTCTACGACGGCCCAGGAGATGATGGACAAGCCTATGACGAGGAGTAGCATAGTTCTGTAGTTTAGGTCTCGCCCAGTCTAAGTTGACTCTTTGGTACTCGCGTACAACTGATATTATCCAACTCTCGGTTAATATCCGTCGTACACAGGTCACCCCAGTCGCTTTCCTGTGTGAGATGAGCCCTACCTCGCCTTTTGCTTCTGCTGTAGTTTACGTTGCTCTTATGTGATGTAATCAATTTGGCCTGCTCGGCCCCTTTTGTAAAACTCGACCCGACGTGGTCTATGTTACTCAGTTGGTTGTAATATTTAATATTCAGTTCACGCTTGTATGAATGATTCAGCAATGTGTACTGTGAAGTGCTAGCTACTAATGCAGGGAATAGCACAGTGAATTCACAAAGGATTTGGATTCTCGGAATCCGGGTCCGACAAAAAGTCCCATGGGCCATTGTGAGAAGGGGTAGCCAACTACAATTTTTGAGACGAGAACGAGAGTTAGATCTAAGCAAAACTCAAGTGAGGTAGGGATAAGCGAAGAACTAGGAGTGATGAGTAAGAACGGTAAATACGCTACATTTTGTCAAAGCTTTTCTTAACTTTTAAAAATAAGACCCAAGTCTTAAGGCAACGACTAATCTAACTAAGGATTCAAAAGTCGATGCTCGATATTACTCTGTCGGACCGGATTCGAGAATCCAAATCCTCTGTGAAAACACTGCTATTCCTGGATCAAGAGATATCACTCATAGGCACATTATCTTGAATCATTCATACAAGGCGTGAACTAAAACATAAATATATTACAATACAAAATGACATAGACCACGCCGGTCCAGTTTACAAAAGGGCCAAACAAGGCCAACTTGATTACATTACATGAAAGCAACAAAATCTACAGTGAAAGCAAAAGGGGAGTGGAGCTCATCTCACCACAGAACAAGCGATCGGGCAATCAGTAATGCACGGATATTAACCAAGAGTGAATAATATCGGTTGTATGCATAGTACCAACAAGTCCACTTAGATCGGGACAGAACCTAGACTATAGAACTATACTATTCTGCATCGTCTCCTGGTCCATCAGCGTCTGGGCCTGCATAGTATGCGTACTCTCCTTGATCTTCATTGTCTGAAGGGTTTGAGGAGAGGAGCGAGAGTAAGCACAACTTCCGTGCTCGCGAGCCAACACACAATGCAATAATATATATGCAAGCCTAACAAGGATGGCTCGGGTTCTTTTATTTGCTAAAGCAATGTTTTTAATTATCATAATTACAAATTCCTATCACTTAGCATTTTAACAAATTGCATTTTATTAAAGAGAGTAATTGTGCAATAATTATTTCAATAGAGGTTCCCATTCCCTCCATCGGAAACTCTACCCATGCTTCATTTGATTGGATTGATTGGAGCTACCTCCAATTATTACCACCGCTGAGCTCGAAGGCTCAGGTAAAATCCAAACCCAGGGCTAGGTGAGCCCACCAAAATTTTTCATACCACCCACAAAGTTTTTGAAATAGAACTAACTCAAGTTAAGTTCCCATGTCCACCTTTGACCGTAGGAATGGCTATTTAAACAGTTGAGACTCTGTAGAGGTTGTACGCTGTACCCACAAGAGATAGTCATACTCATTACCCTACATGATTCCTTAGTCATGTAGTTGAGCGACCGTCACAGTAACCTTTCAAACTACCTTGCCCTTTCTGTTATCTCACCCATATGGAGTTGCGCCCATACGTTGCGCGGGATCGTTGTACCGCAGTGTCTAGTGTAGTTGGACTACCCATACAGCTGCCAACTTCACCCATTCAAGCTGGATGTACCATAAGCTTGTGCATTCCCTTTCTCCACCCAGTGCGACACATTCAGGGTTTACTGATTTTACTAAGCCAAGTTGTAGGTTGCAGACTTGTGGTTGTACTTGTTTTACACGGGAGGTCGTGACAAGATTAAGTCCTTAATCCATCCCAAGCGTTCATTCCACATACCATATTACTCTCGTGTTCGTTAGCACCCACTGCCTCTCCATCCGCCTAGATGTGGTATTAGCAATTATTAGGGTTTTGAGGAGTAAAACCAAATTATTTCATTCATTTCAGCCATGGACCACCAATGACTGCCCAAAATCTTTTCATGTTTGAAGAGATGATGATTGGGGTATTTAATACCCCGGTACTTAAGCAAGTCTAGCATGTCACTTAAGTACAACCTATAGCTAGTATTACCACATAGTTACTAGGGTGACAATGGAATAATGGATTCAAACATCAATGGATGACATATTAATTAATTAATCATCAAATGAGTGTTTAACTATCTTAAGCTTTAACATACATTTGATTAAAGAATTAAAGCATGCAATTTTAGTAATTTAAATGAATATAATTTACATAAAATGTAGGCTCAAAATGATCAAAGTATTGACAAGCCTTGGTTATAGGCAAGAGGGTCTTGGGCTTGATCAACTTCAAATCCTAATCAGATGAAGGTACTGGAAAAAGTCACCAGCAAGCAAAGAGAGCAAATAAATACACAGGAATAAACAAATGAACACCAAATTGAACAAGACCTATGCCATTAGCAAGATCTTGAATTAATAAAATTTTTGAAACAAATTTCATAATTTTTGGATTTACGACGAGGGAGAACGAGACTTTTGAAGTTCGAGTTTGAATTAAACCTTAAAAGGAAATTACAAGAAAAAGAGGGAGAGAGAGAAAGCTGGCCGTGGGGGTCCACGGGGCAGCCTCACAAGCGCACGGGGGACACGGGTGGACCAAGTCCACGCTAGGAGTTCACGGGCGTGCGTGAACTGGCTGGGACCGGGCCCATTTGGCAGCCAAGGGGGCGGGGTGTCAAGGCTAATGACGGGTGGGCCTTAGGCCATTCATCCCCATTTGCTTCCTCGGTACATAGAGAAAAGGAAGCGGGGGGGACAGAGGGGAGCGGGTGGTCACGGGTGGTGGTGGCGCTGGCAATTGGAGGTGCGGGGCGGCCGGCGAGTTGGCAAAACGGGGCCGCTAGATGGTAGTGGTTCCATCGGAGGTGGCGGCGGCACCGGAAGCATACGGTGTTCAACTATCTTAAGCTTTAACATACATTTGATTAAAGAATTAAAGCATGCAATTTTAGTAATTTAAATGAATATAATTTACATAAAATGTAGGCTCAAAATGATCAAAGTATTGACAAGCCTTGGTTATAGGCAAGAGGGTCTTGGGCTTGATCAACTTCAAATCCTAATCGGATGAAGGTACTGGAAAAAGACACCAGCAAGCAAAGAGAGCAAATAAATACATAGGAATAAACAAATGAACACCAAATTGAACAAGACCTATGCCATTAGCAAGATCTTGAATTAATAAAAATTTTGAAACAAATTTCATAATTTTTGGATTTACGACGAGGGAGAACGAGACTTTTGAAGTTCGAGTTTGAATTAAACCTTAAAAGGAAATTACAAGAAAAAGAGGGAGAGAGAGAAAGCTGGCCGTGGGGGTCCACGGGGCAGCCTCACAAGCGCACGGGGGACACGGGTGGACCAAGTCCACGCTAGGAGTGCACGGGCGTGCGTGAACTGGCTGGGACCGGGCCCATTTGGCAGCCAAGGGGGCAGGGTGTCAAGGCTAATGACGGGTGGGCCTTAGGCCATTCATCCCCATTTGCTTCCTCGGTACATAGAGAAAAGGAAGGGGGGGACAGAGGGGAGCGGGTGGTCACGGGTGGTGGTGGCGATTGGAGGTGCGGGGCGGCCGACGAGTTGGCAAAACGGGGCCGCCAGATGGTAGTGGTTCCATCGGAGGTGGCGGCGGCTTGTTATGTCTGCATTTTTACATTTAAAATGATTGCATCATCATGCCAAAATGCTAACAACCAAGCATCCATTGCAAAGTGAAACTACCTCAGGATAATAGTCGTTGTCTATCTTCTGCATTCGGTGTACAAGCTCCCTTGCTGTCTTGGAGAAATTCTTAAACCCCTGCATATAACAACAAATTGAAGAAACAACAATCAATAGAACATACAAACATAACAAGATCTGCAAGCATAGTCCAAGAAAAATCATTCACATACCACACCCTGGACATCCAAGATGGTGGTGGTGGAGTCAATGTGCCTCTTGGCGCCCAATGTGCAGCACTAAACCTCTCCCCGAAAGCCCTCTCAAACTCCTACACATGGTACTTGATGTACCGGTCCACAGAGGTGATCTACATGAGCTTGTTGGGGTCGACCTTCCCGAGCCTCTCGATGTACACCGGCCGGCCCTCATGGTCGACGCCAGTGGTAGCCGTCGCGGGTAGTAGCACAAAGACCTCATCCAGCTTCATCGAACTCAAAATCCTGAGCACATGAGCCCGTAGCAAGTTAGGCATTAACCATAAACAGATCAAACAAAGACCGCAAGTTGTCAACAACAATTGCTTGCGTGTCAATGTAATCACCTCTAGGATTGTGGCGGCTCAACTCTTTCCTCCATCTCAAAGATCTCGCCCACATCCGCATTGCCTTCTCGGCATCAAGCTTCCGCCTTCAAGAATCAAGATCACACATTTATACGGCAGGTTTCAGATCCCGCATTTCACAACGGATCCAAATAAAAATTTTTGACAAGACCTTAGCATCATGTGGTAGTCGTCGTGCTTGTCGGTAGGAGACCGTCTGGCGGCGAGACGGTCATGAACGCGGCGACGCGCTCCTCCTCGACGTCGCGACATCCTCAATGGAGATGGCCGGAAGCAGTCGACGCTGCGCCGGCCTCGGCCAAGGCCGAGGGGCAGCAAGACGGGCGAACCGGCCTAGCAAAGGCAACGGGCCAAAGGCGAGCGGGCGGCGCCATGAGGAGGTGCCGAGGCGGCGGGGCGGCGGCCAAGGCGTTAGGCGGTCTGGATCTACGAGCACAGCCAACCGAACTCGGGAGGAGGAGGAGGCGACAGATCTGAGTCAAGGCGCCAAGGACAGACAACAAGGACCTAGAGGCCAGCCACACACAGGCCATCAAGGGAGGAGGCACCATGGGAACCTGGGTGAGGGAGCCGAGCCGGCGAGAGGGAGAGCGCGGGGCCGGGCCCGAGGCCGGCGGAGCCAGCGGCTGCGCCATAGAGAGGAGGCACCAGGGGAGACCAGGGGAGCCGCGGCGGAGGAGGAGGGAGTCGGGGGGGAGGAGGCGCTGCAACGGCGGCGGAGGAGCAGGGCGGCACGGGTGGGGGTAGGAGGGAGAAGAGGGAGTAGGAGGAAGACGGGAGGCGGCGGGATTGGGGGCGCATCGTGGGGAGTTAGGGTTAAAAGGGGGAAAAATTGGCGCGGCGGAGGAAAAAATTGGCGCGACGGGAAAAAAAAAGCTCCCGAGTGTCATTCTTACGTTGCACTTGGGATTACATTTTGTTTCCCGAGTGTTATGGAAAACACTCGAGAAAGTTAATTTTACCGAGTGTTAATTTCTCGTCCCGAGTGTCCTATGAAACACTGGGATCGCCCCGAGTGTTTTGCCAAGACACTCGGAAAGATATAGGCACTTTCGAACTACAGCTTACGGTAGTGTTCGAATCCATGGTGTCATCCGCACCGATAGAAAAATATTACAATCTAAGTATAAAATGATTAACCAAAATATGGGAAAGAGTAATTTTATTATATATGGTAATAAAGCGGTAAGATTACATACATAGCCCATACCATATCATGCAATATTCAGCAATACGACTGCTTATTTGGGAGTACAACGAAGATAAATAGTGCAGCAAGCGCAAATCGGAAAGTTCCAATGCATCTCATATAGAGGCATGCTTATTTACTACTACGTACTTCATAGCGTACACTACTATGGTCATATATACCAAAGAGGTATAGATGGGTTGCCGCAATAGCTATGAGGGTTTAGATGGGGATGGGCTTGACAAAGAGATTCTCAATAGTATTCCGAAGGTGCGTGCTGAATGTGTATGCATCTTTTCTCTCATCGTACATGAGCGGCATGCTAACCGTGAGGTTGATAACTCGCTGCTTGCTTGGAGGAGCGACGATGCTCAAAGCGAGCTTCGTTCGTAGTTTTCCATGCATCTTCTAGCAGCGGGCCATCTTGGCGATGGCAACCACACCGTGGCCTTGTGCTCGTTGATGTAACACTCCACGAGCTTGCCACATCCCCTTTGTTCTTTCCTTTCTGTGAATAACACAACATTAATTGGATTCATTAGCATGCTCAATGGTAAAAGAGAGTTTCGATTAAGCCTAGGAGTCTAATTACTTTAAGTGAACAAATGTCATTCATGATACGCGCAATCTTTCCACTTGCTAGGGCAGCATCAGAATATCGATCACCCAACAAATACTTCCTTGGTTGCTTCATTACCCATGCCAACCATCATAGCCACACATAGCATTGGCGCTACTGCAGATATGCTAGACACATTCACTTGTTCTTTAAAGCTTGGCTTGTAATTGTTATGGGACCATTCAGCTTCTTGGAGATAATATGTGGATACTGTTTGGAACTGCACACAAGTAAAGGAGATTACTTTAGTGTCACTTAAACTGCACATGCTTGTATAGGCCCAGGTACATAGAAATGCATTGCTAGTAAGTATTTTCATTGTTGTTGTTACTGCTACCTCTGTTGTTGTAGCTTTGTGGATTAAAAACATAAGATTCATATACCTTCGCATGTCCATTTGCTAATTATGTGTCCACATCTTCCTATTTATAAAGATTTAAACAAATATGGTTTTTAGTATTTTTTTCCTTTTCTCTATCTAATCTGTGTTACCGATAGTCATCTTTCATAGAGAAAAGGAACTGGCCTATTTCTTATTCCATGCAAATATTTTTATTCCAAGTTTTATGCAGACACGCCTACATATCTATTCGAAATAATAAACAACCTGTCTATATAATCTACCGCCATAAAATATCTATCACAGTAGCATTAGGAGCTGTTACACACTTTTAAATAGGAAAACACAATATTGTCTTCTCTAATATATATGGTTTTGTTGCAATATGCGTCTAGTCTGGCTGTTTGGCAAGGTCCGATCTTGGCTTAACATTTTTAAGCATCAGCAATATAATTTGGGCTTGGTTACAAGATTCCAATAGCTCAACTTATTAGTTTATTGTATTATCTATCAACAATTTTGCACAAATACACACACACACACACACACGCACACACTAGCGATTTGAGCAAGAAACTACATAGTGTTGTACCGCTTTCTTGATGTAATCAATCCGATATTTTTCGTTCTCTCCCAATTCATCCTCAAACTCCTTAAAGCAGCTCAATACTTTATTATAGAACTTCTTCAGGTACTCCGGTAGAAGAGAAATAGCGCTCTCATCCCATCTGCACAGCTAATATTAGTTTGCATGAAAATGAGTATGTACTAGCATCTGATTGTACAAAAAAAATGTCAATGCTAACACCAGTCCCAACCTTTGCATGGCTGCGTCCAGTTTCCGACATTCCTCTATGGTAGCATGTACGTCATATGTGTCATCAAGTAGGGTAGTTAACCCAAATATCTTGGCAAAGATTATCCGTGCGCGTGCATAGCCATGCTCATAGAACACCATGTAGGACCAGAAGTAGGCCTCAACCATACGATCACGAGAATAGGTTAGCCCCACGTGTCTGTAGAGATCTTTCCACCACCTGAAAATAGGAGAATAGGAGCGCCATAGTTGGTTTTGAGATTATGGACAATGTCAAGTATGTTTAGTACATCATATGTGTGAAGGGATGAAGCTTAAGTGTTTCATCTTAATTGCTTAGTGGATATCAAAGAGGCGTACTCTGAAATAGCTTTGAGCTCCATCAAGTGGACATGCTGCAGAAGGTTAAAATCCAGCTTTGCGAGCTCCAGTAGAATTGGGTTGTGACCTTCCTCTTGTTTGTACTCAAAGATACAATGCAGTGTCTCCACCCTCTTGTAGGTTCTTGGTAGTGGTAAGTGAAGGGCACGTTTGACTTGCTCAGCTAAAGGGACTTGAGACCGCTCCTCGTTGATTCAAGATGATGCCTTGCAAAAGAGATGGCTTCTTCGAGTTCTGGCTCACCATGAATAAAAAGGTAGGCTGCGTTGTATAAAATTAATAGTCCCTTGAGTACATCTGCAAGACAAAATGTTTGTGACGTACTGTCAAACTATCCACAGCATGTTAATTGCTCCCTCCGGTTTCTTTTACTTGACGCTGTTTAGAAGATCTCATAAAAGGGAAACGTCATCTAATTGAAACCGGAGGGAGTAGTAATCTAAGGTTTTTATCACCTAGTGGCTAATGTTCATCCACTAAGTTCAGTGTGCACTTATCTCTTTTATAGATGGATACCTCACTACCAGAAACAGGATTTTTCCCGAGTGCCAAAAACACTCGGGAACTGAGGCCAAACACTCGGGAGAGATCTTTCCCGAGTAACACTCGAGAAACAGCACTCAGGATAGATTAGTCGGAATAAAAATATTTTCCCGAGTGTTACACTCAGGAAATATCACTTGTATACACTCGAAACTCGAACACTCAGAGAAAACCCGCTCAACGGCTTCTCCACCAGTAACGAATCTTTACCGAGTGTTGACACTGAATACGCTGAAGAAACACTCGAGAATGTTTCCAACGTTTGACGGACGAAACCAGGGAAAATTGACACCTAGCTATTTTTCCCGAGTGCATGGCGAAAACAACACTCGGGAAATCTGCCGACGAATCCCACAAGAAATTGCCACGCGTCAACTTTTCCCGAGTGCCGACACTCGGGAAAGATTGGTCGATTTTCCGAGTGTCGACACTCGGGAACGGTTTGACACTCGGGAAATCAACAAAATAGCAGAACCCCATTTTTCACAATTCAAGGAAAATTCATTCCACAGCAATCAAATAATCCATCCACCCATTCCACAGCAATCAAATAATCCATCCATCCATCCATCCATTCCACAGCAATCAAATAATCCATCTATCCATCCATTCCACAATATATGCATATATATGTATAGATCGAACAAAAGACATGATAACAGTTCCCGAGTTCACAACATTCAAGTTCAAGTTCGAAAATGTAACCATAAGGCATGATACATATAACAGCTTCCACATAGTAATTTCATAGTCTTATATACATCAAACAAAAGCAAGTATCATCGCAACCATTTGCATGCATGCAATTTCTGCTTCAATCTTACGTGCACAAAAGCATCATTTTAAGTAGTTCTGCAGATAGAGCAAAACTTAATATTAGTGCCATCTTACAACAAAAGTTAGGAATTGATATTACATGAAAAGATAATTAACCAAACTATTGACAAAGCACAAAATTCCTTTAAATCATGATGAGCAACCTAATAACATGGCAAATCATTTAAGGGCATGCCTGGGGTGTGGGCTAGCTAGCTTGTGGCCTAATTGATCATTTACTTATGTCATCTACAGCACATGCAAGAGAAATTTTAGTATAATGATGTACTCTTCAGAAAAGGAATGAGTCAAACTATATATGGACTTAATTAAGAGGTGCGAGGAGTGATATTTTGTTAGATATATAATTACATGCATGGTATCCACTTGTGTGATGTACCTTTTAAAAGCTCTGGCAAATTCATATGTTGACGTGCTTATTAGCACCTAACAATATAGAACATGAAAAGCACAGGTGCTAAAAATGTTAAACTCCAACTCTCAATATTTTGTCATTGTGAACTACTGATCAACATTTATGTCTCAAGCACTTATCATCAAATTCATAGAAAGGAGTGTACATACAAATTATTATATGTTGACACATTTCAAAAGAATTTTTGATATAGATATAGTGAATTAGTTATATATGTAGCCATTTTTATCCATTTTTTAGCAAGCACCTGATTGTGAATATTTTCTAATATTGGTATCCTTTTAGTAGATCATGAAAATAGCAAGCACCTGGTGGTGGCCTCTCGGCGATGGACGCATTCACATGATCTTCAACATTAGCACCAGCATCTTCAGCATTAGCAGTAGAAGCAACTGATCCCGCCGTTCCCTACATTTTCATAAGAAATCGCATTATAAGAAATTTGCAGTAGCAACCAATAATTACATTGCATGTCATTTCAATGTCTTCTGAATCAAGCACTCATAAGAGACTAACAATATAATAATCAGTATGCAGTTACTAACCGGAGCAGATAAGTTAGGCAAGGGTTCCCCTGAGGGCCATTAAGTTGAGTCCCGGTCCCGAGTGCTCGTGATATTTGTTTGCACATTGCCATACATTAGCCAAGTACGAATATATATATATATATATATATATATATATATATATATATATATATGCATATTACTTTGTTATTGTACTACCACGCCCAACTAACTCAAGGGAGCATTTGCTCCAATCGCCTTAGCCTCAATTTTTCTGCATGAATGCTACCAAGCTCGTAAACCTAAGACTAGATCCCATGTGATGGTCGCAGTCGACTTTGAAGGTGTACTTCATCCGTTGATGCAGCACTCATGGATAGGACCTCCGAGAGGGTTGTCGGTGTGCTAATGTAGCCGGCACCTATGAAGAAACGACCATGTTTCTTCCCCTTTCCAGCCTCGTACACAGCAGTCACGTCTAGTGGTGAATTCATGACGTCATAGTCCAGGCCATGAATCTCCTTAGCAGCGTCATTATATGAAGCCTGTTGGACAAAATCAACAGGGAGCGAAAATCATCAGGGACAAAATCATCAGAAATCGTACCAAGTTCTCTGTTGTGCACTGGCTGCACAAGGTGCCCTCCTGATCACCCCTCCTAGCTTCTACATATGCCTCTATATCGAGACAGCCTCGCTTCTTCTTTTCTCAAGACGCAAAAAACCACGGCGGTCAATAAATATGTATCTCGCAACATACAATCAATATGAACATGTTGACCTACCAGGTTCTTCTTGTAACGAGCCATGGAGGAGCTGCCCTGACGATGTGCTGCCCCGTCCATCAACAATCTCCGCCCCCTAGCAAAGATGACAGTCCTCTAACCATCGTTCGTAGCACCACCTCTCTTGGGCAATCTGCGCCATGCATCTTCACACTTAAGGGCCCACCAAGGTATTGCCTAAATTAACCAAGTGTTAAATATGAATAAACTAGAATTGATTGTAATCAAGGACATCATTTGTACAGCTTGGTTACCCGCATGTACTCGCCCAAAGTGATATCGCTTGGCAAGCCTCGGCCCTACTAATTTGCTATCCAAGGACTTGTGTGTGGTAACAGATCACCGCTTGATGCGTGTCAGAGATCATCCGTGGGATCACTTCTTAACACGATTACGCAAAGACTCTCCTAGAATCACTTCCGTCCCTCAAATTTCATCTAAACCACCACTACAATCCAAGAATAAAGAATTGATAAAGAATAAGATGATTAAGTTAGTTGATTGTAACAGCCTCAGCTTTAATAAACAGTAATAAGATGTTGTTCATAGCATCACTGTTCATTTTGGCAAACTGGGCATTATGTCACAATCTAACTTCCCCAATTTCTAGCCAAAAACCCAAACTTGTTTGAAGCTTCAAAAGAAAATACCAATCAATGTTGGTATTAAGACCGGGAAAATTTTATTAAAAACTAGATGAAATATCTTGGCCAAAAATATTTTTTGTTAAATTTTTAAAGATTATTTTGACTTTGATAAAAATATTTGTCTTTAAATAAACCTATTCGGTTTAAATGAATTATTTATGTATTTCAAAATGAGAAATAGTGGTTTCAAAATTTATTTGGGAAATATATTATCCCAGTAATATCCTGGCAAAATTCTATATTTTTACAAATTTATTTGCTATTTCTAAAGCACCGGTCAAACTTTGAGGATTTAAAATGAGTTGGTCAACTCTTCCAGCCTAAACCTTTGTACTATAGCGACCGAGCCAAGTGGTTGGGTCCAACCCAGTACAAATCGACTTGGTCTGTCACGTTCGGGTGTGCCCTCAAGCTCCCAGCGAACGTGAGCCATCGATTTCTTCGTGAATGGACGAGATCTGCGGCGCTGTGCAGGTCATCCAAGCACACGACGTGATTTCCACCGTTAGATCCCCATCCTACCGCACCTTCCATTCGTGGCCGTCAGATCTCAATGAACGGACCGGATTCTTTGGGCCGTTCGGACCATCCCGACGAGCCATGCAATATTGGCCGTAGGATCTAAATCATGCGGACCTTCCATTCGTGGCCGTCAGATCTCAATGAACGGACCGGATTCTTTGGGCCGTTCGGACCATCCCGACGAGCCATGCAATATTGGCCGTAGGATCTAAATCATGCGGCGCACAATCCTCGGGCTATGCCATTTTTAGGTGGCAGGAGCTAAGATACGTGCGAGCCGTTGGATCCTCAATGAGCGGGCAGATCTCGGGGTCGCTCGACCGTCCAACCCCACATCGATCTCCACCGTTGGATTTTGATCGCACGGACTGTGTTGATGGGCCGTTCGGACCACCTCAACATCCCATCAATCCTCGCCGTTGATTTTAGATCCAACCGTGTCTTTCCTTTTCGATTTGAAACTCATAGGCACGTAATCCTCTAGCCGTTGGATTTAAATTGTGCGGTGCCGCTGCACTCGTGTTCACTTAAGACCCTCAGCTTGGTGTGGCCGATGGATTGTGATCGAACGGTCCTTGTGGATTGTGACCTTCGGACCTCCTGATCCTCTTAGTCAATCCTAGCCGTTCCCTTACGATCACACGGTCCACATGGTTAGATACCGGTTAGAGGTTATATTGTCCATCTTATCGCCACCACCCATTTCAAATCGGGCGGCGGTTGTTCTTTTGAGCATTTCACAAGCATGTGCGGCTGCAACTGATAGTGGGGTCCACTTGTTAGCAGGGCATATCTCTTCCTCCTCTTGCCTAGGCGTCGCCGCCGATGTTGCTGCCGGTGAGTGGTGGCGTTGCACAACGAATATGCGAATATTCGTGGACACCTAGCATCAAAATTGCCACCGCATCATTCTGGAGAATTCTCAATTGCTCCAGAAGATCAAGCTCTATATAAACCCTACTTTTGAGCTCACTGCCATGTTTGACTGACATAGCTTCCTTCATCTTGTTCCTTTCCAGTGAAGTATCCCTTGCTCTCACTTCTTGATTATCCATCTTGGTGCTTAAGTCACCTGGTGATGTGAGTTTGGTATCATTTGTAGGTTGTAACCTGTGGTCACTCTCTGTTGACCGAGCCGGCTGGAGTATCACCTGGTTAAATCTCTTGCTCCGGTGAGATTTTCTTCACCCTCATCTTGTCAAGGGCATATATCATGATCCAAATAGCTTAAGCCCTCCATTATTTTCGTTCTTGGCCGAGCAGGTGAGGTGGAGTTTGCATCTTTCTTATTTCACCAAAATCTTGACTACATCCTTTCCCACTCGAAATGTAGCTATGACCTCCATTCTTTTCATCTTGAGCTTCCCAAGAACCTCAAGAAACCACTTGAATCACTCACTTGTGCATATAATGCTCAAATCTTGCTTTTATCAAAAGTTGTTTTATAACTTTTCGGTCTTACATATCGCTTTCCGATTCGAGCCATCCAAACTATTCTAATGCAACTTCTCGGATAGTAAGCTGTATCCTAAACCCTAATAGCATAAGCAGTAATCTTGTTGAACCAGGATGCTTTTAAATCGGCTAATTGGATCAAACCCTTTTCTGTTGGCTGTTGTCGGGCAGAATCGACAAGAGCTGTAGCTTTTCTCTTTTTCTTTAATCTTGCTGATTAGGGTTAACAAGGGTTGGTCTAGGATTTTATCTTTCTTAAAGATTAGGTTTAACTCTAACAAGAATCTGGTGTTTAAGCGTGTTAGCCAATAAGTGAAAATTTTCAATACTGGACTTTGCTGTTTTGTTGCCGGTTGAACCGACAACATGCACAACAGGGTTTTCAATTTCTCAAAATTCCTGTCAATTAGTGATTAAATGATGAGTAAGGCGGCTGTCCTAGTTTCAAATACTCTTAGTTCAAGCAAGGTATTTCATGTATAAGATGTTTAGCTCAGCAAACAATTCATTTGTAATCTGTCCTATTTCAGTTTTTAAAATTTGAAATCAGTAGTTCTAAACCCAAACTCTAATTTGTGGTAAATAGTACTAGCGTAGTTAGTCGTAGTCTATCGCTCCTATTTAAATTAGATGTAGCTTATGCATGTTGCTAAAGTATGCATTCGCACATTGATCATGCATTCTTTTCTACATATCGCTTCTCCGCCAAATTTTCTTGTTGTTCATTGGATGTTTATTTCTCTTTTAGATTCTGGTTCTTCTAAAGTTGTTGAATCTATTGTTGAGCAACAAGAACCTGAACAAGAGGTTTATTATTATCAAGGCAAGCATCCTCTTTGCACCATGTTGATCCCAGAATTTTTGAATTGTAGATTTCCAAAATACAGAGATATTGTTGCATGCTAATTTTCTAAAAAAAATTATTTGTGATCTGTCTCTAGATAGTTACAACCTAACACTTGAGGCTTATCTTTAATCTGATCATACACTCAAACTTAAGATAGTGTTCCTATACTTAAATACTTGTTTTCAGTTATTACTTAGCCATGCAGTCTGTAGTGTTGTCAAGTTTATTTTACCACACTTGGAAACATTAAATGAAATTCATTTATTTTGATTCTTTGTTCAGTCTATGTAAATCTGAAATGAAAACAAATTTTGTTTATGTTCACTGATTTTAAATCTGGACAAGTGGATACTAGTGATGGTGCCTTCGTGCACGAGATTGGGAAATGTGGATGTCTTGTCTGGATTGATTAAGGACTGAACATTGATTGGACGATTCAAGCCCCAACGTACTTCCACACGCAGTGTATGGGCACTGTTTGGTTAAGTAAAGGGTTAATGCTATTGAGTTGGAAAACAGGAAAGTAAGGACATATGTGTTTGATCTCATATTTATATAATATGTTCTTAAGAGGGTGAGGACGTACATGCGCTCCATCACATGTACGCACCTTAAGGGCTCCGATTATGATGTAATATGTGCAAGGAGCACGCTTTGCATTTTGTTGATCGGGTCGGCATTCCCAAGACAACATGTGGACCCCGGTTGGCGTGTTCTATTAGTAACTGAACTAACCAGATCATCACACATGGGTATTCCAGCTCAATAGTGTTAACTTGTTGAAAAACACCAAATCTTAGTTTACCTGGCCGGCATATCAAAGGCAGTGTGCTATTATTCTAGATGGCTTATGGGCTAGCTAAGTCGTGTGGGTAAAGATGTACACCCCTGCAGGGTTAAAACTATTCGAATAGCCGTATCCACGGTTATGGACAACGCTTGAGTTGAATAGATCTTTGTATAGATTTTGAATTACCACATGATTTTGAATACTATTTCGGCACGAGAGCTATTCATGCAATGTTTTTAATGATTAGTGGACAGCCACTTTAATGTTGATTATTGTTTAAGATTATGCTCTCTTTTACTCACTGTTTTAGTCCAAATTGTTTTATAAAACTGCCTTATCAAAATGTAGCAAGTGTAGGATTAAGATGTATTGCTTTACGCAAAAATTGAAACCATTATAACCTTCCTGTTGTTAACCTTATGCATGTACAAAATTCTAATTCTTTGTATAGGACCTCTCAAACACTTTCTCTTTATAGTTTGTGTAAGTCTTGCAGTACCTTCAGACTCGTGTTTTATAACCTCTTGTTGCGGTGAGGATGGGTATTTGTATGAGATGCCCGTTAGCACCGATCGTGGTGACGCTAACAAGTGAAGCTAGTTCTAACTTCCACTCAATAGCCCGAGGGTGATGGGGCCATTGGTGGTCTTTTGTCGCTTGGTTTTGTTTCCGCTGCTAACTTTTGTTGTGGCCCAAGGTCACTTGATATTGTAGAATTCCAAACCGAATTGTTAAGTGATATGTATAATTATGTAAGTGTATGCCTTGTATGTATGATACAATGTTGTTTAAGGATATATGTGCAATGGTCTGGAACCTGGGAACTATTGTGATACATATATCCGGGAACTCGAATATTGGAATTGTGACTTGTTAAGAATTATGCTTCTAGTATAATTTCTAATTAGGACCGGATGGTTCTTGATTATAAGTTATGCTTTTAGTATGATTCTTAATTCGGCATAAACCTCCAATATTCCGGGTTCCTCACAGTTGATGAAAGCGAAAAGGAATTGATAAAGAACAAGATGATTAAGTTAGTTGACATTTACTACTTGGCTACTAAACATCCAAAAGATCCTGATCCAATATTTATTACTTGCTGCTTTCGAATTGATTCGGTTTTAGAAAGATTGTTAGTGATATCAAAAGGTGTTGTGGATTTGAACAAAAAGTAGCCAAGTTATCTCGGGATCAATGTAGTGTTGCGTAAGTTTTTGGTCGGTAAAAGATTGAGATCACTTTGACAAATTATGATAATTGAGAGCAAGATAATTATAGACCTTAGCATCCTATAATTAGTCAAATATTAGTCACTTCATATCCATCCTTTCAACTAATTAACCTAATTAGTTTCTTCAGAAGGTTAATAAACATTTGTCGTTAGCAGATGCGCGATGACATGGATAATCCTTGTGAATTAACAAAAATATCCTAAACTTTACAAAATGCAACATATTAATTACAATGGTATATACATCCGAAAGTGATTTGTATATACAAGCAACGTTCGACTTTATTAGTCGGCCATGCTATCTTCGCCCTAACTCAATCTTTGTCCATAATAAAGTGAAACAAATTAATAGACAACTTGTCCATCCGATCATGTAAAAAAATCAGCTTAATTTAGGAGATTGACACTAACATTCATGTACAATTGTGACTGTTAAACGGTATATTGACCCAAAGAATGTGCTTAAACAAGAAGAACAAACACGTGTGCATGGGAGATCGATGATGTAAGTAGAAGAAATTAGAATGCATGGTCCCATTAATCGATTATTGTTCAAAAGCAAGGAGAGATTTTTCGGCATTGACAGGGACCTGCAACCAATCCCTAGAAGAGATGGGAATGACAAGAAAACGAACTCATCAAAGTACATGCCTTCGTATTCATCCTTAACAAGCTAGCTAAGGTATAAAGTATTGAGTGCCCCAATTAGTTGAGAGATTAGGATGTTTAAGGATTAAGAAATGTTTGTGGGCATGTATATGATTCTTTTCTTTTTTTTGCATAGCTAGGTACAGATTAATTTCTCATCAGTGTGAATTTGTGGACATGCATGTAAGATTGGCTAGCTAGCTCATGCTTCTTAGCAACTGAATCCATTGTGGAATGGGTGATTTTTATCAATCAAATCATGTAACTGTGAGGTTCGAATATATATACATTTGATTTATTATTGTATTTCGGTGACACAGGAGCTAGCAGCACAATATTTTCTTTTCTCAAATTGTTTACTTTATTTGAGTTTTTTTTAACCTGAGCAGTTAATCAGTCGTTAGTTGGTTAGTACTTATATTAGTACTTGCCGGCTAGCATTTCTTGTGAACGGGGACAATACGGGAAAAGGAAATTGCTTGCGAGATTCTATCACTACCTAGCTATCTTTGACAAAATCTCCCAACTAAGTTTAATGTACTTCTAGAGGAGCAGTTAATCCTATGGTTAGTAAGTCGCTGCGAGAATCATTTTAATATAAAACATGAACTGCTTGCTCTTGAGGAACAATTCTCACCTAAATTCTTCTGCTTGTGGTTAACAAACCCTTAATTATCGTGTGGTAAGTTAGTATAGTAACTAAATTGAGACTCGAGAGTTGTGACCAAATCAACCCTAACATGCATAGGAACACATAGAAGCAGATTTGAATATTCAATACTTACCCAAAAACTTTACTCCACCACGCAAACAAATTGTCAAATGGAACCTCTCCTTCAACACAAGCAGATCTTCAATGCCTTGTAGTGGCACCATGTCCATGCAGTTCTCCGCCTTCCTCAGAGGTGACGGCTTAGGAAGTGCCATCGAATCAACACGCCAATTATGCCGCTCGGATGTCTACATTTCTCACCCCGCCTTCTTCTCGCCATTGCCTACATATTAGTTTTTTGAGGTATGCAAGTAAGTGGGCTAAATTAGTGAAAGTGTAAACAGCATTTACGTGTCGCCAACAGAACGATGATGTCTTCTCCTCCTCTCGGGTTGGTCGTCGTGGCAGTTCGCAGTCCTCGCAACCAAAATTCTTGTGCCTCATGGTGCTCATCCTCGCCACCTCCGCCTCAGGTGTTCTTCCTCATCACCTCCGCCTCACGGTGCTCATCCTCCACATCATCAAGACGCAAGGGCTGGGGTATAGGAGCCCGATCTACTAGAGGTAGAACCCCACGCCTCGAGGGCCGCGCTGCCCTCTCCGCCTCCTCGAGGGGCCGGGCTGCCCTCTGCCTCCTCGAGTGGCCGCGATCGCCTCCGCCTCGAGGGGCCGTGGCTGCCCTCTGCCTCCTCGAGGGCCGCGGCTGCCTTTGCCTCCTTGAGTGGCTGCTGCCCTCTGCCTCCTCGAGTGGCCACGGCTACCCCTCTGCCTCCTCGAGTGGAAAACAAGCGTCTGCCTCGACTAGAGTATGCTGCCTCTTCGACGCCACTCATTTTTTGGTGTCCTGAAATGAAATGAAATTAAATCAATCAATTAATATAGCGCAATGAAGTAAGCTCATAGAAAGACATAATATAGCGTAATCAAGTAAGCTCATAGAAAAATGTAATATAACGTAATCAAGTAAGCTCATACAAAAAATTAAAAACATGCAGCAAATAGATGGAAGACATACAAGATCATGCTTAGAAGTAGTCATCTACAATGGGATCCTCCGCAGATGGGCCCTCTAAAAAGTCATCGTCACTATCATGAGGTGTTGACTCAACCTCATCCCCTTCGGTGCCATCAATGTCTAAGCGATTAAGTAGTTCCAAGTCCTCTTGGTTTACAACCTCATCGGCATCGATTTGAATATCATCCATGTGATCGTCCTCTTCCCCAATTATTATTTGAAAAGTCCTCGTAGCCCATCTTCTTGAAAGAATAGGTCAACACCATTGTTGGTCTCCATGTTGTAGTCTCGCTCACTAGGGGTAGGTAGTTTACCATATGGTTGCACCTTATGTACTACCCACCAATCCACTAGACTACTCATAGTTTTGCATGGGTACGGATGTAGTATACTTGGGTGGCTTGCTGTCGCAATAAATGGGTCATTGCTCGGTAGGATTGATTGATGTGCAACTTCAACCAGCCCAAGTGATGTATCCTGTCGACTCACCTAAACGGATGGAACCAATGACATTTGAATAACATAAGTTTGAGAGGTTTGCTACCATGAAAATATAGTTCAATTATTTCTTCAATTACTCCATAGTATTCAACAGTGTATTGCTCCCATCTTGTCCTATAGTCACCAATCCACTATTAATTGTTGTTGCATTAGGCCATTCCTCTCATGTGTCGATGTTGAAGCGGTACCCATTCACATCGAGGTACTATAGGACAAAGACCCGAGTGTGGCATCCTTGAGCAACTTGCCTCAATTCGCTGCTCATAGACTTGTCCTTCAAACTCTACAACGATAAATAGAATGGGTTTCATGTATTAGTTCCTCTTTACTTAGTAAATATTATGTGCAAGGGGGACTAGCTAATAGAGAAGTTACTTTCTAATAGAACCAAGTCGGGAAATTCGGTTTACAATTCCCAGCACCCTTCCTAAGAAGGGTCTCAACTTATTTTTCGGATGGGTCTCGACGTTGCTTCCACTCGCTCCTAACAAATTCCCTATAGGCAACAAGACAAGTAGATTAAAACACTCATGCATCAATTATTGGGAAAAAATAATTGTTGCATACCTAATGTAATCATCCACTTTGGAGAGGTTGGTAAAGACATACAACATCACAGTCAACCACTCAATTTTTTGCTTTGCCTCGTAGTTCCTTTTGTTCCCTCTCAATTGGATACATCCACCGGTTTTGCACTGGTCCCCCCATCCTAGCTTCATAGGGAAGATGGAGAATCAAATGTTGCATTGGATTGAAGAAGCCAGGTGGAAAGATCTTTTCCAACTTGCAAAGCAACACAGGTACTTCACGCTCCATAGTTGATATTACCATGGGATCTATCTCTTTCACACATAGCTATCGATAAAAGAAGCTCAACTCCGCCATCACTTGCCAAACACACTCAGGGACGTAGCCACGGATCATCACAGGCAAAATGCGTTCCATGAATATGTGGTAGTCATGGCTCTTTAGGCCATTGATGCGCATGGTAGCTAAATTCACTCCTCTCCTTAGATTTGCTGCATATCCATCAGGAAACTTTAGGGTCTGAAACCATTCCAAAATCTCCTTCCTCTGAACCCAAGTTAGGCAATAACTAGCTCTTGGCTTCTCCCATTTGCCAGTAGCTGGCTTATGGATCATATTCAGAGAGGGCCTGTTGCAAAGCTCCTCCTGATCAAGGCGAGCCTTCACATTGTCCTTCGTTTTGTCTGGAATGTCAAAGAATGTGCTAAATATGGCCTCTGCAACATTCTTCTCATTATGCATTACATCTATGTTATGGGGAAGAATGAGCTTATGGAAGTATGGTAGCCGCCACAAACTTGGAATGTGAGTCCAATTGTGCTCCTTGCCATATTTCTCGAACCCATCACCATCATCAAGAGGCTTCAAAGCATCTAGCCGTGCACTAACCTCCTCACCGCCAGACGACGTGGTGGTCCATCATGACGGCAATATTGGCCCTAAATCCGCTTGTGTCACTTCAATTCGTGGTCAATTGGAAGGAATTGACGATGACAATCGAAGAAGTAGTGCTTGTGACCATGCTTTAGCCAACAGCCACACAACGTCTCCCTACAGATTGGGTATGGCATCTTCCCATGTACAGACCACCCGCAGAATATCCCGTACGCTGGGAAGTCATGCATGGATGTGTGGTACGCGACCCGTATGGTGAAGTTCTGTTTCAATGCCCGATCATATGTCACTATGCCTTGTTCCCAAGCATGTAACAATTCATCCACCACCGGCTCCATGAATACACTCATATTCTTCCCTGGGTATTCAGGACCAGGGATTACCAAGAAAAGGAATATGTACTGCTTCTGCATGCAAACACCGGGTGGGAGGTTAAGGGGAATGGCAAACAAAGGCCAACAGCTGTATGGCGCAGCCCCCATACCAAATGGGTTAAACCCATCAATTGCAATTGCAATTGCAATTCGAACGTTCCGAGGCTCCGCGACAAACTCTACATAGTCTCGGTCAAATTACTTCCATGCTTCACCATCAGATGGGTGGACCGTCTTGTCATTATGGTACCGACGACCATACTTGTGCCATACCATTTGTTTGGCGTAAACCTCGCACATGTATAACCGCTGGATTCAGTAACACAAATGGTAGATAGCGAAGTATTTTTCTCGCCAATAGGAAGTCAGCCTCTTCCGACCATCACCGGAGTCAACCTCAACAAACCTAGACTCACCACACTTATTACAGTGATCTTTGTCCACATTCTCATTCCTAAATAGCATGCAATGATTTGGACAAACATCTATCTTCTCATATGGCATATTTAGTGCGCCTATCAATTTCTTGGCCTCATACAAGTTAGCGGGCAGTTTGTGACCATCTGGGAGAAGGGTGCTAAACACGCTTAAGAATGCATCAAAGCAAGCAATGCATGTGCTGAACTGAGACTTGACAGCAAGTAGTCGTGTGATGGCATCTAGTTGGGACACCTGTGTTTGCCCATGAAGTGGTTGACTCGCTGCAGACAACATATCAAAGAAAGCCCTTGTTGCAGGCTCCGGTTCTTCCTCAGCAGGTGGCCCATATGCATGACGCACATCATCTAGCATGTCTTCTATTCTACTCTCATTGTGGCTGCCATCGTCCGTTTCTTCCCTTAGCACATCTGATCTGCTACGTTGTGACTCGCCGTGATAGACCCATACAATATAGCCTGCCCTAAACCCGTACTTGCATAGGTGTGCGATCATTGTTGCCCTCATTTGTGGCCGTGTGTTCGAACAACGAGAACAAGAGCACAATACACCCCATCCATTACTCCTAGCAAATGCTCGATTCACAAAATCTGTCGACTTTTCCATCCATTCTTGGCTACAGTCACCCATCACTCTACGCCCAGTGTACATCCAACTATGATCCTCAGCCATCCTAGTGTGCAAAACATAACGCATATTTTAATGCAAAACAAAAATTACAACTACAGAGCTAGCTAGAAGCTACCCTAGGATGCATGTCCTATATATGTACACTAAAACCGATTGACATGAAGACAATATACATGATCAACGGAGCATAAAAACACTTTCTTTCAATATATATGAATATCATTATTTATTAACACGTTAATGTAGCATTGTAATGACAGCATATCAATCCACTTATCCACTACCTTACAGTACTTCTTGGAGCTGAGGGAGCCGAGGGAGCTGTGGTGGGGAAGATGGCTGCAGCTGTGTGTCGGTGGAGGCAGTCGGCGAGGGGAAGCGCCAAGTGAATTGAGATCTACGGCGATGGCGGCTACTGAGGAGGCGGCGGCAGCACTGTAGGCAAGTACCAGAAAACAATCAAGCGAACTGTAGTATGTACTAACTAGGGACTGTATTGAAAACAAAGTAAGCAACAATATCCATAGAGGATAGCAACTTAAATGTCATGGCAACATGCCAACAAATGGTAGATATATCCATGGAACTGTAGAAGCATGCAAGACAAGTTCATTAAACATGTTACAAAGACATAATTAAGAAAATGTAAGTTTGCAACCAACTTTTTGTTGCCAATGTAATTTCCATGAATATGGATAGTTCATATGCAAATAAATCCTTATTATGCAATAAGAGAAGTCCATATATTCAATCGACCAATCAATTATAAACCGCCAGTTCATAGAATAGAAAACATCTAAGCCATATATTCAATCGACCAATCAATTATAAACCGCTCACCATATCTACGGTTTGCGAGTCAATTGTGTTCATGTTTGACATAATAAATCCTTATTATGCAATAAGAGAAGTCCGAACACAATACCAACCCACAAAGGAAGGAAAAATCCATGACAAGGAAGGAATCGACACCGATAAGCAAAAGACGTAGGAAATATTTTATATGTATGTCTCTCGTTCGGAAGCAAATAGCTAGGCATCAACGGCGTCAGTGACAGCCAACTGTATCCATGATGCAGTTGTCCTCCTACGGGTGGGATTTGTTAATCACAGGCAAAAGTCAGGGTTTTTCTCTAATTTCACTCATAGACCTCTATACAATCAGAGTATCCCATACAAGCCTCCGCGTTAATGATCCAAGGAGAAAGAGACTACATAATTCCATATACAATAGAAAATCAGAGTATCCCATACAAGCCTTCACATTCATGATCCAAGGAGAAAAAGACTACATAATTCCATATAAAATAGAAAAAAGAGAGCGACCATAGTATAAATGTAACATCCTAATTTTCGAGCTTTCAAAAATATTTTTGTGTAGTTTAGGTCCCCAAAAAGTTTCACCATTTTTTCTTTAATTAATAAAGCTTAATCAGAAATTTATGAAGTTAAAACAATTTAATTTGAATAATTAAAACATCAACTTAATCCGGTGCAAGAGGAGAGTCCTGGGCTCCTAGATAACAACAACAATTGATGTGCGTCCAAAGAAGTTCCAATAGTATTTGTGCAAAACGTTGATTTGTGTACCACACATCCAAGTACACTACATATAATTAAGAGTTTGTACCTGAGATGGAATTAGTGCATGTGGTATGCTAGTTTATATTTATATCTACATTAACAGGGGGAAACCGATACTATGAATTTCATTCACGTTCAAAGAGATGTCCTGCCTCCTACTCACATACATGATTAACGGAATGTAACATACTTTCATTATAATACTAATGGTCTAAACAGAACCAGATTGACTTGACATATGCATTTGCAATGCACAGTTATTGGTCAGATTTTTAGCTGAAAATTTTCAGTGGATTATTGATTATCCAACAAATACTAGTAGCGACGGGGAAAAAAAAAAGCTCCCGAGTGTCATTCTTACGTTGCACTTGGGATTAAATTTTGTTTCCCGAGTGTTATGGAAAACACTCGGGAAAGTTAATTTTACCGAGTGTTAATTTCTCGTCCCGAGTGTCCTATGAAACACTCGGGATCGCCCCGAGTGTTTTTGCCAAGACACTCGGGAAAGATATAGGCACTCGGAAACTACACAGTTTCTGGTAGTGTCTGAATCCATGGTGTCATCCGCACCGATAGAAAAATATTACAATCTAAGTATAAAATGATTAACCAAAATATGGGAAAGAGTAATTTTATTATATATGGTAATAAAGCGGTAAGATTACATACATAGCCCATACCATATCATGCAATATTCAGCAATACGACTGCTTATTTGGGAGTACAACGAAGATAAATAGTGCAGCAAGCGCAAATCGGAAAGTTCCAATGCATCTCATATAGAGGCATGCATATTTACTACTACGTACTTCATAGCGTACACTACTATGGTCATATATACCAAAGAGGTATAGATGGGTTGCCGCAATAGCTATGAGGGTTTAGATGGGGATGGGCTTGACAAAGAGATTCTCAATAGTATTCCGAAGGTGCGTGCTGAATGTGTATGCATCTTTTCTCTCATCGCACATGAGCGGCATGCTAACCGTGAGGTTGATAACTCGCTGCCTTTGCTTGGAGGAGCGCCACGATGCTCAAAGCGAGCTTCGTTCGTAGTTTTCCATGCATCTTCTAGCAGCGGGGCCATCTTGGCGATGGCAACCACACCTGTGGCCTTGTGCTCGTTGATGTAACACTCCACAGAGCTTGCCACATCCCCTTTGTTCTTTCCTTTCTGTGAATAACACATGATTAATTGGATTCATTAGCATGCTCAATGGTAAAAGAGAGTTTCGATTAAGCCTAGGAGTCTAATTACTTTAAGTGAACAAATGTCATTCATGATACGCGCAATCTTTCCACTTGCTAGGGCAGCATCAGAATATCGATCACCCATCAAATACTTCCTTGGTTGCTTCATTACCCATGCCAACCATCATAGCCACACATAGCATTGGCGCGCCTGCAGATATGCTAGACACATTCACTTGTTCTTTAAAGCTTGGCTTGTAATTGTTATGGGACCATTCAGCTTCTTGGAGATAATATGTGGATACTGTTTGGAACTGCACACAAGTAAAGGAGATTACTTTAGTGTCACTTAAACTGCACATGCTTGTATAGGCCCAGGTACATAGAAATGCATTGCTAGTAAGTATTTTCATTGTTGTTGTTACTGCTACCTCTGTTGTTGTAGCTTTGTGGATTAAAAACATAAGATTCATATACCTTCGCATGTCCATTTGCTAATTATGTGTCCACATCTTCCTATTTATAAAGATTTAAACAAATATGGTTTTTAGTATTTTTTTCCTTTTCTCTATCTAATCTGTGTTACCGATAGTCATCTTTCATAGAGAAAAGGAACTGGCCTATTTCTTATTCCATGCAAATATTTTTATTCCAAGTTTTATGCAGACACGCCTACATATCTATTCGAAATAATAAACAACCTGTCTATATAATCTACCGCCATAAAATATCTATCACAGTAGCATTAGGAGCTGTTACACACTTTTAAATAGGAAAACACAATATTGTCTTCTCTAATATATATGGTTTTGTTGCAATATGCGTCTAGTCTGGCTGTTTGGCAAGGTCCGATCTTGGCTTAACATTTTTAAGCATCAGCAATATAATTTGGGCTTGGTTACAAGATTCCAATAGCTCAACTTATTAGTTTATTGTATTATCTATCAACAATTTTGCACAAATACACACACACACACACACACACGCACACACTAGCGATTTGAGCAAGAAACTACATAGTGTTGTACCGCTTTCTTGATGTAATCAATCCGATATTTTTCGTTCTCTCCCAATTCATCCTCAAACTCCTTAAAGCAGCTCAATACTTTATTATAGAACTTCTTCAGGTACTCCGGTAGAAGAGAAATAGCGCTCTCATCCCATCTGCACAGCGAATATTAGTTTGCATGAAAATGAGTCTGTACTAGCATCTGATTGTACAAAAAAAATGTTAATGCTAACACCAGTCCCAACCTTTGCATGGCTGCGTCCAGTTTCCGACATTCCTCTATGGTAGCATGTACGTCATATGTGTCATCAAGTAGGGTAGTTAACCCAAATATCTTGGCAAAGATTATCCGTGCGCGTGCATAGCCATGCTCATAGAACACCATGTAGGACCAGAAGTAGGCCTCAACCATACGATCACGAGAATAGGTTAGCCCCACGTGTCTGTAGAGATCTTTCCACCACCTGAAAATAGGAGAATAGGAGCGCCATAGTTGGTTTTGAGATTATGGACAATGTCAAGTATGTTTAGTACATCATATGTGTGAAGGGATGAAGCTTAAGTGTTTCATCTTAATTGCTTAGTGGATATCAAAGAGGCGTACTCTGAAATAGCTTTGAGCTCCATCAAGTGGACATGCTGCAGAAGGTTAAAATCCAGCTTTGCGAGCTCCAGTAGAATTGGGTTGTGACCTTCCTCTTGTTTGTACTCAAAGATACAATGCAGTGTCTCCACCCTCTTGTAGGTTCTTGGTAGTGGTAAGTGAAGGGCACGTTTGACTTGCTCAGCTAAAGGGGACTTGAGACCGCTCCTCGTTGATTCAAGATGATGCCTTGCAAAAGAGATGGCTTCTTCGAGTTCTGGCTCACCATGAATAAAAAGGTAGGCTGCGTTGTATAAAATTAATAGTCCCCTTGAGTACATCTGCAAGACAAAATGTTTGTGACGTACTGTCAAACTATCCACAGCATGTTAATTGCTCCCTCCGGTTTCTTTTACTTGACGCTGTTTAGAAGATCTCATAAAAGGGAAACGTCATCTAATTGAAACCGGAGGGAGTAGTAATCTAAGGTTTTTATCACCTAGTGGCTAATGTTCATCCACTAAGTTCAGTGTGCACTTATCTCTTTTATAGATGGATACCTCACTACCAGAAACAGGATTTTTCCCGAGTGCCAAAAACACTCGGGAACTGAGGCCAAACACTCGGGAGAGATCTTTCCCGAGTAACACTCGGGAAACAGCACTCAGGATAGATTAGTCGGAATAAAAATATTTTCCCGAGTGTTACACTCAGGAAATATCACTTGTATACACTCGGGAAACTCGAACACTCAAGAGAAAACCCTGCTCAACGGCTTCTCCACCCGTAACGGAAATCTTTACCGAGTATTGACACTCGGGAATACGTTGAAGAAACACTCGGGAATGTTTCCAACGTTTGACGGACGAAACCAGGGAAAAATGACACCTAGCTATTTTTCCCGAGTGCATGGCGAAAACGACACTCGGGAAATCTGCCGACGAATCCCACAAGAAATTGCCACGCGTCAACTTTTCCCGAGTGCCGACACTCGGGAAAGATTGGTCGATTTTCCGAGTGTCGACACTCGGGAACGGTTTGACACTCGGGAAATCGACAAAATAGCAGAACCCCATTTTTCACAATTCAAGGAAAATTCATTCCACAGCAATCAAATAATCCATCCACCCATTCCACAGCAATCAAATAATCCATCCATCCATCCATCCATTCCACAGCAATCAAATAATCCATCTATCCATCCATTCCACAATATATGCATATATATGTATAGATCGAACAAAAGACATGATAACAGTTCCCGAGTTCACAACATTCAAGTTCAAGTTCGAAAATGTAACCATAAGGCATGATACATATAACAGTTCCACATAGTAATTTCATAGTCTTATATACATCAAACAAAAGCAAGTATCACTGCAACCATTTGCATGCACAGAATTTCCTGCTTCAATCTTCTGTGCACAAAAGCATCATTTTGCGAGTTCTGCAGATAGAGCAAAACTTAATATTAGTGCCATCTTACAACAAAAGTTAGGAATTGATATTACATGAAAAGATAATTAACCAAACTATTGACAAAGCACAAAATTCCTTTAAATCATGATGAGCAACCTAATAACATGGCAAATCATTTAAGGGCATGCCTGGGGTGTGGGCTAGCTAGCTTGTGGCCTAATTGATCATTTACTTATGTCATCTACAGCACATGCAAGAGAAATTTTAGTATAATGATGTACTACTGTAAAAAGGAATGAGCTGAAACTATATATGGACTTAATTAAGAGGTGCGAGGAGTGATATTTTGTTAGATATATAATTACATGCATGGTATCCACTTGTGTGATGTACCTTTTAAAAGCTCTGGCAAATTCATATGTTGACGTGCTTATTAGCACCTAACAATATAGAACATGAAAAGCACAGGTGCTAAAAATGTTAAACTCCAACTCTCAATATTTTGTCATTGTGAACTACTGATCAACATTTATGTCTCAAGCACTTATCATCAAATTCATAGAAAGGAGTGTACATACAAATTATTATATGTTGACACATTTCAAAAGAATTTTTGATATAGATATAGTGAATTAGTTATATATGTATCCATTCTTTAGCAAGCACCTGATTGTGAATATTTTCTAATATTGGTATCCTTTTAGTAGATCATGAAAATAGCAAGCACCTGGTGGTGGCCTCTCAATGATGAACGATTCACATGATCTTCAACATTAGCACCAAAGATCTTCAAAGATTAGTAGTAGAAGCAATCGATCCCGCTGCTCCCTACATTTTCATAAGAAATAGCATTATAAGAAATTTGCAAGAGCAACCAATAATTACATTGCATGTCATTTCAATGTCTTCAATCAAGCACTCATAAGAGACTAACAATATAATAATCAAGATGCGCTTACTAACCGAGCAGATAAGTTAGGCGTTGGTTCCCCAATGAGGGCCATTAAGTTGAGTCCCGGTCCCGAGTGCTCGTGATATTTGTTTGCACATTGCCATACATTAGCCAAGTGCATTTAATATATATATATATATATATATATATATATATTGCATATTACTTTGTTATTGTACTACCACGCCCAACTAACTCAAGGGAGCATTTGCTCCAATCGTTGCCTAGCCTCAATTTCCTGTCGCAGCTGCGCCTGAAGCTCAGAAACCTAAGACTAGATCCCATGTGATGGTCGCAGTCGACTTTGAAGGTGTACTTCATCCGTTGATGCAGCACTCATGGATAGGACCTCCGAGAGGGTTGTCGGTGTGCTAATGTAGCCGGCACCTATGAAGAAACGACCATGTTTCTTCCCTTTCCACCTCGCACACGCTAGCCACGCCTAGTGGTGAATTCATGACGCCATAGTCCGTGCCATGAATCTCCTTAACAAATACAAGATATGAAGCTCTGTTGGACAAAATCAACAGGAGCGAAAATCATCGAGGACAAAATCATCAAAATCATACCAAGTTCTCTCACAGTAATCTGGTGCACAAGGTGCCCTCCCGATCACCCTCCTAGCTTCTACATATGCCTCTATATCGAGACAGCCTCTCGCTTCTTTTTTCCTCGCACGCAAAAAACCACGGCGGTCAATAAATATGTATCTGCAACATACAATCAATATGAACATGTTGACCTACCAGGTTCTTCTTGTAACGAGCCATGGAGGAGCTGCCCTGACGATGTGCTGCCCCGTCCATCAACAATCTCCGCCCCCTAGCAGCATGACAGTCCTCTAACCATCGTTCGTAGCACCACCTCTCTTGGGCAATCTGCTGCCATGCATCTTCACACTTAAGGGCCCACCAAGGTATTGCCTAAATTAACCAAGTGTTAAATATGAATAAACTAGAATTGATTGTAATCAAGGACATCATTTGTACAGTTGGTTACCTGCATGTACTCGTCCAAAGTGATATGCGTTTGGCAAGCCTCGGCCCTACGAATTTGCTATCCAAGGACTTGTGTGTGGTAACAGATCACCGCTTGGATGCGTGCTTCGTAGATCATCTGTGGGATCAGCTTCTTAACACGATTACGCAGCACTCTCCTAGAATCAGCTTCCTGTCCCTCAGCCCATCTAAACCACCACTACAATCCAAGAATAAAGAATTGATAAAGAATAAGATGATTAAGTTAGTTGATTGTAACAGCCTCAGCTTTAATAAACAGTAATAAGATGTTGTTCATAGCATCACTGTTCATTTTGGCAAACTGGGCATTATGTCACAATCTAACTTCCCAATTTCTAGCCAAAAACCCAAACTTGTTTGAAGCTTCAAAAGAAAATACCAATCAATGTTGGTATTAAGACCGGGAAAATTTTATTAAAAACTAGATGAAATATCTTGGCCAAAAATATTTTTTGTTAAATTTTTAAAGATTATTTTGACTTTGATAAAAATATTTGTCTTTAAATAAACCTATTCGGTTTAAATGAATTATTTATGTATTTCAAAATGAGAAATAGTGGTTTCAAAATTTATTTGGGAAATATATTATCCCAGAATATCCTGGCAAAATTCTATATTTTTACAAATTTATTTGCTATTTCTAAAGCACCGGTCAAACTTTGAGGATTTAAAATGAGTTGGTCAACTCTTCCAAATTTCTAAACCTTTGTACTATAGCGATCGAGCCAAGTGGTTGGGTCCAACCCAAGACAAATCGACTTGGTCTCATCACGTTCGGTGTGCCCTCAAGCTCCCAAATGAACGTGAGCCATCGATTTCTTCGCGAATGGATTTAGATCTGCATGTACTGCAGGTGTCATCCAAGCACACGACGTGATTTCCACCGTTAGATCCCCATCCTACCACACCTTCCATTCGTGGCCGTCAGATCTCAATGAACGGACCGGATTCTTTGGGCCGTTCGGACCATCCCGACGAGCCATGCAATATTGGCCGTAGGATCTAAATCATGCGACCTTCCATTCGTGGGTCGCCGATCTCAATGAACGGACCGGATTCTTTGGGCCGTTCGGACCATCCCGACGAGCCATGCAATATTGGCCGTAGGATCTAAATCATGCGGCGCACAATCATCGGGCTATGCCATTTTTAGGTGGCAGGAGCTGAGATACGTGCGAGCCGTTGGATCCTCAATGAGCGGGCTAGATCCTGTGGGCTGTTCGGACCGTCCAACCCCACATCGATCTCCACCGTTGGATTTTGATCGCGACGGATCGTGTTGATGGGCCGCTCGACCACCTCAACATCCCATCAATCCTCGCCGCTGATTTTAGATCCAACCGTGTCTTTCCTTTTCGATTTGAAACTCATAGGCACGTAATCCTCCGCCGCTGATTTAAATTGTGCGGTGCACGCTGCACTCGTGTTCACTTAAGACCCTCAGCTTGGTGTGGCCGATGGATTGTGATCGAACGGTCCTTGTGGATTGTGACCTTCGGACCTCCTGATCCTCTTAGTCAATCCTAGCCGTTCCCTTACGATCACACGGTCCACATGGTTAGATACCGTTAGAGGTTATATTGTCCATCTTATCGCCACCACCCATTTCAAATCGGGCGGCGGTTGTTCTTTTGAGCATTTCACAAGCATGTGCGGCTGCAACTGATAGTGGGGTCCACTTGTTAGCAGGGCATATCTCTTCCTCCTCTCGCCTGGGCGTCGCCGCCGATGTTGCTGCCGGTGAGTGGTGGCGTTGCACAACGAATATGCGAATATTCGTGGACACCTGGCATCAAAATTGCCACCGCATCATTCTGGAGAATTCTCACTTGCTCCATATAAACCCTACTTTTGAGCTCACTGCCATGTTTGACTGAGATAGCTTCCTTCATCTTGTTCCTTTCCAGTGAAGTATCCCTTGCTCTCACTTCTTGATTATCCATCTTGGTGCTTAAGTCACCTGGTGATGTGAGTTTGGTATCATTTGTAGGTTGTAACCTGTGGTCACTCTCTGACCGAGCCTACCGAGTATCACCTGGTTAAATCTCTTGCTCCGGTGAGATTTTCTTCACTCTCATCTTGTCGAGGGCATATATCATGATCCAAATAGCTTAAGCCCTCTATTATTTTTGTTCTTGGCCGAGCAGGTGAGGTGGAGTTTGCATCTTTCTTATTTCAGCCAAAATCTTGACTACATCCTTTCCCACTCGAGCTGTAAGCTATGACCTCCATTCTTTTCATCTTGAGCTTCCCAAGAACCTCAGTAAACCACTTGAATCACTCACTTGTGCATATAATGCTCAAATCTTGCTTTTACTGAAAAGTTGTTTTTATAACTTTTCGGTCTTACATATCGTTTTCCAGATTCTGAGCCATCCAAACTATTCTAATGCAACTTCTCGGTATAGTAAGCTATATCCTAAACCCTAATAGCATAAGTAGTAATCTTGTTGAACCAGATGCTTTTAAATCGCTAATTGGATCAAACCCTTTTCGTTGGTCGTTGTCCGCGAATCCCACAAGAGTCAGAGCTTTTCTCTTTTTCTTTAATCTTGCTGATTAGGGTTAACAAGGGTTGGTCTAGGATTTTATCTTTCTTAAAGATTAGGTTTAACTCTAACAAGAATCTGGTGTTTAAGCGTGTTAGCCAATAAGTGAAAATTTTCAATACTGGACTTTACTGTTTTGTTGCCGGTTGAACCGACAACATGCACAACAGGGTTTTCAATTTCTCAAAATTCCTGTCAATTAGTGATTAAATGATGAGTAAGGCGGCTGTCCTAGTTTCAAATACTCTTAGTTCAAGCAAGGTATTTCATGTATAAGATGTTTAGCTCAGCAAACAATTCATTTGTAATCTGTCCTATTTCAGTTTTTAAAATTTGAAACTGTAGTTCTAAACCCAAACTCTAATTTGTGGTAAATAGTACTAGCAGAAGTTAGTCGTAGTCTATTGTTCCTATTTAAATTAGATGTAGCTTATGCATGTTGCTAAAGTATGCATTCAGACATTGATCATGCATTCTTTTCTACATATCGTTCTCCGCCAAATTTTCTTGTTGTTCATTGGATGTTTATTTCTCTTTTAGATTCTGGTTCTTCTAAAGTTGTTGAATCTATTATTGAGCAACAAGAACCTGAACAAGAGGTTTATTATTATCAAGGCAAGCATCCTCTTTGCACCATGTTGATCCCAGAATTTTTGAATTGTAGATTTCCAAAATACAGAGATATTGTTGCATGCTAATTTTCTAAAAAAAATTATTTGTGATCTGTCTCTAGATAGTTACAACCTAACACTTGAGGCTTATCTTTAATCTGATCATACACTCAAACTTAAGATAGTGTTCCTATACTTAAATACTTGTTTTCGCTATTACTTAGCCATGCAAATCAGAGTGTTGTCAAGTTTATTTTACCACACTTGGAAACATTAAATGAAATTCATTTATTTTGATTCTTTGTTCAGTCTATGTAAATCTGAAATGAAAACAAATTTTGTTTATGTTCACTGATTTTAAATCTGGACAAGTGGATGCTAGTGATGGTGCCTTCGTGAACGAGATTGGGAAATGTGGATGTCTTGTCTGGATTGATTAAGGACTGAACATTGATTGGACGATTCAAGCCCCAACGTACTTCCACACGCAGCAGTATGGGCAATCGCTTGGTTAAGTAAAGGGTTAATGCTATTGAGTTGGAAAACAGAAAGTAAGGACATATGTGTTTGATCTCATATTTATATAATATGTTCTTAAGAGGGTGAGGACGTACATGCGTTCCATCACATGTACGCACTTTAAGGGCTCCGATTATGATGTAATATGTGCAAGTGAGCACGCTTTGCATTTTGTTGATCGGGTCGGCATTCCCAAGACAACATGTGGACCCCGGTTGGCGGTGTTCTATTAGTAACTGAACTAACCAGATCACCACACATGGGTATTCCAAATTAATAGTGTTAACTTGTTGAAAAACACCAAATCTTAGTTTACTCCGGCCAAGATATCAAAGGCAAGTGTGCTATTATTCTAGATGGCTTATGGGCTAGCTAAGTCGTGTGGGTAAAGATGGACACCCCTGCAGGGTTAAAACTATTCGAATAGCCGTATCCACAGTTATGGACAACGCTTGAGTTGAATAGATCTTTGTATAGATTTTGAATTACCACATGATTTTGAATACTATTTCGGCACGAGAGCTATTCATGCAATATTTTTAATGATTAGTGGACAGCCACTTTAATGTTGATTATTGTTTAAGATTATGCTCTCTTTTACTCACTGTTTTAGTCCAAATTGTTTTATAAAACTGCCTTATCAAAATGTAGCAAGTGTAGGATTAAGATGTATTGCTTTACGCAAAAATTGAAACCATTATAACCTTCCTGTTGTTAACCTTATGCATGTACAAAATTCTAATTCTTTGTATAGGACCTCTCAAACACTTTCTCTTTATAGTTTGTGTAAGTCTTGCGAGTACCTTCTGTACTCAGGTTTTATAACCTCTTGTTGCAGGTGAGGATGGGTATTTGTATGAGATGCCCGTTAGCGCCGATCAGGGTGACGCTAACAAGTGAAGCTAGTTCTAACTTCCACTCAATAGCCTGAGGGTGATGGGGCCATTGGTGGTCTTTTGCTGTTTGGTTTTGTTTCCGCTGCTAACTTTTGTTGTGGCCCAAGGTCACTTGATATTGTAGAATTCCAAACCGAATTGTTAAGTGATATGTATAATTATGTAAGTGTATGCCTTGTATGTATGATACAATGTTGTTTAAGGATATATGTGCAATGGTCTGGAACCTGGGAACTATTGTGATACATATATCCGGGAACTCGAATATTGGAATTGTGACTTGTTAAGAATTATGCTTCTAGTATAATTTCTAATTAGGACCGGATGGTTCTTGATTATAAGTTATGCTTTTAGTATGATTCTTAATTCGGCATAAACCTCCAATATTCCGGGTTCCTCACAGTTGATGAAAGCGAAAAGGAATTGATAAAGAACAAGATGATTAAGTTAGTTGACATTTACTACTTGGCTACTAAACATCCAAAAGATCCTGATCCAATATTTATTACTTGCTGCTTTCGAATTGATTCGGTTTTTAGAAAGATTGTTAGTGATATCAAAAGGTGTTGTGGATTTGAACAAAAAAGTAGCCAAGTTATCTCAGGATCAATGTAGTGTTGCAGAAGTTTTTGGCTGGTAAAAGATTGAGATCAGCTTTGACAAATTATGATAATTGAGAGCAAGATAATTATAGACCTTAGCATCCTATAATTAGTCAAATATTAGTCACTTCATATCCATCCTTTCGAACTAATTAACCTAATTAGTTTCTTCAGGAAGGTTAATAAACATTTGTCGTTAGCAGATGCGCGATGACATGGATAATCCTTGTGAATTAACAAAAAATATCCTAAACTTTACAAAATGCAACATATTAATTACAATGGTATATACATCCGAGTGATTTGTATATACAAGCAACGTTTCGCACTTTATTAGCTGGCCATGCTACCTTCTGCCCTAACTGAATCTTTGTCCATAATAAAGTGAAACAAATTAATAGACAACTTGTCCATCTGATCATGTAAAAAAATCAGCTTAATTTAGGAGATTGACACTAACATTCATGTACAATTGTGACTGTTAAACGGTATATTGACCCAGTAACAGGCTTAAACAGTAAGAACAAACACGTGTGCATGGGAGATCGATGATGTAAGTAGAAGAAATTAGAATGCATGGTCCCATTAATCGATTATTGTTCAAAAGCAGTGAGAGATTTTTCGGCATTGACAGGGACCTGCAACCAATCCCTAGAAGAGATGGGAATGACAAGAAAACGAACTCATCAAAGTACATGCCTTCGTATTCATCCTTAACAAGCTAGCTAAGGTATAAAGTATTGAGTGCCCCAATTAGTTGAGAGATTAGGATGTTTAAGGATTAAGAAATGTTTGTGGGCATGTATATGATTCTTTTCTTTTTTTTGCATAGCTAGGTATGATTAATTTCTCATCAAGTGAATTTGTGGACATGCATGTAAGATTGGCTAGCTAGCTCATGCTTCTAGCAACTCAATCCATTGTGGAATGGGTGATTTTATCAATCAAATCATGTAACTGTGAGGTTCAATATATATACATTTGATTTATTATTGTATTTCGTGACACAGAGCTAGCAAAGACAATATTTTCTTTTCTCAAATTGTTTACTTTATTTGAGTTTTTTTAACCCGAGCAGCTTAATCACCGTTAGTTGGTTAGTACTTATATTAGTACTTGACGGCTAGCATTTCTTGTGAACGGGACAATACGGAAAAGGAAATTGCTTGCGTGAGATTCTATCACTACCTAGCTATCTTTGACAAAATCTCCCAACTAAGTTTAATGTACTTCTAGAGGGAGCAGCTTAATCCTATGGTTAGTAAGTCGCTGCGTAATCATTTTAATATAAAACATGAACTGCTTGCTCTTGAGGAACAATTCTCACCTAAATTCTACTGCTTGTGGTTAACAAACCCTTAATTATTGTGTGGTAAGTTAGTATAGTAACTAAATTGAGACTCGAGAGTTGTGACCAAATCAACCCTAACATGCATAGGAACACATAGAAGCAGATTTGAATATTCAAATACTTACCCAAAAACTTTACTCCACCACGCAAACAAATGTCAAATGGAACCTCTCCTTCAACAAGCGGATCTTCAATGCCTTGTAGTGGCACCATGTCCATGCAGTTCCCGCCTTCCTCTCAGAGGTGACGGCTTAGGAAGTGCCATCGAATCAACACGCCAATTATGCCGCTCGGATGTCTACATTTCTCACCCCGCCTTCTTCTCGCCATTGCCTACATATTAGTTTTTTGAGGTATGCAAGTAAGTGGGCTAAATTAGTGAAAGTGTAAACAGCATTTACGTGTCGCCAACAGAACGATGATGATCTTCTCCTCCTCTCGGGTTGGTCGTCGTGGCAGTTCGCAGTCCTCGCAACCAAAATTCTTGTGCCTCATGGTGCTCATCCTCGCCACCCTCCGCCTCGTGGTGTTCTTCCTCATCACCCTCCGCCTCACGGTGCTCATCCTCCACATCATCAGCACGCAAGGGCTGCGGGGTATAGGAGCCTGATCTACTAGAGGTAGAACCCCCGCTGCCCCCTCGAGGGGCCGCGGCTGCCCCTCTGCCTCCTCGAGGGGCTGTGGCTGCCCCTCTGCCTCCTCGAGTGGCCGCGACTGCCCCTCTGCCTTCTGGAGGGGCCGTGGCTGCCCCTCTGCCTCCTCGAGGGGCCGCGGCTGCCCCTTTGCCTCCTTGAGTGGCCGCGGCTGCCCCTCTGCCTCCTCGAGTGGCCACGGCTACCCCTCTGCCTCCTCGAGTGGAAAACAAGCGTCTGCCTCGACTAGAGTATGCTGCCTCTTCGACGCCACTCATTTTTTGGTGTCCTGAAATGAAATGAAATTAAATCAATCAATTAATATAGCGCAATGAAGTAAGCTCATAGAAAGACATAATATAGCGTAATCAAGTAAGCTCATAGAAAAATGTAATATAACGTAATCAAGTAAGCTCATACAAAAATTAAAAACATGCAAAGAAATAGATGGAAGACATACAAGATCATGCTTAGAAGTAGTCATCTACAATGGGATCCTCCGCAGATGGGCCCTCTAAAAAGTCATCGTCACTATCATGAGGTGTTGACTCAACCTCATCCCCTTCGGTGCCATCAATGTCTAAGCGATTAAGTAGTTCCAAGTCCTCTTGGTTTACAACCTCATCGGCATCGATTTGAATATCATCCATGTGATCGTCCTCTTCCCCAATTATTATTTGAAAAGTCCCTGGTAGCCCATCTTCTTGAAAGAATAGGTCAACACCATTGTTGGTCTCCATGTTGTAGTCCTGCTCACTAGGGGTAGGTAGTTTACCATATGGTTGCACCTTATGTACTACCCACCAATCCACTAGACTACTCATAGTTTTGCATGGGTACGGGATGTAGTATACTTGGGTGGCTTGCTAAGCCGCAATAAATGGGTCATTGCCTGGTAGGATTGATTGATGTGCAACTTCAACCAGCCCAAGTGATGTATCCTGTCTGACTCACCTAAACGGATGGAACCAATGACATTTGAATAACATAAGTTTGAGAGGTTTGCTACCATGAAAATATAGTTCAATTATTTCTTCAATTACTCCATAGTATTCAACAGGTGTATTGCTCCCATCTTGTCCTATAGTCACCAATCCACTATTAATTGTTGTTGCATTAGGCCATTCCCTCTCATGTGTCGATGTTCGGAAGCGGTACCCATTCACATCGTAGGTACTATAGGACAGCACCCGAGTGTGGCATCCTTGAGCAACTTGCCTCAATTCGCTGCTCATAGACTTGTCCTTCAAACTCTACAGCATAAATAGAATGGGTTTCATGTATTAGTTCCTCTTTACTTAGTAAATATTATGTGCAAGGGGGACTAGCTAATAGAGAAGTTACTTTCTAATAGAACCAAGTCGGGAAATTCGGTTTACAATTCCCAGCACCCTTCCTAAGAAGGGTCTCAACTTATTTTTCGGATGGGTCTCGACGTTGCTTCCACTCGCTCCTAACAAATTCCCTATAGGCAACAAGACAAGTAGATTAAAACACTCATGCATCAATTATTGGGAAAAAATAATTGTTGCATACCTAATGTAATCATCCACTTTGGAGAGGTTGGTAAAGACATACAACATCACAAATCAACCACTCGATTTTTTGCTTTGCCTCGTAGTTCCTTTTGTTCCTCTCAATTGGATACATCCACCGGTTTTGCAATCGTCCCCCATCCTAGCTTCATAGGGAAGATGGAGAATCAAATGTTGCATTGGATTGAAGAAGCGGTGGAAAGATCTTTTCCAACTTGCAAAGCAACACAGTACTTCACGCCCATAGTTGATATTACCATGGGATTTATCTCTTTCGCACATAGCTATCGATAAAAGAAGCTCAACTCCGCCATCACTTGCCAAACACACTCAGGGACGTAGCCACGGATCATCACAGGCAAAATGCGTTCCATGAATATGTGGTAGTCATGGCTCTTTAGGCCATTGATGCATGGTAGCTAAATTCACTCTCTCCTTAGATTTGTTTGCATATCCATCAGGAAACTTTAGGGTCTGAAACCATTCCAAAATCTCCTTCCTCTGAACCCTAGTTAGGCAATAACTAGCTCTTGGCTTCTCCCACTTGCCAGTAGTTGGCTTATGGATCATATTCAGAGAGGGCCTGTTGCAAAGCTCCTCCTGATCAAGGCGAGCCTTCACATTGTCCTTCGTCTTGTCTGGAATGTCAAAGAATGTGCTAAATATGGCCTCTGCAACATTCTTCTCATTATGCATTACATCTATGTTATGGGGAAGAATGAGCTTATGGAAGTATGGCGTACCGCCACAAACTTGGAATGTGAGTCCAATTGTGCTCCTCGCCATATTTCTAACCCATCACCATCATCAAGAGGCTTCAAAGCATCTAGCCATGCACTAACCTCCTCCCCGCCAGACGGCGTGGTGGTCCATCATGCGGATAGCAATATTGGCCCTAAATCCAGCTTGTGTCACTTCAATTCGTGGTCAATTGGAAGGAATTGACGATGACAATCGAAGAAGGAGTGCTTGTGACCATGCTTTTAGCCAATGTACCACGCAACGCCTCCCTCAGATTGGGTATGGCATCTTCCCATGTATGCACCACCCTCGTAATATCCCGTCTGTTTGGGAAGTCATGCATGGATGTGTGGTACGTGACCCGCATGGTGAAGTTCTGCTTCAATGCCCGATCATATGTCACTATGCCTTGTTCCCAAGCATGTAACAATTCATCAACCACTGGCTCCATGAATACACTCATATTCTTCCCTGGGTATTCAGGACCAGGGATTACCAAGGAAAGGAATATGTACTGCTTCTGCATGCAAACGCCGGGTGGGAGGTTAAGGGGAATGACAAACATAGGCCAACAGCTGTATGGCGCAGCCCCCATACCAAATGGGTTAAACCCATCAGTTGCAATTGCAATTCGAACGTTCCGAGGCTCCGCGACAAACTCTACATAGTCTCGGTCAAATTACTTCCATGCTTCATCATCAGATGGGTGGACCGTCTTGTCATTATGGTAATCGACGACCATACTTGTGCCATACCATTTGTTTGGCGTAAACCTCGCATATGTATAACCGCTGGATTCAGTAACACAAATGGTAGATAGCGAAGTATTTTTCTCGCCAATAGGAAGTCAGCTTCTTCCGACCATCACCAAGTCAACCTCAACAAACCTAGACTCACCACACTTATCACAAAGGATCTTTGTCCACATTCTCATTCCTAAATAGCATGCAATGATTTGGACAAACATCTATCTTCTCATATGGCATATTTAGTACGCCTATCAATTTCTTGGCCTCATACAAGTTTTAGCGTTATCCTTTGTCTTGTCATTAATGTCAAGACATGTATTAAAAATAGCTTCTGCTACGTTTTTTTCATTGTGCATAACACCAATGTTATGTCGTAGCAAAAGCTTGGGGAAATAAGGCAATTCCCACCATATTGGGATGTGGGTCCAATTGTGTGTTGTACCATATCCTCAAAAGGCTTCTCTTTGGCATCATTCATGTATGCTTGCCCTCTTCTCCAATTAATTGATGTGGAGGTATGTCATGCACCATCGCGGCCCTTTCTAAATGCATTTTTGGATTCAAATGGATGGTTAGGTGGCGTAAATCTTCGATGACAATCAAACCAGCTATACTTGTGCCCACTAGGGAGCCAAGTAGTATCAACACTTGCCATACATTCTTAACAAGCTAATCCACCATGTGTGGACCATCCAAAGAAACATACCTAATGCACGAAAGGCCATGGATGGAATAAAGATAGGACACCCTCAAATTGAAATTTTGACAAGCTAATCCACCATGTGTGGACCATCCAAAGAAACATACCTAATGCACGAAGGCCATGGATGGAATAAAGATAGGACACCCTCAAATTGAAATTTTGCTTAAGGAGTCTGTCATAAGTGTCTACTCCTCGACCATGCTTGCTTGAATTCATCTACTAGGGTCGCAAGAACACATTCAAGTTATTCCTGTGGTGCTTTGGTCCAGAATCAATAGACTAAGAAATATATTTTTATTTTTCATGCAAATAGTCAGTAAGTTCAAAGGTATCACAAACACCGCCCAACAAGAATATTGTGCTTGCACCAAACCCAAATGGGTTGAAGCCATCGATGGCTATCGCAACACGAGCGTTCCTTGCATCACAGCAAAATCTGGAAAGTCCCTATCAAGTCTTTCCAAGTTGGCCATCGATGGGTGCACCATTAGCGTTGGATCGCAAGCGCATTTTGCTTATGCCACCGCATGTGCTTTGCAAGCTCTGGCTCCATATACATCCATTGCAATCTTGGTATAAATGGGAGATAGCACATAACTTTATGTGGTACTAGTTTTCGCTTCCTCCCTTGGCTTTCCTCTTGAAAAACTACATAGCGACTTTCCTCACAAAAGTCACATTTTTCTTTGTACTCATCATCCTTGTGGTATATCAAACAATTATTTATGCAGACATCTATCTTGTTATATGGCATTTTTAGACCGCTTAAAAGACACTTACACTCACACATGTTCGACGGCATTTTGTGGCCCTCTAGCAGTGTCGTAGCTGGGCACTGAGGGGTGCCCCGCACCCTAGGGTCGTTAGGGGTACCGATGTGCCGTTAGGAATACCGTACATGTATAAACCTACTCTGTATCGTATAATTAGGCCATTGTAACAAAATACCCTCTCTCTCTCTCTTAACATTGTGAGGGCAAGAAGGTAAATGTCCCTTCTTGCCCTCTTATAAATAGAGCCCCAAGGGCATGTGTAAGGGAGGGCTCTCATTTTTTCCTCCATTCATACACACAATGTAACACGAGAGCAATGCATTCATACACACAAGTCTTTGGCTCCTCTCCTCCACCATTCCCAAGACAAAGGGTACCTGCACTCCATTGTCTAGTCTTTTTACTACGACAGGCAGTATATCACAAATATGCTTAAGCAAATTATCTATGCATTCTGCAGATACATTGTGACGTGACTTAATGCCCATTAAGCGTGTGACAGCTGTTAGGCGTGAAACTTGAGTGAAATTGTGGAGCGGCTCTTGTGAAGCAGCCAACATAGCATAAAAGGCCTTAGCATCTGTTATTGGTTCATCCTCTAGCATATCGGTTTGCATTGCATCACCAAAGTCACCCAACATGTCATCTAAGCGGTCAGCGGTGCTACAAGTCTCTTCTAATGTAGACGACCTAACAGTATGCTCTCCATGTTCACCCATCTAGTGTACCCAGCATAAATCCTCTTTGGCAAAGATGCATGCTCATTGTGTCTTTCCTCCTGTCTAACCCTATTGCACAAACTAAACACGTACACACTACTCCAAATTTTTCAAAGATTAGGAAAACCTTCAAAAGCACGATCCAAGAAAGCATTTGTGTTCGCACCCACTCTTGGGAATGACAGCCATTATCATCCCATCCATCAGACATCAACTACGCTCTTACATTTACATGACTAACGCCACGCCAACAAACTAAAACCAAAATTTTGCATGTCAATGTCTAGATTAATTAACAAGACTATCAAGTATGACTAATATTGTTCAAAAACACAATACAATAGAGAATATAACATCCGATATAGTATGTAAGGCCACAACATTAGCACTTAATACAATGCAAGCAAGAGTACCAAGAAAACACAACGCACAACAGATCAAGTTCGCGCTTAGTCTCAAATTAAAAATATCAAAAGTCAAAATGATGAGTAGAACACAATCTCGATGTAAACACAAGGACAACAGTAAGCAATTTAGTTTAACTCAAGTCTGATACTAGTTACCATTTCAAATTCATTGTTTGACAGCAATCACCTTAGAGCAATTCAATCCGAATCCACAATTATCACTTTGATATTTCTCACAGCACTAGAGATTAACAACCACTAACACAGCACAAATGCAAGATGACATAAAAGGAAATGTTACCAGCTGTGAGCGCCAACACCAGAGTGAGGAGAGGATCGATGGCGCCGGGCCAGAGTGAGGAGGCAGAGTTGTGGCGGCAGCGAGAAGCACCGGGAGTGAGGAGCGGCGGCGGGAGGGACTGACCGGCGATAGTGGGACGCAGCAGAGGCCAGCGGCGTCGGGGGCGACTTCAAGGAGGACGAAGAGGAGGGGCAAGTGGGTCGGGGGAGGAGGGGGCGGCACCGCCGGCAGGTGGTGCGTGGGCGGCACACACAAAGGCGAGGAGGAGGGGCACCGCTCGGGTAGGGGCGGTGCGTGGGCGATGGCGGCAGCTACGGGCAAAGGAGGAGGGGGCAGCACTGCTCGGGCAGGGGCGGTGCATGGGCAGCGGCAAAGAAGGAGGAGGGGCGGCACCGCTCGGGCAGGGCGGTGCGTGGACGGCAGCACGGGCGGGGAGGAGGGGCGGCACCGCTGGGCGGTGGTGGGGGCAAGCTCTGAGGCGAAGGTGGAGGGGGCGACACTGCTCGGGCAGGGGAGTTTCTGTAGGGTGAAGAAGAGGAGCTTGGGTGCCGCCGAACCAAAAAATAAAGAGACACGTGAAAACAAACTGGTGCCTAAAGAAAAAAAGCAGCGGGTAGAAAAAAAACTGGCACCTAAAATAAAAAAGTAGCGCAAAAAAAAATTTGGCACATAAAAAAAATAGAGGCAAAAAACAAAAAATACATTCCCTACAGTTTGTCCATCCGAGCAGGGAAAGTTGCCACCATGGTGCTGACATGGCGTAGTCTATTTCTCTCTCCATAGTCTTTCCCTAGTAATTTATGTAAACAGTAGGGAACGATATCGTTCCCTAGGTTTTTTTTATCTCACCCTAGGGATAGATACTTTCCTTTGGATTATAATTCCACTACTATTGAACGTTTTAAACCGTAGGGAAAATGGGGATTTCTAGTAGTGCGCGTGGGACCTCCAAGTCGCCCCTCAAGAAGTCGTCGCCAGCCCGGTCGGCGCTGTGTCAGCCGCCTCTCCGCCGCGGCGCCTCCTCGTTAGCCTCGGGACCGCACACGCCACGCCACCCGACCACGCAAGTCACCGCCGATCCGCCCCATGCTCGCGCAAGACTGCTTCCACCCATCGCCCATCTCGCACACCAGCCCCGCCACCTCGTCGCCGCTTAGGATGCGCTGTCATCTCTACGCCTGAAGCTTGTAGAGCCGCCCATGCCGCCGAGACCAAAGTCGCCAAGCCAACGGCTTTCCAATCGCCGGCTATAAGAGGCCCCGAGCCACCTCCCTTGTTTTGCCTCCCATCGGGCGTTGCCCTTTTCTCCCTCTTCTCCTTGCGCAAAGCCGAAAGCAGAATCGAGCCGCCGCTCCCATGTCACCAAGGCCACACACACACCACACCGGTGAGCCACCGCTCAAGCCAACCGTGTCACGAGAAGCCCCCAGCGCCAAGGATGCTATCCCCCACCTCCCTTCGCCTTCCCCGCCGCCAGGAAGCGCCGCCACCGCTGCCCCTTCTTCTCCCTCTCCGGTCGCCGCCACCGGGTCGCCTCAGCCACGCCTGAGCCGCTCCGATCCTGCCGCCGGCTTCCTCACCTCCGGGTGCATCCGGTGCGCGCGCCATCTCTACTGCTCCGCCGCCGATTCGCCGACGCCTCATGAGTCTGCATCGCTGCTACCTTTGGAGCCCCATCGCTGCCGCCTGTGTATCCGGTGCCGCCGCCGCCTCTCAAGGGGCCAAGATTTCCCAGAGCCTGTTTACCTGTCATTGGCAGCCCACCGCCCCACCGCCCCACCACGCTTGCCACCGCTTCCCCAACCCCGCGCCTCCCTCGCTCTGGGCTAAAGAAACAAAAGGGAAGAAACCGATTTGGCTCTCAAGGGCCCACCTGCCATTGGCTTGACCCCCTCTCCTTGACTAGCAAGTGGACCCCCCTTTCTTGTGCCCATGGACCGGCGCCTAAAGCGCATGGACCTGTTCACACTGCAAGGCACCCTTTTCTCTCTCTTTCGCTTAATTCCAATTCTAAGTTCGAAAGTCTCGTTCTCCCTCGTCGTAACTCCAAAAATTATGAAATTTGTTTCTAAAAATTTGTTAATTCAAGATCTTACTAATGGCATGGGTCTTGTTCAATTTGGAGTTAATTTATCATTTATTGTTATTTATTTGCTCCCTTTGCTTGTTTGTGCCCTTTTTCCTGTGATCGTCCGATTAGATTCAAGACGTGGAGGATCTCCACTTGATCAAGCACAAGATTGTCTAGCTCCTCTTACCTATATCCAAGGAGAGTCAATACTTTGATCATATTGAGCCTACATTTTATGCAAATTATATTCATTTAAATTACCAAAATTGCATGCTTTAATTCTTTAATCAAATGTATGTTAAAGCTTAAGGTAGTTAAACACCCATTTGATGATTAGTTATTTAATATGTCATCCATTGATATTTGAATCCATTATTCCATTTGCCACCTTAGTAAATATATGGTAATACTAGTTATAAGTTGTACTTAAGCTTACATACTAGTCTTGTTAAGTACCGGTATTAAAAATACCCCAAACAATCATTCCTCAAACATGAAAGGATTTGGGTAGTCATTGGTGGTCCATTGACTAAAAGGAATGGAATAATTTGGTTTTACTCCTCGTAACCCCAAGGATTGCTAAAACTATCTCAAGCAGATGGTGAGGCGGTGGGTGCTAACGGCACATGGTATGTGGAATGAACCGCCAGATAACCCTAAGGACTTAATCTTGTCACGACAGCTACAGCCGGACCAATTTCGAGAATCCAAATCCTCTCAGGAAAACACCGTGCTATTCTCTCGATTAGTAGATAGCACTCACGATACATCATCAATCAAATTATACATGGCGAGATAAAACCATACCATTTATTAACAACATATCGTAGCTTTACATAGACCGTGATCGGGTCAAGTTTACAATAAGGGCCTAACAGCCAAACCGAGTACATTACAAAAGTAGCGGAAGCGACAACGAAGCAAAGGGAGGGGGGTAGAGCACATCTCTCCACAGCAAGTGATCGGGAAACCTGTAAGGCTCGATATTACCCAAAGACTCGAGATAATATAGAATGCATGCAAGTACCAACGAGTCAACTAGACCGGAGCGAGACTAGAACAACTAAAGACTAAACTACGCTTCATCAATTTCGGGCCTCCACTTCGATCCTTGCGAATGCGTAGCCTTCTGTGATTCCTCGCTTCGAGGGTTTTGGGGAAAGAGCGAGAATGAGCACAACTTCCGACTCATGAGCCAACACACAATGCAATAATATACATGCAAGGCTTAACAAGAATGGCTCAGTTCTTTTATTTGCTAAAGCAATGTTTTGAATTATCCTAATTACAATTTTCTATCACTTAGCATTTTAACAAATTTCATTTTATTAAAGAGAGTACTTGTGTAATATTTATTTTAGTAGAGGTTCCTCCCATGAAACTCTACCTTATACATTTTTTTTTTGATTGGAGCTGCCTCCAATTATCACCATCGCTGAGCTCGACGACTCAGGTAAAATCCAACACAGAGCTAGGTGAGCCCTTCCACCATTTTCCATACCTCCCACAAAGTTTAAAATAGAACTAACTCAAGTTATGATTCCCATGTCCGCTTTTGACCGTAGGCATGGTCGTTTAAATAGTTTAGACTCGCAGAGGTTGTACATTGTACCCACAAGAGATAGTCATACTCGTTACCCCACATGATTCTCAGAGTCATGTAGTTATAGTCATACTCGTACCCCACATGATTCTCAGAGTCATGTAGTTGAGCGACCGCCACAAGAACCTTTCAAACTACCTTGCCCTTTCCGTCATCTCACCCATACGCTATGCTGGATCGTTGTCTTCACAAATTGGGTGTAGATTTGGACTATCCACAACTACCGGCAACTCACCCATTCAAGCTGGATGTACCCAAGCTTGCGCATTTCCATTACTCCACCGTGTGAGACATTTTCAGGGTTTAATAATTTTACTAAGCCAAGCTGCATTTTGCAGACTTGTGGTTATACTTGTTTAACACGGGAGGTCGTGACATCGTCAATCATAAAGCATTATAGCATTATATGTCTGCCTGCAGTGGCTGCAGCTCGTAGTTGATAAAGTAGTTGCCCCACGCGAGGGCTCAAAGCCGGACGCCTTGTCATGAGTGGCGCCATTCAGATATATGTATGTGTGCTTTGTGTATGTATGCGTGGCGTTAGCTTGCTTTTGAACGAGGATGGCAACCGCCTTTATATAGACGGTCCAATGGTAGCTAGTTATCTAGATGGAGTACGTCGTCAAAACTCGTAACATGTGCTCGCCAAACTTATTATGGACTATCCCAAGAGGAGAGACTTTTATTATGGATTCGAGACAAAGGCATAATACATGCATGTTTAACCTTGTGCTCAACTGCTCACTGATAGTACTCTACGGAGCTCGCCAGTTTCCCCTTTTCTCCCTTTCTATGTGCAACACATGATTAAGATCCCATTTGGAACGCAAGAATTTCATAGGAAACAGCTTAATTTCTGCTGGAATCGGGAAAAATTCTTAGCTTCCAACCGATTGCCGATTGCTATTGACCGAAGATAAGAATTTCATAGGAAATGGCTTTAATTTCTGCTGAATCGAAAAATTCTTAGCTTCCAACCGATTGCCGATTGCTATTGACCAAGATAAGAATTTCATAGGAAACAAATTTAATTTCTCTTGAATTGAAAAATTCTTACCTTCCAACCGATTGCCGATTGCTATCGATCAAGATAAGAGTTGGATCACTAGGGAAAGACAATGCCGATTGCTATTGACCGAATGTGCTAGGCCAATTGAATTATACGGATCGACTACCAAAAAGTTCGCCTTAATTAACATGGTGTATAGGAGCAGATATCCGCATATGTGTGAGAAGTTAAACTAGTTGTTTACCAAGTGGGGAGCTTGATAAATTATGTTCAAACCACCAAGCCGCTTTACTTTGTCCATTTGTCTTCTCATAATATTAATGGATTACAATCTATACTTTCTAATTCTAAATGTAAAGGTGCTAAATGAGAGCGTCTTGGCAAGACAAACAAAACGTAACGTAGATTTAATGCAACAGCTGACAAAAGTCCAACGAAATATTTTCAAATTTAACCATCAATATATAAAAATAAGTTTGATTGGCTACATCATATTGTCTATTCGTCACTTAAATATACTATTAATTATCTTTTATATATACCACTTAAATCGCATGATGATACCTCTTCATCTATTTGAGCATACTCCAATAATGATTATAAGATACCCCAAAGTGAGTTCTATGAAATTTTTTGTTAAATTCCACTTTTTTTGAGGAAACGGCAAGAGTGCCATTATTGCATTAAAAAGGAAGCAGTGTTACAAAAGGAACCAAAGAAGAGAAAACACACTCACACCCTAACTACAAATTCCACTTTTATAGCAAAAATTGTGTATATACTTCTTTTATATATATTAAAATGGGTATATAGAAAAACAAAACAAAGCGCTCCAATGGAAAATTTCTAATCAAGTCACATTGGAATATCTTATAATTGGTATTTAAGTATACTCAAAATGATAAAGAAGTATAATATATGCTTATGGTATATTGATGTGGGAGTACATACTCCTGTGAGTACGTAAATGACGTCCTATATATATATATATATATATATATATATATATATATATATATATATATATATATAGAAAAAAAGGTAGGGTACTCGAGTACGTACTCCCACTTTCATATACCACTTAAATCATATGATGATACCTCTTTATCTATTTGAGCATACTTCAATAATGATTATAAGATACCCCAAAGTGAGTTACATGAAAGATTTCATTAAAATCCACTTTTTATGGCAAAATTCGTGTATATACTTCTTTTATATATGGAATATGGTATATAACAAAATAAAGGGCTCCAATGAATTTTTTAATCAAATCACATTGGAGTATCTTATAATTGGTATTTAAGTATATCGAAAGTGATAAAGACGTATAACATCTTCTCTTAAGTGGTATATTGAAGTGGAAGTACATACTCCTGTGAGTACAAACGACGCCCTATATATATATGTATGTATGTATGTATATATATATATATGTATATGTATATATGTATATGTATATATGTATATGTATATGTATATATATACACGCCAAGATCCACTATATTGCCATTTCATACATATTTCAACATGTAGTTCAATTCTCTTTGTGATGGCACTCTTTTGCCCTTCGCTTTTCCACTCGCTTTTAATAGAGATAAAGATTAATTGGGAGGTACGATACTTGTTCACAAAGATAAACAAAGGCAACAACTCTTAATCGGAAGTTCCGGCGCGTCTTTATATGTGTATATACGAAATAAATTTATGGGGCCCTGCCTCCGCACCGCTGGATCTTCGCCCATGCGCCTTTGTAGCAACACGAGGGAGGGGGGAGAGAGGAGTGTCGTGCTTTTAAAGATTTGAAAGTGTGGTGCTTTGCTTTCGGGCCCTACACGTGAAGTGAGTTGTGCCCGTACGCACGCTCCGGTACTAACGAAAGCACCGCCATCGCTCGATTGGTACGTAGGTAGCATCAAGATGTCAAATGCGCCGTGGAAAACGCGAGACGGGTCGAAAAATTCCCACATGTGTTTGGACTACGAGCTGATTTGTACGCACAGAGTTGCTTTGCCGGACCGCAGCTCAATCTGATTCGGCCCTAAATTGGTTCCTAGCTAAGGTTGGATAAATGTTCCAACACGACATTCCATCCCTAGGATGATTTCTATTTCCTAGTCAAGATGTGTCTCAAGTTCTACTTTCATTCTTATGAAGTTTGAGTGTTTGATTGTAGGCAACACAATCACCAATATATAACAATGTTAATAGTTAATTCCACACTCTCGTGATCATTGTTGTATATTATCCTAATATGTGTGCAAAATTTGCCTAAACAGGTTCATTGGGCCTAAAGACCCACAAAGCCCGTTAGCATAGTTTAGTCCCATATTCCTTACTCTCATCGACGGGTAGACATCCTCTCCCGATATAAAGAAGGGTAGGGGCTGGTCATTGTACGCATATCCAAGAGATCTTTACTTTTTAAAAAAGAGGAGTAGGTGGTATCAACGCCTGAGCGCCTACCCCACTAGTGCCGATGGGCAAGGCAGCGCTGGAGATAGTGACATGGTGCTACGAGAAAAGGGCTCCCATCCCAATCCAACTGGAACCTGGTTGACCTAATCAATCCATCTCAATTATTCACCGGATTCGTTGATTGGTCTACTCGCCTTGGCGAAGTTTCCCCACCGCAATAACTTTTGGCGCGTCACCATTGCGTTAGGTCACGAAATTCCCCACACTCACCTTTGGCGGCTACCTAGCCCACGATTCACCTTCGATGATCATATTGGCTCACCTTCGTGGCCATCTAACCCTAGACTTGCCCTCGGTGAGCCCGTCGTCACCACCCTCGGCTTGAAATGGGAAAAGGCAGATAAAGAATGTATCCATGATTGCGATCTAGATATTAATGTGAAAATAAAATTCAATCTAGGAAATAGAAGATGAAAAAGAACTATTTGATTGCTGCACTTCTTCAGCTTTGAAGTCGGCCGACATCATCGCCAAACCTCACTCGGTGAAAACGGGCCGCCAGATCCCGTCACCATGCTGGACCAAACCGCCACTATGCTGGACCAAACCGCCAACTTCAGCCAAGTCAGCACCGATGCAAAGACGGTTCACCGTATGAGATACGGCTTTATTAATTCTCTATGTTCCTCATCTCTCATCCACATCATCTCATATTCTATGTGGTATAGCTTATGATACAGTGATGTCACATTGTTGTACACGTTGTAAGCCTTGACCGGCATCCTCTGGTGTTCACCTTAAATGTCCCATCAAGTCTGTTGGATCATAAATGCCTGGGGAATTTGTACTGAAATTACATTCCTCCATCAAATTTTCTGGGTTAGCCAAGGCGAGGACGAGGTCAGAAAATTCTCGCATGTCCTTGGACTACACAGATGCAGCACCGGACCGCAGCTGGAATAATTCCATCCTTCCTATGTTGATTCCTAGCTTGAAACGAATTCCATACGATTCCTAGGTTGAATTTTCTAATCAGCATGGGCATGCTAGATATCGATCGAGATTGATGCTAATCGTTCCGTATATGCACTTGTCATGTCATCAGTGGCGCACTTGACATAATATTAGGCATTTGACGCGGTGGGAGCAGGTGTAATAGCAAAAGAACAAGACTGTACTCCACAGTACACACTGTGCTCCCCGTGCGGAGAACCAATTAACGTTGGTTTGAAGGTTAGTTTGTCGTCCTTGTGCTGCGTGCTGCGGTGCTGCGGTCCAATGTTTGAGGGATAGGTTAAAATTATGTTCAAAAGTCGATAACACCCTTTAGAAATATTACATTTAGAGCGAAAGTCTATAATATTATTTAGAAATTGATTGCCAGATTTAATTTCTACTTCCACCGCATTTCTCTTTTATTACTGGGGGTATAATTAAGTTGGTATGATACGAGTCAATTTTACATGCGTGCATTTGTATTGCTAACAGGACTCCGGCTGGCATGCATGGATGCATGTATCGGATGCAGCTGCAGAGTGCAGACGTGCGCAACAAAAAACCGAAACAGGACTAATGCAAGCACGTCACAATACTTTTATATTCTACCTTTTCTAATGCAAGCATGTCCCATTTTGTAGTTATCTTACATCGATCTACAACTTTAATATAGCATTGGAGATTGCAATTTCTTAATACTGCTTATATTTAACCAGTATGTGCATCTTCCTACTTAGCTTCTTACAGTATGGTTTGCCCCCTGATAGTTTCTTAAGTTCATCCTAGAAATATGTTTTGATATTATGGGAAATCGTTGAAAATTCATAGAAGCATAAGCTTGACAAAACATACGTCTAGAATCATTTTTGACTATCAACCATTTAAGTGCAAATAAATCATAAAAAAATTTCTTACAGCGACTATGCGTGCAAGCACACAGTTTAACTTTATATCTATTCTACCTTTTTAGAACTATATCTATACTATTTCGAAGCTCTTTTAAAAGCCCCCACATCAATACTAGAGAAAAAATGGCTTAAACTTCCTAGATTAATCGACAAAAGAAAATTAGCTAGAAATTGAGTTTATATATCTTAATTGAAGCCTCACCTAGAAGTCCTTACTTAATAAAAAAATCTGAAAATAATTTATTCATCGATAAAAAAAATAAAATTTGCTAAAATTCTCAAGTTAATCGAATAAAAGGAAAAGTCTAATCTATATATTTATAGCTTTGAGATACCTAAGAAATCTTCTGTAATACCCCGATTTATTCTAAAGAAGAAATCATTCAAAAGAGAACAATAGAATTAAGAAAGAGGAGTTTTTCGCTTTTCTTGAAACTGGCCTCGGGCCTTGGCCCAGAGGCCCATGGGGGCCGACCACCTATAAAAGAAGGAAAACCCTAGGCTGGCACTGTAGCTACAGTAGCCACCGGTACATTGCGCGGTGCAACAAAGGTTCTGCCTCCTGAGCCGCTCCTTACACTGGGTGTCGCAAAGGAAGGAGAAGGAGGGACTGCAGATTGGTTGGCGAAAGGAGGGACGAGGATCTTCTTCGTGGGGATCGCTCAGCGTCTCCCTAAGGTTCTTCAAGGAGGTGAAGCTTGGGTTTAGGAGCACCACCTTTTTCCTCGCTAACGCCGCATCGCGAAGGCAAGTACATTGCTTATCTTAATGATTGTGCTTGTGAATGCTTATATGATTATGCTGTGATTTCTTATGATTCAAGAGAAGATGGATTATATATGTTCTTCTATGTGTGTTGAAACCATGATTGGAGATGATGATATTATTTATTCAGTAGTTCATGTCATGCATTCATTGTTATTTACCGTTCATGGGAGTGGATGAGAATGGCCCATCAATTCCAGGATGGGTATGTAAGTCCCATTAATTCCAGGATGGGCAATGTTGGACACCCGTATAAAACGTTCTTCATACGGGAAGTGGATTCTCGCATTTTTGTTAAGATGCGGGCTTGAGTGAACACCGACGGGTGTGTCACTGGCCATACCGATATATGCATGTGTGCAGTCCATTGAGTATTTTTCATTCATCTCATTCATACATAAATGTTCAGTTACGGTATGTTCAGAACCTTTGAGGAGGTTGTCTTGTTCATGTTGATTGTCTGTTCTTATTCGATGTACTTGCTGAGTCTTGGACTCACGCTTGCTTTGTTTATTTATTTTAGGTGATCGTTGATGAACTTTCTCTTGGGAGGAGTAGCCACGCACTACTCGAATATTTCACTCTACACTAGATTGAATAAAAGAACTATTACCGCTATTCATTCATTATTAATGAACTGTAATAAATAAATCTAGATGGGAAGGAAGGATACCTTCTCCGTGATATCGTTGATTTATTATCGCTAGAACCTAGATTAACGATGAACTGTAATAAATAAAATTAAATGGTGAAGGAAGGATACCTTCTCCATGTTTTGAATGTTTTATTTATGCCTTTATATGATATATTATTCGAGTTCTTTCGCCATGTGGTTGTATGATAGTGTATTTAGGTGACATCTTGGCTTCCAAATAGCTGTGGTGTTACAGCTTGGTATCGAGCGGCTTTAGGTCCGTGGTAATTAAGTTATTAAAATGACACACTGCGTGCATGAGGGTGGGGTTGGGAATTAAATTGTTTCCGATTTCTATTGTTATGTTTCATTTGTTGAGCAGCTTGTTGAATTGCTTCAGATTATCTTTCTTATTGTTAATCTATGATAGGTTATGATATTCTATATCTATGAATCTATTTTATGATTGTCATGAGATGATCATGTATAATCATAATTGGTTATATTGTTTATGCGTGTCGATATTGGATGTTAAGAAGTGGAGGCCGTGGTTGTGGCCCTGGCTTTGTCGTTACACCACCGCTCGTGGTAGATTAATAGAGTGGTTACCCCGAATACCATAGTTGTAGGTGTTGAGCGTGAGTTGCTTAGAAAGTTGTTTGCTTCCTTGATCTCTGAGCTTGGCAAATTCTTGTTCTGTGGTGGATGATGATTTTCTCTTGGGTTCATGGTTCATGGTAGTTGCTGAGTTTCAATGGGTCTCTAGTGGTTCTCTGAAACAATTATTGTTTTTCGACTGTTGAGTTACTTTTACTACTTGCGATCTTCGTCAGTTGGCAATATTGATAATTCCTTGGTTGTTCCTTCTTTCTCGCTGGAAAAGAATGACTCATTTATTCGTTTGATAGTTTGGGTAATGAGAGTTTTATGTTGCAAGTTTGTTAACATGAGAAAGCTTTGACTCTATGTATTTCTTTTGGATTATTCCGAGTGTTGAAGTTTAATGCATCTCTTTTCTGATGGAAATTGTTAAAATCCTTTTGTGATGCCTTGTTATGGTTAAGTCAGAGATTGTAATCAAATAACTTGATCTGGTATGGGTATCAAGTTGAGTCATGGGTGTGGTGCATAATTAATATTACTTAGTAACCTTGGAGGAGAAATTGATTAAATTGATGTTGTCTTCTACTAGTTCTTGATGAACTGTATATATGAGTAGTGACTAAGAGTATGTCCATACCTATTTGGAGTCAAAAGAGATATTAAGAAGTATGGAATATTGACGAATTAGTCTGGTCATTAAAATTGTTTAGGTTGCTAAACTTGTTGGGTTCTTTGGTTCCAATGGATTAATTTAAATGTGTGGAAAGGGAAACTAGAGGAAATGCTAGATTTACATATTCCTTAGTATGATTAATTATTGGAATTGTGTACAACCGGTTGAAGGGATTGAATATCGGTGGATCTAGAATTTATGGGAGGAGTTCTATGTGGTTCTTCTATATAGAATGACGTGTTGAATTTGGTTGTAGTGTGGTTGAGACTTTTAATCGATAGAAGATTTCGATTTTTGAAGTTTTAGTGTATTTTTGTCGAAATCCAAATATGAGGAGGAACAGTTAAAATGTGTTTGTAAATATCCATGTGATTTGGGAAGGAAAGTAGGTAGCAACTAGATTTCATAATGAAGCTAGTTGATAACAACAATGGTTGGAGTATAACTATTGTGTGATGAAGTTTGACGTTGAGCATCACTAAAAGTTGAACTGATAGGATATAATAGGGGGCTTATGCCCACATGATTGTGAAATCATCGGATGATATTGTGTCCTTGATGAAAGGGTTTTGGTAGGACCTCTTCAATTGTGTAGTAGACCCCTTGTAAACTTAAGAGGTTGATGTAGTGAAGTTGTATGGCTTTGGTATACTCTCGTTTTGAAGATGAGATGAAAAGGTAGTATGAAACAATTTGGTGGAACTTTGGGGCTTTCTAATGGAATAGTTAATGTTAAAGATTCGTGTTCAGAGTGTGTTATTCTTGATGTTAGTAAGATTATCTGCAAGAGATTGTGACTTATGTGTGTGGTGATGATTCTTTTAGAAATAAAGTAATTTGATTGTCTTTCGTAATTTGGATTTAGTAAAAGTGTTTCGAGTTTTGCTTTTGTGGTCATTTGGACCTCTTGAGTTATGTGGTGATTGAGTTGCTTCGAGCAAAGTCACATGTTGAAAGATTTTATTGATTCTTGGGGTGATTCCTGTGATTTGGTTTAAGAGTTTATCTTGTTTAAGCTGGCAAAGTGATGTAGTAATCTCATAAAATATCTTTCCTTGTTAAAAGAAGGAGTGAAGTATAAGTATTTGAGATTTAAGTCCCGTTTCGCATCTTGCAGTTGATTTGAGTGTGCTTAAACCTTATGCAATTGTTCCATAAGAGTTTATCTTCTTGCAAAGGCGTACCTTCTTCTTGATTAGGGTTTGATCTTTCCTTCGTGCGGGACTTGTGCCCTCAATGTTGACTTTCCCTTTTGTTGTCCGAAGTTCCTTGCCAAACTGATTATTCCCCTGGGTCCTCTGTTCACTGTGAGTGGTAAAGGTTTTTCTATGTGGTGAAAATGGTTTTCATTTGTTTTCTTCTGAGAAAGGATTCATCGATTAGTTTCACAGGGGTCTTTCGAAGTGTTTATTCAATGTGATTGTGAGACCCCGGGTTGTAAGTTATCCAAGGAGCGTTGAAGGATGAACTGATTTCGTGTATAATTCTTAGAGAGAATTTTATCTATACCGAATGTTTACCTTTGAGGCTAAACTGATTGCATTACTGCAAGCATTAGAACCTATGGAGATTTGTGATCCAAGATCCTTTGTTCAATACAGGTGGAACATTAGAATTTTTGAAAGGATGGGAATCTTGATCAATGTATTAGAGTGTCGCGATTGAGTACCTTGCACGGTTGTGCAGATGAAATATGATGGGGTTGTAATGAAAGTCATATTAGCGAAGTAATCTGATCGTTAAAGTGATTAATGAGATAGCCGGGATTGTTGGATTATTACCAGTAATGATTTGGACTTAGTAAGTAACTCTCTAAGAGTTAGAATCTTTATAAAGATAATTGGGTCGAGGAAATGTTTTCGTGTTGATGTTGATACGCGAGTATGTTTGGATTGTGAGAATTTTAGGGATTTAATCTGAGGTTTCCCCTATTTTCTATACGAGAAGTTCGTTGTAGGAGTCTTGGAGTTTAAAATTTGGGCTTCGTATTTTTATGCTAGGACTTTGGTCGCCCAATGATTATATGTAGAGGAAGTAGATTAAGGGTGGATTTCAAACAGTGGGATGATCATTGATAGAACCCTTTTGATGAAGTATATGAATGTGTGAGCTGAGAATTCCAAGTTGTTTATTCTTAAAAGATTGAGGTGATGTGATTGCGTGTGCGATCTATTTTGAGATGCATTGGAAGTCATCTGTCAAATTAATCATGCCGGTAGAGGAGTTGTTGAGAGAAAGTTTTGGTGGAGTCGATAGAGTCTTTATACAGTGGTGTGGATGATGTATTTCGACTTAAGCGTAGCGTGGAGAATGCCAAGTTAAGAGAGATGAGTTAGTGTGTTATGCGATTAATTGGAATTCCAAAGTTTGAGAGAGATTTTATTCCTAAAAGAGAAACTGAGAAATTGATGCTTCCTCAAGTAGTGACACGTTTTCTTGATTCTTGTTTGAGCTATGTGTTTATGATGGATGTCTTTTGCAATTGGAGTTTGACTTGATATTGGTATGTGTGGTTCTTATCGGTTCAGGAAGAATAAAGGATTTTTTTTTTGATTTGGGCATTTAAGTGATTTCTCCTTTGGATTTCGTGACGTTTATTCGCAAACTGCCACTTGGAAAATGGAAACGTTTCGTGATGAAATTCCTATTTCTGGATTTGACTCTTTAGTACCGAGCTGGTAACGCATAGTTGTGATGTGAATCTTTCATTTTCAGATGGGTTTTGTCGGTAAAAGAGTTTGCTTAAAGAGAGTTCTGTTGTGTGTCTCTGGTTAAAGAGGGTGATCCTGGTTCGGTGAAGAGTTCAATTGAGAGGTGGAACAAGAGTTCCGTGATCTATGCGCTGGTTGTGTGGTTCGGTACCATTGGGGAGGTTAGCCCAAGGTACGTTGGGTTGTTTTCGCTAGTTGGCGTATCGCTAGGACCGTCTTGGGTCCATGCGCGGAGTACGTGACGTCTGGGTTGTTCTGGTGCTGAATGAGTAATTGAGTCATTCAAAGTTTGAGATTTTGTTAAAGACGTTGACCATCGAGTAGGATATTACCCTCGAGTCTCTTCCGATGAGTGTACCCGGAAATGTGGGGTTGAGCGTTAGAACAGATGTTGTTTCGCGTCATTGTGTTGTGGTCCTCAGTCCGAGAGAGAGGCCACTTGGGAGTTGGAGACTCGCGTGAGCGAGTTTCAACAAGAGTTGATCACATTGGTATCTGTTGTTAGTTTCCAGTCGCAGTTTTCTTTCGTGTAGATCGGCGGTTAGATTCGGGTCTAATCTGTTAAGGGGGTAGAATGTAATACCCGATTTATTCTAAAGAAGAAATCATTCAAAAGAGAACAATAGAATTAAGAAAGAGGAGTTTTTCGCTTTTCTTTGGCAACCTGGGCCTTGGGCCTTGGCCCAGGAGGCCCATGGGTGACCGGCCACCTATAAAAGAAGGGAAAACCCTAGGCCGGCATTGTAGCTATAGTAGCTGCCACATAATCTTGTGCTACAAAGGTTCTCGCCTCTTGAGCCACTCCTTCCGCGTGTTCGCAAAGGAAGGAGAAGGAGGGACTGCAGATTGGTTGGCCGAAAGGAGGGACGAGGGATCTTCTTCGTGGGGGATCGTTCAGCGTCTCCCTAAGGTTCTTCAAGGGAGGTGAAGCTTCGGGTTTAGGAGCACCACCTTTTTCCTGCTAACGCGTCGCATCGCGGAAGGCAAGTACATTGCTTATCTTAATGATTGTGCTTGTGAATGCTTATATGATTATGCTGTGATTTCTTATGATTCAAGAGAAGATGGATTATATATGTTCTTCTATGTGTGTTGAAACCATGATTGGAGATGATGATATTATTTATTCAGTAGTTCATGTCATGCATTCATTGTTATTTACCGTTCATGGGAGTGGATGAGAATGGCCCATCAATTCCAGGATGGGTATGTAAGTCCCATTAATTCCGTGATGGGCAATGTTGGACACCGTATAAAACGCTTCTTCATACGGGAAGTGGATTCTCGCATTTTTGTTAAGATGCGGCTTGAGGAACACCGACGGTGTGTCACCGCCATACCGATATATGCATGTGTGCAATCCATTGAGTATTTTTCATTCATCTCATTCATACATAAATGTTCGCCATTGTATGTTCGTAACCTTTGAGGAGGTTGTCTTGTTCATGTTGATTGTCCGTTTTATTCGATGTACTTGCCGAGTCTTGGACTCACGCTTGCTTTGTTTATTTATTTTAGGTGATCGTTGATGAACTTTCTCTTGGGAGGAGTAGCCACGCACTACTCGAATATTTCACTCTACACTAGATTGAATAAAAGAACTATTAGTGTCATTCATTCATTATTAATGAACTGTAATAAATAAATCTAGATGGGAAGGAAGGATACCTTCTCCATGATATTGTTGATTTATTATCGCCAGAGTCTAGATTAACGATGAACTGTAATAAATAAAATTAAATGGTGAAGGAAGGATACCTTCTCCATGTTTTGATGTTTTATTTATGCCTTTATATGATATATTAATCGAGTTCTTCCGCCATGTGGTTGTATATTAGTGTATTTAGGTGACATCTTAGCTTCCAAATAGCTGTGGTATTACATCTTCCTAATGAAATGAGAATTATAAATTTATTAAAATATATAATAATACCAGGATTTATATAAATATTAAAAATATCACTAGACCGTGGAGGCGCCGGGTTGATGACTCTAGGCTAGAATACCACAATTGTAACATCCCAAAAATCCCAAATTTTGGGAAAATGTATTGAAAGTAAATGAGGGGACAATTTTTAGCATGTTTATATGTGGTAAAATATTTTGAGCATGTTCTTGAACTTTTGCATAAATCAAATATTGAAATTATATATATGCAAAAGCAACTAGAAAGAATTTTATAGAAAAATACATAATACATAAAATTCTACAAAATTTACACAAGAAACCATACTGTGTCGAGCGCCCATACAAATTTTCATAAAAACTTTAGCCCGCTTGCTAAGTTTAAAAATTCAGAAATCAATCATCCTTTCTAGAAAATTCAAAACCAATATTGAATTCACCATCGAGCCATTGGGCCAATTTCATTAGGCCCAAATCTCTCGGCCTCACCCCAGCCCGCCTCGTGCCCCGCTTATCCTCTCTCTCGATGTCATGGCTCCACTTGTCGGATCACTTCGCCCACCTCGTGCCACCACTGCATGCACTTTGCTCCGCCCCATTCATGAAGCGCCGCCTCTGCCAGGCCCCACCTACTCCCATCACCTCCACCTCACGCCAGACGTCGCCGCGCCCATGCTAGCTGTCCTCCTATCATTGCCTTTTCCCACACGGTGGTGAAGCCCGAATCGTCGCATTTTCTTGACGCTACCGAGCCATACTTAACCATCCGAAAGGCCACGAATCCCTAGCTCTCCATTCTCGCCTCCACCAAGAATCGAGCATCTCGCCCTTGGTATGCAGGAACGAGACCGTATTCTCAACATCGGTGAGCAAGCTCTACACCACCATTTCCTTTGGTGAGCTTCCTTGCCCTCGCCACCCGCATCACCATGCGCCTCTTACCTCACTAATACTCATTCCTTGCTTGACGAGCCCTAGGAACTCCGTGGCGTGATTGTGTCATCATCTTCTTCGCCTCCCAAGACGCACCCGATCCGCACCTCCACGCTCCTAGCACTCTAGTGAGCTTGAACCTCACCTAACCATGCCACATTGTGCTCCATACTCCACTAATGCTTCTTCCTTGCTTAATTTGGACCCAAGCTCGTGGAATCACCAAACCGAGCTTCTTTCCCAAATCCGACCACCGCTGACTCCTTTTCTATTCGCGCCACTCCGTGAGTCCCCATCCAATTCCTCGCGTCTACATCACACTCAAGACACCCGTGAGCTAATGCGCACCCTCTTGTAGTCCCTACATCATCGTAGAGCGCCACCACCAAGAGCCTTCTCTGGGCCGCTGCTGTTCAATGTCGACAAGCTTCTCCGACCATCCCTTGATGCCATCAAGGACCTTGGTGAGCTTCTAGTAGTCCCTTAGAGCTATTATGCTGTTAGATCAAGGATTATTGAGCGTAGCATAGAGTTCATCATAGCCACCTATGGCAACGCCGCCTGTGACCATTGGTCCCTGAGCCGCTGCCTGTAGCATCATTGTTGCCCACTTGAGCCAAGACACACCATCTTTCGCCATGAAAGCACTCTTCTCACGAGATATCTCAGACGGGAAGGATGTTGTACTAGCATCTATAGAGGATTTGGCTGAGCCCACCATCCACATCCGATCAGGTACCTGACGTCCTCGCATGTCGGCTATTGGTCACTAGCACTTCATGATGGCCATCCACATGAACACGGAGGGGCTGCCACTAGCGGTGCAGCGACACCGTCTTCATCACGATGGCATGAGATGATTTAATTCATCAGACCTTCATGTTCCGCTGCACCGGAGTCACCTCACGTCGCCGAGCGCAATGACGATGCCTAGGTCTAGATCATTTAGAGTGAGCTAATTATGGGTATTTTGGTATGCTAAATCATGTAAGGTGCTGATGTATGGTGATTTCTATTTGCTACTTGTGTCGGTTTAGATGTTGGTTCTATGTTCATGCATGGGATACGCAAACCATGTAAAACTTAACCGTTATGTTAAAGTTTCATGCATGCTGTCCCGATGTTATGAATTGATGCATATTTTAGTTTTAAATGAGTTATTTTAGGATGCGATGTCACTACTTGCCAACCCACTTAACTTGTGCTATTTCCCCCTTATCTTGCGCACAATTTGTTAAACACATGTTGTATGAACAAGATGCCAGTAACTCGCCCCATGAACCGGCTCATGGAACTTGGTGCTGCCTCTGGTTCATGACAACAAGGAGGTGAGGCACCAAACCCTCCGTAACCTAACCTGTTGCATCCATCTGCACCTGAAGATCAGCTCACCGCTAAGGAAGCGGAAGTGTTGCCCCAACCACCCACGATGGTGCAAGTGCTCGCCATCATCGAGCAAAGGCAATAGACGAATACCCTTCTGCTGCAACTGTTAGTCCAGAACACTTCCACCCTCGGCGCTATGACCATAGGAGGTGGAGCTGCTGCCATGCTGCAGTCGAGGATGGTCGAGTTCGTGCAAACTCGGCCACCAACTTTCACATCTGCGGTGGATCCTCTCAATGCCGACTACTGGCTTCGCTCCATCGAGAGCAAACTGGTCATTGCCCAATGCAATTACGAGGAGAAGGTGCTATGTGCATCTAATCAACTGCAAGTCGTAGTACCGCCGGTGGAGAACCATCGTGCCATCCTTCCCAAGGCCGCACCATTACTTGGGCCGCCATCAAGATGGCGTTCGTGACGCCCACAAACTAGTGGGCCTCATGGACATCAAGAGGTGGGAGTTCTACTAACTCAAGCGAGGAACGACACGATGATGGAGTCCTCCATCGCTTCAACTACCTTGCCCGATCGCCACCTCCAAGATACCGAACGTGGGGAGGAAGGTTGCTCTCTTGTAGGACCACCTTCATGATGAGATGAAGTGGTCACTCGCTGACCACGATATCCCGAACTTCTAGACCTTGATCAACAAGGTGATCCAGGTTAAAGATAGCACTCGAACAGTCATGGAGAGCCATAAGCGCAAGTGGCTAGAGAAAAAATCAGCAAGCAGTGGCTCACCGAAACCGCTTGTTTGGCAATCGTGAAATACACGTCCTTCGGCACCACAATGACCAAGGTATCAAGCACAAGGTCCCCGCCCGCAGCAAGTCGTGGTTCAGCCATATAACCATGGAGGTCCACCGTCGAAGCCAAAATCGACATTAGCCGTCACTGCTACAACTGTGATTTAGCACAGCATTTCATGGATGAATGCCCAAAGAATAAGCTCCTGGCACCTCATCCTCAACCCCAAGGTGTCCAACAAGGACTCGGGGCCTTGCACAAGGTCAACAAGGGCGTAACGCCCCAAATTGATCTTGTGTCGCAGAATCTAACAACGGCTCGCCTAATTCTCTCGTAAATCTTCGTATGAAATTCTGGTATGAAGGAACAAGCAAGAACTTGTGTTCAATTCAATTTCTCATAGGTGGTCTGTCTATGAACACAATCTGCTAGATGTTTATAAGGTCATCGTCATTGGCCACCAATCCTAGTAATTGGTTCCCAAAAACAAACCGTGACTAGCTAATAAAAATAGAATGTCTCCTCACGTATTTCTTCCTTTCTAATTTGTGTTGATGCTTTCCTTTTGGCAAAACCGAACATGTACTTTTGTACACAGATGTGAACATGTCACTTGCAAAATCGAACATGTAGCATTGGTCAACTAATTTTCCTTCCTAATACAAAAATGTGGGCAGCTAATTTGTTTCCTCATGGATGCATTAATCCAGGCGCTTTTAGCTCCACATGGTTTGCCAACAACCGAATCTTCGTCTTCCCGAAAATAGGAAACCTCTTGATCTTATTTCTTTCATGTGCTTTGTCTTTGTGCACGCACAGTCCTCACGTGCATGCAAACAACTTTCACTACTACAAAACAGGCTATAGTAGACGCCCCATCACAGACGGTTCCTTTGGAACCGCCTCGTGTTGGGTCATCCCAACATGGGGTCAAGGCGGAACAACTATCACAGACGGTATTTTTTAGAACCGCTCAGGATAGTCACTATCACAGACGGTTGAGAAATAGAACTGTCAGGATTATCACTGACGGTTCTATTCACAAACCGTGCGTGATAATCTCTAATCACGCATTTGTTTTACGTTACAACCGCCTCGTAGTATCACAGACGGTTCTTATTTAGACTGTGATACTTAGTTATCACAAACGGTTCTTATTTAGAACCGTTTGTGATACTTAGTTATCACAGACGGTTCTTATTAAGAACCGCTCAGGAGATCCTCTCGCCACGCCAAGGCTCAGGTCCACTACCGCAGCGGCCGCCGCCTCTCGCCATCGCCGCAGTGGAGCAACCCGCCGCCCCTCATCACTGGCTCCAGATCAACATACCTCCACACTTCAAGATCGATGGGATGAGGATCTAGCTCTTACTATGGGCAAATAGATATTGTAACTTCTCCAAACTTTTTTTTAAATTTTGGAATTTTCATATATATATAGCCAAACAACGTGCGTGGCCAGTAGCTTACAAAAAGATTAAAAAACTAGAAACCTATCTAGTGGTGGAGGTAGGTGCTATCTCCGCCTTCAACACTTCAGAGGCGGCGCGCGCTTGGGCGGACGGTTTAAGATCGAACGAATCCTGAAATACGTCCACCCGCTGACGCGCTCGTTCGAGTGTGTCCCGAAGACCCTCGGACTGTTGAACCAAGTTGAAGAGAGCCCATAGGCTCTCTTCTCTTGCTTGAGGGGTCTCGGCCTGGTCGACTCGATCGCCTGCTGCCTCGATTAAGCAGTCCAAGTGACGACAAGCCTCCTGGAGACGTGCAACTTCGTTTTGGAGGACCACGTCGACGACACGGTAAACTCGCCGAAAGTGGGAGATCACCCGAAGACACGGCGGAGGAGAATGTCAAGACGGCGGAAGGTGGCGCCACCCGCCCGCAAATTCTCGGACAGAGGAGTGAAGACATTGTTGAAATAGTGTTCTTCAAAAGACGACTCAACGATAGCGAGAGAGGTGCGACAAATGCGTGTCTGTAAGAGGAGGCAGCCATTTCGCTTTTGTGGAGAAAGGGGATCAAGGAGGTTGTGTGAAATACATTGTAGAAGGGACACATCTATATATAGAACAATTTCTAAAGCCGGAACGGAGACGAAGAGATATTTGGGGAGTCAGAGCGACGTTGGAAAATGAAGAGATGAAGCCGCTGTGTGATCGTGAGACGAAGAGACACACGCAGAAAATGAAGACGAAGAGACATGCGGAAAATGAAGAGAGTTATCACGACGGTTCCGCTGTATAACCGTCAGGAAAAGGAATCACTGACGGTTCTATTTAAAAACCGCTCAGGATACGTTCATATCACGCATTTGTTGTAGTTAAAAACCGTCAGGATATCCTGCATTTGTTCTTTTATAGAACCGTCAGTGATATATATCACTGCAGCGGTTCTCGTTATAAACCGTCTGTGATATACTTTTTATAAGGCGGAAACACTAGGGTTTTGCTCTCACTTGTCACTTCCTCTCGCGCCCTTAGGCTCTCGCGCTCGTTAAGCCTCCTCTAGGGTTTAGGGCTCGCCAGTAGTTTTCACCGCCGACCACGACCTCGGCGCCGCCGCCCCAACCTCGGCGCCCCGACCTCGGCGCCTTCGACCTCGGTCGCCGCCCCACCACGGCGCCTGCTCACCTCCTGGCCAGAAGCCCGGCGACGCCGCCTCCAGACCTCGACGCCGCCCTCCTCCCCCGTGTGGGCTTCCTCCTCTGCACCGCCTTCTCCCCCGTCCTCCTCCTCTACACCGCCTTCTCTCCTCACCGCCTCCTCCCGTGTCGGCCTCCTCCTTGCACCGTGAGTTCTTGTGCGGCATCCTCTCTGTGAGTATTGCTCCTCCGTGGCGCTTCGGCTTTGTTGATCAAGGGCTTTGTTGACATGCTCGTGATGAACTATGTCTTATACTGAGATTGAATGTGATAGTTAGTTCATACTTGAGCTCTATTGTATTACTTGCTACTGTCAATATGATCTACTGTTAATTGGTTACTTTCGGTTGAGCTCATCGCTACGCTGTAAATTGATCGGTGGGCTTTGTTGACATGCTCGTGATGAACTCGCCTTATACTTGAGATTGAATGTGATAGTTAGTTCATACTTGAGCTCTATTGTATTACTTGCTACTATCAATATGATGTATCGTTAATTGGTTACTTTCGGTTGAAAGCTAGTTATTCGATTCTTCATGTTCGCCTCATTGAGAGTATTCAGTTTTCGTTGGTAATCTAATGACTAGTTTGTGATTCTTCTAGTAGTCTCAGATGAGCTCATTCAACTTTTCATTTGCCATCTTGATCTCTGTAGTCAACCTCTGCTTGACCGAAGTTTAATCTGTTTTAGTTAATAGTTGAGATCGCTTTGACGCTTAAGCAAAGTATTGTTTAGAGCTCATAGTTTGAATTTATATTATCATATTCATTTAATGAAGAGTATAGACAATAGGATTGAGATGGCAAAGACTTGTTCTTTAGCTACTCTCCTTCGAGAGCACATAATATCATGAATCAATATCTTGGAATAGTGTCTCGTGCAATCGTTAATCTCTAGACCTTTTATTGGTCGAGCATTTCCTTCGCCGATCATTTTACTTGATTCTAGTTCTATGTCTTCATTAAAGGCTAGTCTTCTGTACATGAAGCATTAAACCTTTGTTTAGCATTTTCTTTTTCGATCTCGACACACTTGAGTGTACCTTTGTTTTATGCCGCCCTCCACGGCATAAAACAAATGGCACACTCCAAAGGTGTCGTGGTCGGCGAAGAGTATAGACAATAAGATTGAGATGGCAAAGACTTGTTCTTTAGCTACTCTCCTTCCGAGAGCACATAATAGGAGCAGGAGGCGGCGAGCCCTACAGATTAAACCTTTGCTTAGCATTTCTTCGTCGATCCTAACACACTTGAGTGTACCTTTGTTTTATGCCACCCTCCACGGCATAAAACAAATGGCACACTCCAAAGTGTCGTGGTCGATGAAGAGTATAGACAATAAGATTGAGATGGCAAAGACTTGTTCTTTAGCTACTCTCCTTCTGAGAGCACATAATAGGAGCAGGGAGGTGGCGAGCCCTACAGGATTAAACCTTTGCTTAGCATTTCCTTCGTCGATCCTCGACACACTTGAGTGTACCTTTGTTTCATGTCACCTCCACGGCATGAAACAAATGGCACACTCCAAAGGTGTCGGCCTCGATGAAGTAGGCTTCCTTAGAGAAGCTAGTGGATTAAGGAATGTTAGTACTCAGTATGAGCTCATTCAACTTTTCATTTGCCATCTTGATCTCTATAGTCAACCTCTGTATTTCTTCCCGAGATTAATTGTTTCATATTTATGCCGGAATTATTTATGATTATTTGCTAATATTGCACTTGTTGAGCATATTATTAAGTTTCAATGTATATGTTAATTTGGGACACTTGCAATCCATTTTATTGCATATGTAACTTATATAGATAGCAAGTGTTTAGATGGCAGAGACATCGTCTTCGCCGCCACCGCCGCCACAGATGGAAGAGGCGCCGACGAGGTCACGACACACCGACGCCGCAGATGGAAGAGGCGCCGACGAGGTCGCCGTCACCGTCGATTTATAATGACACGGCGAGATGGCGAGAGACAATCGAAAATGCCTACGGGCCGATCGTCATCACGGAGGTTAGTGACTTTGGGGTCCCTCGAGTCCCAAGAGATCGCCAAGCGAGATTCCGGACCATCTGCGGGATACTTGTAAGGAACGGGTCCTCATCACCACACCAACGTGGAAGGACTCGACGAAAAGAAGCGAAGGCGCCAGGGGATGTAACTTTCAGAGAAGTTCACTATTCCGTATATATGTGGCACACGGCGACGGACGGCGATGCTCACGATGGGTAAATCGTGGAGGACCTTCAAGAGCATTCTTGTCATGAAGCACGTGAACACGGGTCAAACGCCTTCACAAGAAAGACAAATTCTTGACGCGGGAAGCATGGGACACCTTTGTGGCTATGAAAACGACGGCGAATTTAAGCAGCAAAGTGCGGCGCACAAAGCTCTCCAGACACGAAACACTCACCCGTACAGACTTGGCACCACTGGATACGCGGTAAATACGAGGAATGGGCGGCGAGAAGGAGAACCCGCTTCGATGTCACGCACTGCGCTCCCTAAGCCGGTTAAAAGCGAGGGCACAAGTCTCGCCTTCGGCAGATCTCCTTCACAAACCCGCAGACTGTGAAGTGTCCCAACGTGTGGTAAATATGTCGAACTACTAAGTTGTTAATAAGTCCATCACTTCATAGTGCCTATAATAACATGATGACCTCTTGCGGCGTGATTTGATCGCCTAAGCTTCCCAAGGCTCCTTCCATGCGATAGGAGAATGATATACTATCTACGGCCTTGGGAAACAAGGAGCACCTGGTCGCACGCGAGGCTTTGGGGTTAACGTGCCTTTTGGAGTCATGGATTCGCGGACGACTCATCGCACGATAGGACTAGGAAGAGATCCAAGGTCGAGCACGACAACCGCTTAGTACAGATGATTACTAACCAATTTCAAGTAGAGATGGCAGATTGCAGAGTCAAATGGATATACTCATGAGCCGCGGTCGCAAGCCGCCCCGCTAATTGGGAGGCGCCTCCTCGACGTCGGAGTAGCGTCGCGTCGCACAAGATAATTGTGAACATGACGACGTCCGACACCGATAGACGACATCAAGGTAACGTACATCTATGGACCGCACCAAAGATAGACCTATAGGACGCCTTAGCTAATTGCGATCATTTTGTAGGAGCCAACGCCTGTAAGCTCCAAGTGAGGATGGATGGGTCCTTTGTATTGAGGTCACGCAGGGATGGTGTATCCATACGAGGAAGGGGCAAGGCAAAGACGGTGCCCACCGGGCGCACGTTACGCCAGGTCCAGTGGATATGGTACATGTTAATTTTCGAGCCGCCCCGTGAAGATTTGCCCAACGAAGAGATCACAACACTAGGGATGCCGTCCTCTCTTTATCCAAAGGCCCAAGAAGGACATCGCCTCGACCCAAAGAAGGCCGCGATCCGACACGACCATTCCTCTCCAACGGACCCTCGATGACTCCACCTCATGTTTCAGCCTCATAAGGCCACCTCTTCAATTCCCGTGGAGAAGACGCCGAAGGAACAAAGAAAAGCGCGCCGCGTATCCGCTCCCGAGTCATCTCACAAGAAGACGCCAATCGCTAAGGCCAAATCGAATCCACAAACGCTAAAGCGCCCCCAAGTCCGAGAAGTCCGCGATACCCGGAACTACATCATCGAAAACCATTGTGCTCGATCAAGATAATGCACGCCGATATGCTTGTCGCTTTGCATGCCCGGTACTTGGCGAAGACCCAAAAGAAGGGTGCGATACTAGAATCACCGCCGACACGAGGATAAGCATTTCTTCAACGGACGAGGTACTTCGTCGTGGGCTTCAATGACTTATTTCAACTATTCAACCTCGCTGGCCTCGACGCCTCGCTTCTACGATGTTGGACATCGTAAGTGCGCATAATCAAGTTCTACATTCATGTAATACCAATAAATATCACAACTCATTGCTTATGTATAGATACATGCCGAATAATGTCCGGAATGGAAAGAACCAAGGGTTTCTCGACCCACATGTGGTATCATTGCAAACCATCCAACAAGACTCCTCCTTCGCCGAGAAATACATAACGAGGTCATTGCTTCGCCGCATTTAACATGAAGTACATAGTGGTGCCCTACAACCAGGGGTAAGTGTCAAGACTTGCTATACAAATTTCATTTGTACTTTATACTGCAAAGACTAACTTAGGTTTAATGACTATAGCGACATACATGAGTAGGTACCATCGATCCTTTTAGTTATTATACCCAAGAGGAACCATGTGATATACCTTGATTCCCTAAACCGCAACAAGCACGACTTCAAAGACTCTAAGAGGAATACTGAGAGGTATGCTCATTTCCTCCTTACATAACTCTATTGTAGTCTTCATTCGCTTGAAATGGCCGAGGATAACCTTTTCAATCATGTAGGTCGCTCATCAATTATGTTGCCAACAAAGGAATATACAATGGAAAGAGCGCCTAACTAACACACAGGATGGATTTTCCCAGACGCTACAACATTATAATCCTATATCATACTTCATAATAACGCGTCTCGAACCGACTATACCTATATATGTAATTCTATTTTTGCAAAGTCCGCCAAACAAAAAGATGATGAGTTATGTGCAATCTACGTCGCTATCATATGCAGCTAATCCTTCTGACTAGGAAGAAGGATCCCGAGGTTTGTCAATCTCAAATAATTATTTCCTAATTATAAATTTAAATATATATATCTTACCACTTTACTCTTGCTAGTGGCGTGCCTTGAATTTACAATGTGATTCACTCGTATGAAGAGATCAAGGACATTCGAGGAAGCTCTGCGCTTTATCAACACGAAATCATTAACGACAACGGAGAGTTTCACTCCGCTGCAACCCGAGCATCACCCCACTAAAACCTCTCAACGCAAAACAATTGTAATCGAGTTGTAACTATAGCGACAATACTTGAACAAATGCGGATCTTTTGTAATTTATTTTGAGTAATGATCACTTTGAGTTGTCATGGCTCCTTGAATCTGCTTTTGTGAATGCTTGAATCTGTTTCGTGAATGCTTGTTTTCAGAGGGCATGGCTAGCAATTCCCGAGGCTAGCCAGAAAACACCAAATTGTGGGCGAAGTATGAAGCTATCACAGACGGTTTTACGTTAAAACCGCTCAGCGAAGTCAAGTATCACTGAGGCGGTTCTAAATAAAACCGTCAGTGATAGGAGAATATCACGACGGTTCTAAATAAAACCGCTCGTGATATTCGTAAATCACGAGCGGTTTTATTTAGAACCGCTCGTGATATTCTCCTATCACGCATTTGTTTTCGCTCAAACCGCTCGTGATATTGACTTCACTGCACGGTTTTTAATAAAACCGCTCGTGATATTTCGTATCACGACGGTTTTGTACCGCTCGTGATAATATCTCGTTATCACAGCACCAACAAACATAGACGGTTCGAAACCGCTGCGTGATGACGGTTCCAACCGTCTGTGATGTCGGTTCCTGTAGTAGTGTTTCTCTTTGTGCATGAAAACTCCTCCTTCTATCGTTGAATCTTCAAACCTGAGCACAATCAAAACACTATTTTTAGGTAGTATAAAATTCTCATTAAAATTAATGACATGTTCATTAAGGAGCAAGTTCACCTGATCTTGTAGTTGCTTGGCACGTGCTCTTGTAATTGGCCCAGTCGGCAACTCGATGCGTATATCTTGAGCATTAGGTGGAGGAGAAGAAGGTGTCGTTGGGACGCCCTCATCATTCTCGCCCCACTTGAAAAGGCGCCATCCTCGACGCTAGATCATCAAGACTCAAAGAACGGCGATAAATCAGCAACGTTGAATGTTGAGCTCACGCCATAGTCATCTCCCGGAAGCTCAATTTTGTATGCATTATCGTTAATCCGCTCAAGCACTCTGAAAGGTCCATCTCCTCGTGGCAGCAACTTCGATTTGCGTCGATCCGGAAAGCGATCTTTGCGGTAGTGTAACCAAACTAAATCGCCCAGTTGAAAAATCATCTTCTTTCTTTTCTTGTTCATCTTTTCAGTATAGTACTTCGCCTTGCGCTCAATTTCGTCTTTCACCTTGATGTGCAATTTCTTCGCATATTTAGCCCTCTGTGATGCCTCCATATTTTTTCGTTGTTGACTTGGCCGTGGCAGCAAATCAAGTGGCGTAATAGGCTTGAAACCATACACCACCTCAAACGGGCACATCTGTGTAGTAGAGTGGATGGCTCTGTTGAAACCATACGCCACCTCAAACAGTCCTCCCTCTCCTTGATATTTTTCTTGATCATGGTCCTCAATAGCATCGAAAGTGTGTGGTTCACCACCTCCGCTTGACCATCAATTTGGGGATGACAAGTTGTGCCAATAACAACCATGTCCCTAGCTTCCCCAAAGTGTCTTCCAAAAATAACTCATGAATTTCATGTCGTGATCCAAGACAATGCAATGCATCGTCAGCTCTTGTGGCATGGAATAAAATGTGACATTTTCAAAAATTGATCGACAACAACAAAAACATAATCTCTCCCCCTCTTCGTCCTAGGCAGTCCTAAAACAAAGTCCATACTAATATCTTCCCATGGTGCATTAGGAACTGGAAGAGGAGTATACAAACCATGTGGATGCAACTTCGATTTCGCCTTATGACAAGTGATGCATCGTTGTACATACCTATCCACATCATGCCTCACCTTAGGCCAATAAAAGTGATCACTGAGCATAGACAATGTCTTCTCATGTCCAAAATGTCCTATCAATCCACTTGCATGAGACTCCTGCAATAATAACAAATGCACGGACAATTCTGCAACACATAGTTTCTTAGCCTGAAATAAAACCCATCATGAATGTGAAATTTGTCCCAACCTTTCCCAAATTTGCAATGCGAATAAGGTGAAGTGAAATCATGGTCATTAGCATATAAATCACACAAACTCTCTAAACCAGGAACTTGCACATCTAAGCGATTTAAAAGCGACTTTTCCTAGAATGAGCATCAAGAACCACGCTTTCCTTCTCTTTCTTATATTTCACGATATAAGGAAATGGCTCAATAAATTCCACCCATTTAGCATGGCAACAATTCATCTTAGCTTGGCCTTGCAAATATTTCAAAGCCTCATCATTAGAATGGATAATGAATTCTTTAGGTCATAAATAATGTTGATAAACTTCTAAAACTCGCACTAAAGCATATAATTCCTTACATAGACCAGATAATTCAATTGTGCACCTTTGAGTTTCTCGCGAAAATAAGCAACTAGTCTACCCTCTTGCATCAAAACGCCGCCAATAAGAATTCCACTAGCATCACATTCGATTTCAAAATTCTTGGTGAAATGAAGTAAAACAAGTAACGGTGCCTCACCTAAACGCTTTTTCAATTCATCAAATGCAACTTGTCGTACACCCCCATGTAAACTCAACAACGTTTTACGTTAATTCATTTAGTGGGGTAGCAATGGTGCTAAAATCCTTAATGAAACGCCGATAAAAACTAGCGAGTCCATGAAAGCTCAATTTGAATAACATTCATAGGTGTAGGTCAATTTCTAATTGCTTCAATTTTAGACTCATCTACCTCTACTCCTTGTGCCGAAACCACATAGCCCAAAAATATTACACGATCTTTGCAAAAGGTGCACTTCGCTAAGTTCCCAAACAACCTAGCATCGCAGAAACCTCAGTAGCACTTGTCTAATGTGGTCAATATGATTAGATTCATTATGGCTGTAAATCAAGATATCATAAAAATATACGACCACAAATTTCCCAATGAAATGCCTCAAAACAAGATTCATTAGTCTCATGAATGTACCAGGTGCATTAGTTAACCCAAACGGCATGACTAACCACTCATACAAACCAAATTTCATTTTAAAAGCAGCTTGTCTACTCATCCCTTCTTTCATCCTAATTTGGTGATACCCACTACACAAATCAATTTTAGAGAAGATAACAAATACCACTCAATTCATCTAACATAACATCTAAGTGAGGTATAGGATGACGATATTGAATAGTGATATTATTAATCGCTCTATAATCTATGCACATGCGCCAAGTACCATCTTTCTTAGGAACTAAAATAACAAGCACAACACAAGGGCTTAAGCTTTCCCCAAGACGCCTTTGTCGAGAAGCTCTTGTAAATGTTTCTAAATTTCCTTTGTTTTCTCGGGTTGGTGCGGCACGGTGGTCGGTTTGGTAGCATCGCTCCCAGAATTAAATCAATTTGATGCTCTATCCCGCGGATTGATGGCAAACCAGCGGGCACGTCCTCTGGAAGGACGTTGTTGAGTTCCTGCAAAACATGAGAGACACCACTAGGAAGAGATATCATGTCGTTAGTAGAAAGCAAGGCATCCTTGTACATATGTACAAAGTGCACCAAATTTGAATTATCACAGAAAGCTCTCATCTCTGATTTGGTGGCTAACATTACTAAACATTTCTCTCCCTCGCTTTTCCTTTTACCGCACAATTTTGGCTTATGGTTCTCACTCACGGAAAGTGGAATATTGCTGTTTGGTGTACTCTCAATTTTCACCTCAACTTTCTTCTTATTAGCATTGACTATCTCTGTCAATGTAAGTGGATACAAAATCACATCTTTGTCGCTCCACTTAAACTTGTAGCAGTTTGTATGCCCATCGTGATAAATATGGTGATCAAATTGCTATGGGTGCCCCAACAACAAGTGACAAACTGACATAGACACCATATCACAAACAATGGTATGCTCGTATACTTGCCAATCTTGAAGTGCACCTTCACCATATGACTGACTTTCACCTCGCCCACATCGCTCAACAACTGCACAAGATAAGGACGAGGATGTGGTAAATATTTTAAGCCCAATTTTGTGCACATCTCCATGCTGGCCAGATTATGATAACTTCCTCCATCAATTATTAATTTGCACACTTTACTGCCAACTGTCACCCATGACTGAAACAAATTGCACTGTTATGTGGTAGACTGGCTTTGGGACACACTAAGTACATGAGGTGTGCACACTAGCATATGCTCTCCATCTGGTGACCCGGACTACAGGCCAATCTCTCATCCTCTGTTGGGATCCTCTGCAAAATCAGCAAATGGAGTAGTATCATCCCCATCACTAGCTGAAATATACCCATCATCGAGAAGTATAATAACTTTATTATTTGGGCAATATTTTGAAAATGGCCAACTCCCTTGCACTTGTAGCATGTCACATCATGTGAACGACCTATAGAACTCCATCGAGGATACCACGCTAGCAACGGCATGTGCGCCATGGCAACGCAACGTACTATCTATCTTCCTCTCGTGCTAAACTACATGTCAATGAATTGCCCCTGATGGAGCGGGCTTGCCTAAGCGTCCGTGCTATACGGTAGAGCCGTGCTTGTGAATAACATTGCCATGCAAAGATACTTAGCATCTTCAATGACCTATTTCTCAATTTCACGTGCTCGATGCATCAACTCAACCATGTTGTTGTATTGATGATGATTAACGATCCGTCGAATAGCATAATTCATCCCAAAGAAGAAAATGAGCCATCGCTTGTTCCTCATTCTCACGCACATCATCATGTGTAGGTACAAAGTGCGCGGCATCCGCCGCTTTAGCTCATCCCATGAAACAACATATGGCTCATTTCGCCCATACGCTGTTGCACAAAGCGCTTCCACCACGTGCAAAGATATCTGTCCAAAGTAGTAACGGCAAGATCCAACTTGCGCCGACTAGAATAGCGGTTCATGCGAACAGCTTATCAACTTGTAGCTCCCATGCAATATAAACCTCCACCTCTATAGTACCATCAAAGGACGGCATCGTGAACTTGGGCTTTGCAACCAGATCATCGGCGTTCTCATCACGCCGACGATTGCGCCAGATATCGACTATGTTGATGGCGTGGCAAGTGGTCGGTGAACACGCACTCGTCACCATCGTCATCATCGTGGCGATTGCTCTGACCTCCTCTATGGGCTACAGAATAACTTGAAATTTGGGCTTATTTTCAAAAATATGAAAATGTGATCTTTTAAAACTTTTGATGGATTTTATTTACAATTGCTTTTCTAGATTTTATTTGCAAGGCTATTTGTCCGAATAAAGAATTGAGAATCAAATTCTAGAAATTCAAAACTCATTAAGAAATTAAAATGATTGAAATAAGAGATGATAAATCCAAACCTAATTGATAATTAAAAACAACTCAAACATAATATGATAAACAAAAATACAAACTTGTTATAATGATTCTATAAATAGAGTGGCAAATATTTAAAACATGTTGTTACAAACTTTTCTCAAATAGAATAATAACAATACATACAAATAGGAACTTAAAAGAATTTTTGAGAAATGTACAGAGAACATAAAATTCTAAAACAATTACCTAAAATTTTATATTATGTCAGAAGCCCTCCCTAAAATTTTTAGAATTTTTTGAGCTATATTTTTATGTCAAATAAGTACCTAATGCTCTCAGTCCTTTTAGCAAAATCTGGGAACCAAAAACCCATCCACATCCCACTGACTGGCTGGGCCCACATGCAGCCCTTCTTCTCCACCGAACAGTGCCATCTCGCCCATGCATGTCCACGCACCGTGTGCCTCCATGCCACTCAGCTCGCCTTCCAACTGCCTTCACCGGTCGCCCTCGGTGTCGCCCTTGCGCCATCAGGTTTGCCCGTGCCTTCTCCACGCATCACGCACGATCGCCACGCCCATGCTGCATTGACACGGTTGCACCTGAGTATGCCGCCACAGTTGCCATGGCTTTCTTCTTGGTTTACTCTGCCTCTTCCCTATTTAAGTCGAGCACCAGATGCGTCTAACCCTCTTCTTCACTTCCTTGCTTCTCCCTCTCCATTTTGCTTCTTCTTCGAGCTCCAATTGGCCTGTCGGACCTAGATTCCAAGAATCCAAATCCTCTGTTAAAATATTGTGCTATTCCTTGGATCGATAGATAGCACTCATAGGCACATTGCTGAATAATTCATACAAGGTGTGAACTAAAACATAAATATATTACAACATAGAGTGACATAGACCATGTCGAGTCGAGTTTTACAAAAGGGGCCGAACAAGGCCAACTTGATTACATTACATGAAAGCAACAAAATCTACAGCGGAAGCAAAAGGGGACTGGAGCTCATCTCACCACAGTAAGCGATCGGGACAACTCAGTGTACGACGGATATTAACCAAGAGTGAATAATATCGGTTGTAAGCAAGTACCAACGAGTCCACTTAGATCAAGGGGACCTAGACTATAGAACTATACTATTCTTCATCGTCTCCTGGTCCATCAGCTTCTGGGCCTTCATAGTATGTGTAGTTTCCTTGATCTTCATTGTTTGAAGGGTTTGGGGAGAGGAGCGAGAGTGAGCACAACTTTCGTGCTCACGAGCCAACACACAACGCAACAATATATATGCAAGGCTAACAAGGATGGCCAAGGTTCTTTTATTTGCTAAAGCAATATTTTCAATTATCATAATTACAAATTCCTATCACTTAGCATTTTAACAAATTGCATTTTATTAAAGAGAGTAATTATGCAATAATTATTTCCGTAGAGATTCCCTCCATTGGAAACTCTACCCATGCTTCATTTGATTGGAGCTACCTTCAATTATTATCACCATCGAGCTCAAGGCTTAGGTAAAATCCAAACCTGTGGCTAGGTGAGCCCTCCATAATTTTTCATACCACCCACAAAGTATTTGAAATAGAACTAACTCAAGTTAAGTTCCCATGTCCGCTTTTGACCGTAGGGCACGACTGCTTAAACTATTTAGACTCTACAGAGGTTGTACACTGCACTCCACAAGAGATAGTGATACTCATTGCCCTACACAATTCCTTAGTCATGTAGTTGAGCGATCATCACAAAGAACCTTTGAAACTACCTTGCCCTTTCCGTTATCTCACCCATATGGGGTTGCGCCCATACGCTATGCGGGATCGCAGATCGCAAAGATCTAGTGTAGTTGGACTACCCATACACCGGCAACTTCACCCATTCAAGCCGGATGTACCGCAAGCTTGTGCATTCCCTTTCTCCACCAAGTGAGACACATTCAGGGTTTAATAATTTTCCTAAGCCAAGTTGCAGTTTGCAGACTTGTGGTTGTACTTGTTTTACACGGGAGGTCGTGACAAGATTAAGTCCATAATCCATCCGGGCGATTCATTCCGCATACCACATTACTCTCATTCTCCGTTAGCACCCACCGCCTCCATCCGCCTGATGTGGTATTAGCAATTATTAGGGTTTTTAGGAGTAAGACCAAATTATTTCATTCATTTCACCAAGGACCACCAATGACTGCCCAAAATCATTTCATGTTTGAAGAGATGATGATTGGGGTATTTAATACCCCGGTACTTAAGCAAGTCTAGCATGTTGCTTAAGTACAACCTATAGCTAGTATTACCACATAGTTACTAGGGTGACAATGGAATAATGGATTCAAACATCAATGGATGACATATTAATTAATTAATCATCAAATGGGTGTTTAACTATCTTAAGCATTAACATACATTTGATTAAAGAATTAAAGCATGCAATTTAAGTAATTTAAATGAATATAATTTACATAAAATATAGGCTCAAAATGATCAAAGTATTGACTCGCCTTGGTTATAGGCAAGAGGGTCTTGGGCTTGATCAACTCGAGGTCTCCGCGTCTTCAAATCCTAATCGGATTTAACGCATCAAAAAAGATACCAACAAGCAAAGAGAGCAAATAAATACACAATAATAAATAAATGAACTCCAAATTGAACAAGACCTATGCCATTAGCAAGATCTTGAATTAACAAATTTTTAGAAATAAATTTCATAATTTTTGGAGTTACGACGAGGAGAACAAGACATTTGAAGTTTGGTTTGAATTAAACCTTAAAAGGAAATTACAAGAAAAAGAGGGAGAGACAAAGTGGCCGTGGGGCCATGGGCAGCCTCACAAAGCATGGGGACACGGTGGACCAAGTCCACACCAGAGTGCACGCGTGCAAGGCGTGGAACTGGCCGGGCCGAGCCCATTTGGCGCCTAAGGAGGGGGTGTCAAGGCTAATGATGGGTGGGCCTTAGGCCATTCATCCCCTTTGCTTCCTTGGTTCATAGAGAAGAAAGGAGAGAACAGAGAGAGCGGGCCATCACGGGCGGCGGCGGCGCGCGATTGAAGTGCGAGGCGGCCATGAGTTGGCAAACGGGCTACCGGAGGTGGTGGTTCCATCGGAGGTGGCGGCACCGAAGCATACGACGATAGTGACAAGGCTCTAATGGTCAGAGGCGGTGCACGGGCTTCTTCGAGGCGTGGGCGAACCGACGGCGGAGATGGCGCTCATGTGTTGCGCACCATCATGGTGAAGGTGCGACACCGAGGCGATCCGGTGATGGCGGCCGGTGCAAAGGAGAAGGAAGCCACGACGGCGATGCTCCTCGGTGGTGGGGAAGAAGAAGGAGGTGGGGGAGGAGTAGAGGGCCACGGAGTCGTGGGGTGACGTGGTGGTGGTGGTGAAAAACCTCATCGAGGCAGCGAATGCATGGCGTCGCAGCGTGGCCAAACAAAGGGGAGCTTCGGGTCCTTCCCGAGGAACTTACCAGAGGGGGAGAGGATGGAGCAGGGTAAGCTAGGCGGTGGTGGAGAGGGCTTTATTGCCACAGGAGGGAGGGATTGTTGTTAGCGAGGCGTCATTGGCGCTGGGTCCCAAGGTGGCTCAAGATGGGTGGCTCTACAAGCGGTGACGATTTGAGAGGCACGGCATTCTCGCAAGCAAAGACGCGATAGGGTGGGCGGGCGGGCCGACGCAGGTGAAGACCAAGGTGGCTGAAGTAGGTGGTGCCACAGGCGGTCGACAAGACGGGGTGGGAGCAGCTCAGCACACGATAAGCGAGCTCGCAGACGCAGCAGAGGCACCAAGGGTTGGTGTCGACGCCATGATGACAAGGGAGAGGACCAGGAGGGCTCTTGAGTCGGTGGGAGTAGGCTGGGTGATGTGGGCACGAGCACGGTCCGAGTGGTGAGGACAGGCGTGACGCCATGGTTGCTCTCGGTGGAGAAGATAGGGCAAGGGCGAGGGAGCCGTCGGTGTCAGCGAGAGTTGGTTCGGTGCCAGAGGAGCATGCGGAGCCAGTGGCGGCAAAGGGCCAGAGAAGGTTCCTGGCTGGTCTTCTATCATCTTGGGGGCTTTTCCTTTTGCCATGAGATGCATTAAGCCATAAGTCTTACTGCAGTAATGTTATGATTCAAGATTCCTTGCTGGTCTTCTATCATCTTGGGGGCTTTTCCTTTTTCCATGAGATGCTTGAATCTTCGGACTCCAGGAAATCCTCTTTGAGCAATCTTGATCTGCTCTTCTAAAGTTGGATGCGCTTCCATAGCATCTATAGTGACTTGTGCTATCAACCAAAGGTTGAGTGCTTTGAATTCTTTGTAGAGCTCAGGTTGATACTCTTGAATCATAACATTACCGCAGTAGGACTTATGGCTTAATGCATCGGTAGCTACATTGGCCTTTCCGGATAGTAATGGACATCCAAATTATAATCCTTTATTAACTCTAACCATCTTCTTTGTCGGAGGTTGAGATCTAATTGAGTGAAAATATACTTGAGACTCTTGTGGTCTGTGTAGATATCACAATGATTTTCAATCAAGTAATGCCACTAAATTTTGAGGGCATGCACTACTGCTGCTAACTCCAAATCATGGGTTGGATAGTTGTCTTCATGCGAGCGGAGTTGTCATAAGCTACGACTTTTCCTCCTTGCATGAGTACGCAACCAAGACCTTTGCACGATGCATCACAATAGACTTCAAAGTCCCGATGAATGTCTAGTAGGATCAACACCGTGCGTAAGCTAACTTCTTTTTAGTTCTTGGCAACTCTTTTCACAAGCCTTTATCCATTCATACTTCTTTTCCTTTTTAAGCAGATGGGTCATCGGTTTGGAAAGCTTAGAGAATCCTTCAATGAAGCGCCTATAGTATCCGCCAAACCGAGAAAACTACGACTTCGCCATCGATGTAGGTCGCTTCCTCTAGAATTCTTGAATAATTTCATGACATCATTCACTTAATTCCTCAAGCATATTTATCAATTGCAATCCTCTAGAATGTCCTTATATAAATCCAATATCTTCATTATGGAACCTTCCAAAAGACTGCTTGTAATCCATAATTTCAAATTTAATCCACTGAATTATTTTATCACCATCTATCCAACACATATTTAGTCCATTTCCAATATCACTAAGATATTCATCAATACAACAATTATTTGGACTAACTCCAATATCAAGAAAATATCCTTCAATCATATACTCCAATATCCAAAAATCGTATGTTTGTATAATCCAATATCCCATAATTGTACCCTTCGTAGTCCGATCAGACATATCTCTATAATCCAACCAAAATTTCTTTCAAATCCAAACTTCTCTTATTCAATCATATTTAATTGAATCCAATGTCACCAACATACCCAAATAATTCCATATTTTCTTGATTCATCCTAATCCACCAAAATCAATCATCATGAATTGGAAATCCCATAATCCAATCTTTAACAATTATATTTCCATAGTCCAATAATCATGTATTTCTACAAATCAAGCAAGATTTAACCAATTCTACCAAAATTAACATCATGAATTGATAAGGTAAATCCAATTCTTTTGCACTTTACTCTCTACCTTCAATGAACACATATCTCAATTCTGAGTTTCCAACCAACATCATAATCAACTTAAGATTCGATGAAAATCCAATTTCTCATAATAATCAAATCAGTACTTCAGATTCCTATACCTTTCATGATCAACCAAAATTTTCCTCCATGATCATTTTGTTTCTCCATAGTTTATACAATCCACCAATCTGCTATTCTTTAAACCATTCATAACCAAGGATTATTCACATCGATTCTAGTATTCACAAGAACTTCTTATAACATCGGCAATTCTTCAAATTCTCAAAATCAGTCCTACCAATGATTTCTTGAAACCATCTTGCTTGGCATCCAAACACACTAGTTAATCTCAACAAGAATAGCTTCCTATGATTTACTCAATTGAACAATCTTCAACAATTATTTCACTGTGTTAGAAGATGAAACGAAGAAAGCACGATAGGCGGAGGAAAAGTACACTAGACGAGAGAAAAGGGAGGAAGATGTACATCCTACTAGTGGGTTGTCTTGCCAACTTCATTCATGACGATTCTCATAGGCGCTTGGAAACTTGTTCGCTGTAACCTCTACCGCTTGGTCAAGAATGCTGCAGTGGAACAATCTTTGGGGTAGTGATCTTGTCCTTCACAGAGGAAGCACGTAACTTTAAGCATCGGGCATTCGCCTGGCTGGTGGTCCTCATTGCAGTACCGCGCTTTACAAGGCATTGGTCCGCTGATGCCCTTTCTCTCCACAATGTGTGCAAGCTACTTGGTTCATAGGGCAATCTTCGATTGGTGATGTACTCGCAACAGGTGATGAGGGAATCGGGCACGTGTAGCAATAGTGTCCATATTGCCCGCATGTGAAGCATGCTCCTCTTGTATTTTGTCGTATTGGAGGACATAATTGGGCGACATGTCCTGTCTTGTCACATTCAAGGCAAGCATTTGGCGGAGCTTCAGGGTCTGATAGAACTTCAGCAGGTACTACTTGCCTCTTGCTGGGGCTCTTGATGAGTTCTTTGTTGCCAAGGCTGAGGTTGATGGCGATGACTTTCCTTGCAGGTTCTTCAAGATTCCATTGGGGACAACTGTTCATACGGTGTCCTAGGTTGCCGTAATAGAAATATTTGATCCTTTGGCCTTGCTTCCTTTGGGTGCATTTATTGGCGAAGTGCCCTTTTTCTCCACAACGGAAGCAGTGGAGGTTAGCTGCGGGGTTGATTGCTATAGGCTGTCTAGTGGAGCGAAGAGTGCGGAGACGATTCCTGCTGGAATGCGAATTTGGAGCTCTTGGTGGTTGGGCTGCTGATTGATTGAATGACGAGTCGCCGAGAATCACCACCGGGGTAGCTGTCTTGTGGCCTTTATACGCCATCTTTTGCAAATGGCGCCACTTTCTTGGCTATCGCTTTTCATGCCATCTCGAGGAACAACTCACTTAGAACGAGAGGAGTTATATGAGGGTTTGTAGGCCCTCTAGAGCAAAAACAGAAGAACTTCAAACCAATGAGGAGAAACAAATCAAATACAATACAAAGCCTAGAGTGGCTGCGTTATATTAAGGGATTAGGTGTTACATGACTCTAACATAGCATATAGGCCATGCTAAGCCACGACACAAGATACAAACACAACGCCTACAATGTAAGGAAATAGAAAGTGCTTGCAACCAAAAATCGCCTAGCAAGCAATCGCTAGCTAACCTAGACTATCCTCAAGCACTACAATATGACGATGAAGATCTGCGTGTCGATCTCTCCTCCTAGAGAGGCGTGAAGTAGTGGAAGGGTGATTCCACTAGAAAATCCTTGTGCATCTCGAACCAAAGGGTGTAGGCGGCGACTGCATCTTGAACTGCCTGTAACGGCCACTGGGGTTCGTGGCTCAAGGTGTGAGCGATGAACTCACCTCTTCGGCATAGAGAAAACCTCCATGGCCCATGACTCTTGGTCCAGGTTTGGGTCTTTCGGCTCAGAGATAGGCATACGGTATGGGACACGCCTCATGGCTACAGAAAGCTCCCCAAGATGATCAAGATCGCAAGGAATTCTATGGTATGGGACATGTCTCTTTGTTCCCCACCGTATGAACTCAAGGATTTGATTATGAAGGAAGCCCACAGCCAAAGGTATACCCTACATCCAGCAAGACGAAGATGTATCAGACATGAAGATTCTATACCGTGGCCACGCATGAAAAGAGATATCACCGAGTTTGTAGCATGTTGTGGTGTATGTCGTGAATCAAAGCTGAACATCGGCTGCCAGGATTGCTTCAACCCCTACAAATTCCCCAAGGAAATGGGAAGAAATTGGAATGGATTTCATTACCGGTCTACCCCGAACCAAGTCCAGATGTGATTCAGTATGGGTTATAGTTGATAGACTAACCAAAGTAGCCTATTTCATTCCAGTAAAGACAACCTACAAGGGAGACAAGTTAGCCGAGCTATACATGGCTCATATTGTGTGTTTACATGGAGTATCCAAGAGGATAGTCTCCGATCGAGGATCTCAATTCACCTCACATTTCTGGGCTTGTTTGCATGATGCCCTTGGGACACACCTTGATTTCAAAGACAAAGATATCATCCGCAAAACCGATGGATGTATAAAAAGGACAAACTAGATTTTGGAAGACATGCTTCGAGCTTGTGCTTTGAATTTACCGAGATCGCAAAAGTGTCTACCGTATGCTGAGTTTGCATACAATAACAAGCACTAATGAGTTTGAAAATGTCCCCATTTGAAGCACTATATGGTAGAAAATGCGTAACCCTCTCGCATTGGTCGTAATCAGTGAAGGATATATATTTGGATCGATACCTCAAGCAAGCCGAGGAGAAAGTTCGACTAATCGAGATCGCTTGCTGCTCATTCAAGACAAAAGAGTTATGCCGACAACCGCTGAAGGAAATTAACTTTTGAAGTTGGAGATGCGTATACCTTAAGGTATCCCCTTCATGAACTCAAGATTCAAAGTAAAAGGCAAGCTCGCCCCAAGGTATATAGGACCATTTCCGATCACCGCCAAGCATGGGGAAGTAGCCTATCGCTTAGAGCTACCGAACATTTGTTAGAAATTCACAACGATTTCACATCTCCCAACTCAAGAAGTGTCTCCGAGTGCTCAAGAGCAGACGCCTGAAGCCATCGCCTTCAAAGAAGACCTAACCTATCCAGAGCATCCGATCAAGATCCTCGATGTCATCGAGAAGCTTAACAAGATGCCAAGTCTTCCGCCTTTGTAAGGTCCAATGGAGTCACCACTACCAAGGAAGCCACCGGGAACGCTAAGATCAATCAAGCAGACTACCCGCCCTTGTTCTTGAGCAAATTCGAATCTCGTGGTCGAGATTCTGCTTAAGGTGGGTAGGATTTGTAACGTCTGCTTTTGGACGGTAAATAGCATTACCGTTTTAATCCGTTCTTCACCGTAATTTCAAACTACAAAGCTAATTTACTTAAAAATTCCTCTATCTCTCGGTGTGTGTTTCAAATGTAATATCTACAAGATTTGAAACTCATTTCCACAAGTGGAGTTTCTCTCCTTTTTCAAATTCCCTGCCATTTTTTCTTTCTGCTCACCCACCCTTCCCTGCTCAAATTTATTCCTTCTCCTTGGGCCAAGCCCACTCGACACTGGCTCTTTTTCTCCCCAGCCCCCCCCTCTCCTTCTCTCTCCCCTTCTTTCTTTGCTTGAGAAACAGACTTGGTCATCATCTCCTCCTCCTTCCTTTTCCTCAGAAGACCCGCCAGCACGGGTCCTCTCCTCATGTCGTCACCTCCGGGTCACCATGCACACCAAGACGTCATTGCACATCTCCGCTGCCCGAGCCTCCACGTCCCGTCAGAGCCTCGCCACGCCCCCGCCCCGTGTCGACACCGCCTTTTTTTCGCTCACACAAGGCGCCCACACGCCAGCACTCGTGACCACGAGGACATCCGCCGCCTCATCCTCGCAGCGCCTCGCGCTCGCTTGGTCCTCATGCGATGCCCATCTTGCCGCCGACCATGCTGGCTGCCGCCCAAGGACCGGATTCTCCCTTTCTCCCGCCATGAGCCTCTATAAAGCCCCTCCACCCCCTTGAGCTTCCCACGCTGCCCGTGAAGCTCTGTAAGAACCACCCCAAATCCTCGCTTCTCCATTCCGCCACCCTCCTCGGCGTCTAGTCGCCCAGCGACCTCCGCCACCCGACCCTGGCCACTGCACCACTCATCGCCAAGCTTTCCCTCAACCTCCTCATGGATTAGCCACTCCCGCCACCAAATTTGTCGTTTCTTCCCACCTCCGCCGCCACCTTCACCACCACCCACCACCGCCACGCCCATCCTCTCGCCTCCCGCCCTAGCTCATCGGCTCTGCCTCACCAAGCTCTACCCGGCCCTTCCCTGCCCTAATCACCCCGAAGCCCCACCACCTTCACCGTGCAGCCTCGCCGCCACATCACATCACGCCGCTGGTCACCGCCCTTCTCTAGTGCCGCCACCACTGCCACGAAGCCACTGCAGCCTCACCACCCGCTTTCAGCCCTCGCCTTGCCTCGCCGAGCCTCGCTCACGGGCACTGAATCAAGACCGCCCATTCAGGCCACAAGACCATGAGCGCTGTGTGCGTGGCGGTTCAGAACGCCTAATCATTAGTGGTTAATGACAAGATTTAAAACCTTAAGCAATCATTAGTTCTTTATTAGGTCCTAACCCCCTTTACTCACCGCCATATGGGCCCCGTGCGCAAGAAAACCAGCCCTTTCCCTCACCGCCAATGGGCCCCAACCCACTATTCCTGTGGACTGAGCCGCCTGTGCATGTGGACCGGTCCATGCAATCGCTCAGAGACTCTCTCTTTTCTATTTCAATTAATCTTTGTTAATTCATATCTTCTCCATTATAACTCCAAAAATTATGAAATAAATTTCTAAAATTCGTTAAATCAAGATCTTGCTAATAGCATAGGACTTGATTAACTTGGAGTTCATTTGTTTATTCTTGTGTATTTATTTGCTCTCTTTGCCGTTGTGTCTTTTTCCTTAGATGCCACCGATTAGGATTTGAAGACGCGGTGATCCTCAAGTTGATCAAGACCAAGATTATCAAGAACCCCTTGCCTTTCACCAAGGCAAGTCAATACTTTGACCATATTGATCCTACATTCTATGCAAATTATATTCGCTTAAATTAGCAAAATTGCATGCTTTATTTCTTTATCAAATGTATGTTAAAGCTTAAGGTAGTTAAATACCCACTTGTTGAATAATTAATTTAAATATGCCATCCTTGATAACTTGAATCCATTAATCCTTGTCACCCTAGTAATTATATGGTAATACTAGTTATAGGTTGTGCTGTTTACATGCTAGTCTTGCTTAAGTACCGGGTATTAAATACCCCAAATCATCATTTCTCAAACATAAAATGATTTGGGTAGTCATTGGTGGTCCATTGACTAAAAGGTGTGAAAATAATTTGGTTTTACTCCCCAAAAACCCCAATTGCTAGTTCCATCTCATGCGGATGATGAGGTGGTGGGTGCTCGGGAGCACATGGTTGGTTGGGTTGTGGATTGAACCGCCCAGATAACCCTAAGGACTTAATCTTGTCACGACCTCCGTGTTAAACTAGTACAACCACAAGTCCGCAGTGCAACTTGGCTTAGTAAAGTTATTGAACCCCGAAAGTCATCTCACTAGAGGATAGAAGAACGTAAAAGTGCGGAGATACTCCGGCTTGGAAGGACACCAAAAGGTGAAGTTACCAAATGCGCTAGTCGTTGTGGTTGGGCCACCAAGGCTAGTCGTTGTGGTGAACATCCCGCACAACATATGGGCGTAACCCTCGTATGGGTGGAATGACTAAGGGGCTTAGATAGCTAGAAAGGTTATCGTGATTTGCCGCCCAACTACATGACTACGGAATCATGTGGGGTAACGGTATGAATATCTCTTGTGGGTAAAGTGTGCAACCTCTCAGAGAGTCTAAAATGTTTAAATGCACTGTGCCTACGGTCAAAGGCGGACATGGGAATCATAACTTGAGTTAGTTCTATTTCAAAAACTTTGTGGGAGGTATAAAATGGTGGAAAGGCTCACTTAGCCCTGTTTTGGATTTTGCTTGAGTCGCCGAGCTCAAGGGTGGTTATTAGAGGCCGCCCAATTGAAAGGATGCATGTGTAGAGTTTCGACGGATGGGACTTCTACTAATATTAATTACTGCACTTTACTCTCTTTCAAAATTGCAAGTTTGTTAAAATGCTAAGTCATAGGGTTTGTAATTATAGTATTGCAAAACTTGCTTTCACAAATAAAAGAACCCGAGCCATCCTTGTTAAACCTTGCATGTATATATTTGCATTGTGTGTTGGCTCATGAGCACTGAGTAGTGCTCATTCTCGCTTCTTCCCAACCCTTGGATAATGAAGACGAAGGAGACTATGCTTTCTACGACGGCCAGAGATGATGGACAAGGCTATGACGAGGAGTAGCATAGTTCAGAGTTTAGGTCTTGCCAGGTCTAAGTTGACTCTTTGGTACTCGCAGATAACCGATATTATCCAACTCTCTTGTTAATATCCGTCAGACAAGATGTCACCCCATCGCTTGCACGTGTGAGATGAGCCCTACCTACGCCTTTTACTTCGCTATAGTTTATGTTGCTCTTATGTGATGTAATCAATTTGGCTCTTTCGGCCTTTTGTAAACTTGACCGACGTGGTCTATGTTACTCGCTTGGTTGTAATATTTAATATTCAGTTCACGCTTGTATGAATGATTCAGCAATGTGTACTGTGAAGTGCTAGCTACTGATCCAGAATAGCACAGTGAATTCACAAAGGATTTGGATTCTCGGAATCCGGGTCCGACAAAAAGTCCCATGGGCCATCGTCAGAAGGGGTAGCCAACTACAATTTTTGAGACGAGAACGAGAGTCAAATCTGAGCAAAACTCAAGTGAGGTAGGGATAAGCGAAGAACTAGGAGTGATGAGTAAGAACGGTAAATACGCTACATTTTGTCAAAGCTTTTCTTAACTTTTAAAAATAAGACCCAAGTCTTAAGGCAACGACTAATCTAACTAAGGATTCAACAATGATGCTCGATACCGAGCTCTGTTTGACCCGGATTCCGAGAATCCAAATCCTCTGTGAAAACACTGCGTGCTATTCCTCGGATCAAGAGATATCACTCATAGGCACATTATTGAATCATTCATACAAGGCGTGAACTAAAACATAAATATATTACAATACAAAATGACATAGACCACGCCGGGTCCAGCTTTACAAAAGGCCAAACAAGGCCAACTTGATTACATTATATGAAAGCAACAAAATCTACAAAAAAGCAAAAAGTGGAGCTCATCTCACCACGAACAGCGATCGGGCAATCTGTAATGCATTTAATATTAACCAAGAGTGAATAATATTGTTGTATGCAAGTACCAACGAGTCCACTTAGATCGAGACGTAACGTAGACTATAGAACTATACTATTCTACATTGTCTCCTCGGTCCATCACCGGGCCTGCATAGTATCGCGATTTCCTTGATCTTCATTGTCCAAGGGTTTGAGGAGAGGAGCGAGAGTAAGCACAACTTTCGTGCTCATGAGCCAACACACAATGCAATAATATATATGCAAGCCCCATAGGATGGCTCAGGTTCTTTTATTTGCTAAAGCAATATTTTCAATTATCATAATTACAAATTCCTATCACTTAGCATTTTAACAAATTGCATTTTATTAAAGAGAGTAATTGTGCAATAATTATTTCAAGAGAGGTTCCTGCTCCTCCATCTAAACTCTACCCATGCTTCATTTGATTGGATTGATTGGAGCTACCTCCAATTATTACCACGTGCCGAGCTCAAGGCTCGGTAAAATCCAAACCTAGGGCTAGGTGAGCCCTCCAAAATTTTCATACCACCCACAAAGTTTTTGAAATAGAACTAACTCAAGTTAAGTTCCCATGTCCTAACTTTGACCGTGAGGAACGGCTATTTAAACAGCTTGAGACTCTGCAGAGGTTGTACTGTTGTACACAAGAGATAGTCATACTCATTACCCTACACGATTCCTTAGTCATGTAGTTGAGCGACCGTCACAAGAACCTTTCAAACTACCTTGCCCTTTACGTTATCTCACCCATATGGGTTGCCCATACGCTATGCGCCGGATCGTTGTATCACAGCTGTCTAGTGTAGTTGGACTACCCATACACCGCCAACTTCACCCATTCAAGCTGGATGTACCATAAGCTTGTGCATTCCCTTTCTCCACCCAGTGCGACACATTCAGGGTTTACTGATTTTACTAAGCCAAGTTGCAGGTTGCAGAGTTGTGGTTGTACTTGTTTTACAGGGAGGTCGTGACAAGATTAAGTCCTTAATCCATCCGAGCAGCTTCATTCCACATACCATATTACTCTCGGCTCGTTAGCACCCACCGCCTCCATCCGCCTAGATGTGGTATTAGCAATTATTAGGGTTTTGAGGAGTAAAACCAAATTATTTCATTCATTTCAGTCATGGACCACCAATGACCCCAAAATCTTTTCATGTTTGAAGAGATGATGATTGGGGTATTTAATACCCGGTATTTAACAAGTCTAGCATGTCGCTAAGTACAACCTATAGCTAGTATTACCACATAGTTACTAGGGTGACAATGGAATAATGGATTCAAACATCAATGGATGACATATTAATTAATTAATCATCAAATGGGTGTTTAACTATCTTAAGCTTTAACATACATTTGATTAAAGAATTAAAGCATGCAATTTTAGTAATTTAAATGAATATAATTTACATAAAATGTAGGCTCAAAATGATCAAAGTATTGACTAGCCTTGGTTATAGGCAAGAGGGTCTTGGGCTTGATCAACTTCAAATCCTAATCGGATGAACGTACTGGAAAAAGACACCAACAAGCAAAGAGAGCAAATAAATACACAGGAATAAATAAATGAACACCAAATTGAACAAGACCTATGCCATTAGCAAGATCTTGAATTAATAAAATTTTTGAAACAAATTTCATAATTTTTGGATTTACGACGAGGGAGAACGAGACTTTTGAAGTTCGAGTTTGAATTAAACCTTAAAAGGAAATTATAAGAAAAAGAGAGAGAGAGAAAGTGGGGTCCCAGCAGC
>JAYEVD010000496.1:0-91111 GCA_036346405.1 Phyllostachys edulis | reverse complement strand
AACTTGTTTTTCAGTTGCTATCATAAAATTCGAAGAACTGCTCAAATACAGTATCAGGAAGCACAGTTTACAGAACTTCAATATCACAGGCTTATTGGCTAAATGGCAGTGCTTTATACAATTCGTCGAGTTTGCTTCTCGTGGGTTTCATAACCTGCTGCGCAAAAATGGGATATGCATTTGAAATAGATGTCGAGTTATTACGTATATCATGATCGATACAGAAATCGATCAGATCATCATTCCTTTACCCAGAAAAAGTATTTCTATTTTCCATATCAATCGCAGATCCCAGAATTTCTACAATAAATTAGATAGGTAGCTAAGCTAATCTAGTTCCCTATACACAGTCTGTTGTCATTCTACTGCAACAGTTGTACTGGAATGATGAATACCTTGAGCAGGTAGAAATAGAAAGAATTTTGCTAAAATGGAAAAGGGCTTTCTTTCTAAAGGAAGAAAGATGCTAATTTGATTAATATCAGGAAATCGAATGAGTTTATGCTACTAATTGAATGATAAATGACTACAAGCGAAGGAGATAGACGGTTTAAAAAAAAAAAGATCCAAAATTTAAAACATGTATCTAGAATCACTGGAAAACTACAAACAAAATAGTGAAAATTAGCTCATTAGGAGCCCATCCAAGATCGTTGTAGACCCAACGAATTAGTAGTTCCCAACCGCGGGTGGAGTGAAATCCAACAAAATCAGTAACTAAAAGAATCAAAAAGCTTTTATGGAGTCATTTAAGTTATAGAAGAATTCCTGAACCCAAGAATTCAAAATGACAAGTTCCTCTTTACCCAGAAAAAAAGAACCATAGAATAGCCAAACAGATTATATTTGTCGAGAAATGCAAAATGATATGGAGATGATCCTCATTATCTATTTTGACCAATTGTATTATTTCCTTGTGTATTCCTATAGGAGGTTTTTGTACATGTGTCTTCGGTTTCTCTTTTATCATTTCGTCCAAGAGAAAAAAGTTCTTCTAATTCTATGAATCTTTCTGAACCTTTTTCTCTTGAATATCAGATAAGAGAGTTTCAGATTGCCTGGTATTCACAATTCTTAATCAAAGTTCCAGACATTTGTTAAAAGAAAAAGACTCCCCAGGGCAAAAGTACGATAAATACAAGATATAGGAAAGAAGCAATGCTTTCTTTTTTCATTTTGATCTGTAAATTGAGTTGTTAATGAATCTGCTTCATTCGCTGACTCTATTTCATTCCTGACTCTATATGATATTTCTTTTTATTTGAAGCAAAAGATTCTATAACAAGGTTTGAGACCTTGTATCTATTCCTCTTTGTATACTAGTGGAATTTCATTGCATTGGGTTCTTTCTTAGATCTAGATGGAGTGGAATAGAAATAGAATAAAAAAAAAGCCCTTTCAGATGAAAATGGAAGAATATTATGCCATATATCTCACTTGGACAAAACAAATTAGAAGCAATTTTCTCTTATCCTCGTTTGTTCCTTTCTTTAGATAAATACTCAAAATCTCCTTACAATAACGAATCCAATTCATTCAATTCATTTCCAAAAAATCTAAAAAAAATGAAATCGGTATTCAAAATATTTAATTGGTATTGCTAAGAATAGGCCAATTCAGGCTTGTTCACCTCTCGTGGAGTAAAAAATTCTCATCAGTACGAGTCAAGGGAATGATCCCCCTGGCCCCGGATTTATAGAAAGGATACGACGAGGATAAAGACCCTCTTAACCTGAATTTAATTGATTGGATATCCCGGACAAGGAATCGAAGGAAGACGCGACGTTTTATTCCAGGAATCCCTCAACGAAAATGCACACTATTCCTCTTTCTATCGAATCGGTCATAACTACCGCCTACATTCTGCTCAAAAATAGTGCACCATGGCGTAGGAGCCAGCCGAATAGGCCCGCGATTCCGTAGAAAGACATCACGACCCCTGTGGAAAAAAGAATTTGTTGAGATGGAAGTCAGATATCATATTCTTACCAAGATAACTGAAGCCCCAACCGATAAAAATCCTAGTGAACCTAGAAAAGAATACAGGCCCAGAAAAAATTACTTTTTCGAGAACCTTAGAAGTTCTATCCATAGTGTGTTCTGATCGCCAATTCATATTAGATATACTAAATCCAGCAGCGGTCGATTGAAAAGTTGAGAGAATAAGCCAAATGATTTTGACTTTATTTTTTTGGATTCTGAAATCGCCTTCAGTAACTAGTACTCCCAGAAATAATTGGTTAGATACATTGACTTATTCAAAAAAATATCTGTTGATCTACTTAAATAAAACTTATATACCTGGCCCGCATATGCATGCATTTGATCTCGTAGCCTATATCCGCATCCATAGCTGTTTTCTTATTTGTGTGTAGAAAGAGCCACATACCCCACCATATTATATTACTTAATTAAAAATATCTGTATTATGATCCTGTGGAAATACATTGAGAAAATTCGGCCCTCAATGGTTCTAGACAATCTTATTTTTCTGCACATAAAGAAATAAAGAAGTCATTGCAATTTAGCCGGAAATAATAAGCCTACTAAAGGCACGAAAATAGAAGGTAAGAAAAATCCGTCATAGAATAGGTGTTCCAATTCAAATTTACTATTTCTATCTATTCGAAAAATATCTTTAGGATTCTATATAATTAAGTATATCTATTATAGAAGAATATTGACTATGTATTTTTTAGTTTGCAAAATAAAGATTTTTTATAGAATCTATAGAATACTTTAGTATTCTATAAAAAAAATGAATGGAATGGATAATAAGAAAAATTGCAAAAAATGAGATTCAAAAAGATTTGATTTTTCTTTCCCGTCCTCGGCATTTTCTATCCTTCTAATCGAACTTGAAATTGGATTCAAAGAAAGCGATTGTGAAAATGAAATTTCTTTCAGAATACCTTTAAAAAGGTCTCAGTACGACTTTTAGTCGAATGCGCCCATTTCAATCCTAAATCAGTTTCGCCCACCTTTCCACATGCAATACTTCAACCACTCGACCCTCACAAACGCAAGATGCGCGTCAGGTTTTGAAACAAGGATATCCCCAACCCCAGTATACCGAAACTCGCTTCTTATCCTATCCCACCGGTTGTAAGGATTCATACATAGGGCTTTTTTAGTTGATTGATAGTGCCGTAAAGTTGAAGCTTTAGACTTTTTATTAAGCTGTAATTTCTTCCTGCATATGTGCTCTCTATCCTCTAGAAGCTCATACAATAATGCGCGGTAAAGGCGGAAAAATAGCATACCAATCAAAATCAAAGGCAAATTCCTTCACCTACTACAGAGATCCTACACTACCCCTTAGACTTTTTAAGATATACCACCCAAAGGAAGAAAATGCTGGGTGAGTTATTTTTCGACGAAAACTCCGTCCTGCGCAGCGAAGTCCTGTTAGGCGAATTCTGGCGCACATACAAGAATGGGATTATAGAAGAATATTATTCCGAATACCCTCCGGACGCGTATAGTAGCATTGCGATTCCTAATCTTTTTTCATTAATTCTTTCCCAATAAATAAAGATTTTTCTGTAAATACGCATTTGATTCCATTATCATATGATAATACTATATTTGTATTTATTTATTGTATTATGTCTTTATATATTCTAAATATATAGAATAGAGTAAACTTGATTGGTCAAGTCTCATGATCGTATCAAGATTTGTTTTTATTCGGCCTCAATCTTTTTTAAGATTGAGCCGAGTTTAATTGCAATCAATTAGAAGAATAATGAAGAAGAATTACTGCATTTCGCAACTGCTTTTTTCTCTTTCATTTCGCTTCTTTTTATTTAGACCTTCTTTATATCTAGTTTTATCTACTTATCTATAGCATTCAATGGCTCGAACTCAAATTTGATCGCCTTCCATATTTCACAAGCTGCTAGTTCAGGACTCCATTTGCAAGCTGCTCGATAATTTCATTACCTTCACGAGCAAGATCGCGCCCTTCGTTACGAGCTTCTACACAAGCTTCTAAAGCCACCTGATTAGCTGCTGCACCAGGTGCATTTCCCCAAGGATGTCCTAAAGTTCCCTCCACCAAATTGTAATATGAACTATCTCCAAAGATTTCATTGAGCGGGTATACAAACATGAATATTCTAGTCACACGGTATAACACCTGGCATAGATACCCAGTCCTGAGGAAAAGATACCGCGAGCACGATCTTTTCAATAAAATCATCGCGCAATAAATCAACAAAACCTCAAAGTCACCTCTGCGTCCTTCTAACTACCTAATACTGTACCGGCGGACATGATCTCCCCAGACATACGCAATGCTTTAGCTAATACACGCATACCATGATTTTCATCTATCAATCTGCATGCATTGCCCGGTGAATGTGAAGAAGAGGCCATTGTCGCGGCAATAATGAGCCAAAGTAGTATTTGTGAATCCCCAGTTAAGTAAGTCATGCATTACAATAGGAACCTTTAATCTCTCGCAAATATAGCTCTTCATCATTTCTTCGCATACCTGCAGCCCATCTAAGTAATGCCCCTTGATTTCACTCGGGGGGTTTCGGCCTGTGATTTATAAATTGCTTCGAATACAAAAGACAAAACGGTCCCTCCAGCGCATAAAATGGTTGCAGAGTTTACGTTTTCATCATCTTTGGTAAAACGTCCAAATGTGACACTCATAACACGCCTTCTACCGTATTTTTTTATGGATAATCCCAATTGGTTTAATAGTACATCCCAAAAAGGACGGCTGTACTTGTTCAACTTATCCTTTCAACTTGATACCATGAGGCGGACCTTGGAAAGTTTTTGAATAAGTAGGGGAATTCGCAGATCCTCCAGACGTAGAGCGCGTAGGGCTTTTGAAACCAAATACGTTACCCACAATGGAAGTAAACATGTTAGTAATAGAACCTCTTCAAATAGGTCTAATGGATAAGCTACATAAGCGATAAATTGATTTTCCTCCCCAACAACGGGCTCGATGTGATAGCATCGCCCTTGTAACGATCAAGACTAAGTCCATCAGTCCAAACAGTTGTCCATGTACCAGCAGAAGATTCGGTAGCTACTGCAGCCCTTGCCGGGCGGAACCCCGGCTGAGGAGTTACTCGGAATGCTGCCAAGATATCAAAGTATTTCATACTCCCGTGTGTACAAGTCAATTTATAACCTAACACCAGCTTTAAATCCAACACTTGCTTTAGTTTCGTTTGTGTGACATAAGTCCCTCCCCCACAACTCATGAATTAAGAATTCTCACAACGACAGGGCTACTGATATGGATTAGGCGTAAATGAAACCTTTGCAAAAAATCTTTTAAAACAAAAAGGGTATTCAATTAATATCAACTCATTAAAGAAAATGGAGGGCATGCTTAAGTTAATGAATATGTTTCATTCTATATATAATGCGTACACTCCTGTGTATGTTCTATCCTATAGGAATTCTACTATAGGAATTCGATAGGAATTGAGTTGTTGTTATGGTAAGTTAACATGGTTCGTTATTAACCATGGATTTGATTCACCAAATCCATCATTATTGTATACTCTTTGATAGATATAGCGCAAACCCAAATCAATCCCTAATCCTTATTTTACAAGTTCTAATAGGCCCCTTTATTTTGGAATGTAAATACCAAATACTAAGAAAATTTTCTGACAGCAATCTATGCTTCACAGTAGATATATTTTGTATATCGAAGTCCTAGATAGGAAAGAGAGACAAGATCCTCCACAAAAGGCGAAATGTATATGAAAAAAGATTGATTGAACTTTCCAACGGACTCATTCCATGAGTAAACGATTGAATGGGATTCGCTTGGGCAACGAAATCAAGTCCTCGTCCTCTTTCTCTTATTGAATTAACTAATCATTTCCTTTTGACTTTTGGATTTTGGCTATTTTTTTGGATTTGATTTTGGCATTATTCAACAAGAAAAAATTCGACAAATTTTTTTTTTGAAATTATGATAATTATGAGAACCAATACCACTCTCGTCCCGGGTTTCACAATTGAAGAAAAAGCATAGGGCGTATCGATCAAATTATTGGACCCGTGCTGGATATCACTTTTCCCCGGCAAGTTACTTATATTTATAACGCTTTGGTAGTCAAGAGTAGAGAACTGCCGGTAAGCAAATTAATGTGACTTGTGAGGTACAACAATTATTAGGAAATAATCGAGTTAGAGCTGTAGCTAATGAGTGCTACAGACGGGTTGATGAGAGGATTGAAGTGATTGACAGGGAGCTCCTCTCAGTGTTCCAGTCGGTGGAGCTACCTCGGACGAATTTTCAACGTTCTTGGAACCTATTGACAATTTGGGTCCTGTAGATATTAATGCAACATTCTTCATTCATAGATCTGCGCTCGCCTTTATCGAGCTAGATACGAAATTATCCATCTTTGAAACAGGTATTAAGGTGGTCGATTTAGCTCCTTATCGACGTGGAGGAAAATAGACTATTTGGGGGCTGGAGTAGGTAAACAGTACTATCATGGAATTAATCAACAACATTGCTAAAGCTCATGGAGGCGTATCCGTATTTAAGGAGTAGGGAACGACCCGTGAAGGAAATGATCTTTATATGGAAAATGAAGGAATCCGGAGTAATTAATGAAAAATTTGGAGGAATCAAAGGTAGCTCTAGTCTATGGTCAAAATGAATGAACCGCCGGAGCTCGTATGAGAGTTGGTTTAACTGCCCTAATCTATGGCAGAATATTTCCGAGATGTTAATAAGCAAGACGTGCTTTCTATTCATCGATAATATTTTCGTTTTGTTCAAGCAGGATCGGAGGTATCCGCCTTATTAGGAGAATGCCCTCCGCAGGGTTATCAACCTACTCTTAGTACAGAAATGGGTTCTTTGCAAGAAAGAATTGCTTTTACAAAAAAGGGATCCATAACTTCGATCCAAGCAGTTTATGTACCTGCGGACGATTTGACCGACCCTGCCTGCCACAACATTTGCACATTTGGATGCTACTACCGTACTTTCCAGAGGATTAGCTTCAAGGGTATTTATCCAGCAGTAGATCCTTTAGATTCAACCTCAACTATGTTACAGCCTCGGATCGTTGGCAACGAACATTATGAAACTGCGCAAAGAGTTAAGGAAACTTACAACGTTACAAAGAACTTCAGGACATTATCGCAATTCTTGGGCGATGAATTATCAGAGGAGGATCGTTTAACTGTAGCAAGAGCACGAAAAAATTGAACGTTTCTTATCACAACCGTTCTTGGCAGAAGTTTTACCGGTTCTGCAGGAAAGTATGTTGGTCTTGCAGAAACAATTAGGGATTTCAACCAATCCTTTCCGGAGAATTAGACGGCCTACCCGGAACAAGCTTTTTATTTGGTGGGTAACATCGATGAAGCTAGCACGAAAGCTATAAACTTAGAAGAGGAGAACAAATTGAAGAAATGAAATTAAATCTTATGTACTAACTCCTAAGCGAATTATTTGGGATTGTGAAGTGAAAGAAATCATTTTATCTACTAATAGTGGCCAAATTGGCGTATTACCAAACCACGCCCCCATTAACACAGCTGTAGATATGGGTCCTTTGAGAATACGCCCTCAACGACCAATGGTTAACGGCGGCTCTGTGGAGCGGTTTTATGAGAATAGAAGACAATGATCATCATTTTAGGAAATGATGCGGAACTGGGTAGTGACATTGATCCGGAAGAAGCCTCAACAGGCACTTGAAAATAGCCGAAGCTAACTTGAGAGAGCTGAGGGTACGAAAGAGTTGGTTGAAGGAAGCTAGCTCTCAGACGAGCTAGGATACGAGTCGAGGCTATCAATTGATTCCCCATCCAATTGAATACAATCCAATGGTTTAGTTGATACAAAGAAAAAGGAAGAGGGGTAGAAAAGTTATTAGATAGCGAAGGAAGTGTCCAATGCTATCTAGTAATTTTTCTACCTACTACCTACTATTGATTTGAACCAATGGACTCGCCGTATGAAAGCAATACTTCAACCACTGAGTTAAGTAGGCAATTTATCACCACAAAGGAAGACCCATTACTTCGATCGATTATAGATCGAATCCTTTTATAAGCAATACTGCTCCGTTATTGGTATGTTATATAGTAAACAGATCAAAGGGATATCCTCTGGCATTAGAGAATATCTATCTTGACAAGAAATTATCTATATGTTAAGATATCTCTGACAAGGGCTATAGCTCAGTTCGGTAGAGCAACTCGCTTACACGTGCGCCAATGCTTTTCAAGGAGCTTATTATGCAATGAACATAATTGATCTTATTGCAAAATCAATGTCTTACTTCATAGATTCGAGAGAATAGAGAACAGTAGCCTGACAAACAGTCGGTTCAGTCCGATTCAGGTGCCAATTCAGGTGCCTAATCAAATAGAACCCTTATTGATTTGCTAGTTGATAAGGTAAATATCCAGCCCACTAAATGCTAGGCGTAGAGGATAAGGGCCTCCAAAAAACTTTTCGTTCTATGAACTTTAAGGTGTATGAAGTCTCATAGTCAACTCTTGCAGCGGAACGATAGAGACTCCATTTCACTTAGGTTGATTTAATTTAGGCCGGAGGCAGACCTAAGTCAAGGTAATCCTCCTTGAACACTCTTTGGTATTGCTCCTAGATAGACTGGTAATACAAATAATCAATCAGAGCACAGGAGCCATCTATTATCTTTCCGTAAAGAAAACTATGGTGGACTAACTGATCTTTACATCAGTTGATGAAAGAGCCCAATGCAAAAAATGCATGTTGGGTCTTTGAAACAGTTCGAATCATTTCGATAATAATCCGTTTGATCTGTTTACTGAGAAGGTCTACGGTTCGAACTGTATAGCCCAATATGTCCTTTTTTAGATTTTAGGATAGAGATCCCAGTTTCCTTTAGTATAGCTTTCATTTCCTCATTAGTACTTGTTTATAGATCTGGACGGTCGCTTGCGCCATAGAATAGAGATAAAAGCATTACCACAGGCTCATTCATCGAAAATCTTAGAGACAGGAAAAGAAAACGAATTTCTATCAAATCAATAGAAGGAAGGATCCCTTACCTGATTTGAATTCCATCCTCCTTCAAATAGGATATGCTCTAAGTCCCTAGACTTCCCTATAATAACTGCAATGATTTTTCTCCATCTTGCGAATTCCTATTTTGTTTGAAGTATATTACATTTTGCTTATATATACATTATCTAAATCGATCTACTTTCTATAAAATAGAAAAATTGAAATAAAATCAAAAATAAAGAAAGAGTAAATAAGAAAACAGAATATTCTGTCTCATAGTTCTGAAATAGAGTTCTTTATTTTTATAGTATTACTCCTCATTAGGCTGCATACATTAGTCATCCTATCTTAATTAGGTTCTAATTATAAATAGAATGGAAATCAAAAAGAAAGGAGTCAGGATTCCATTGGATGAATCTTTAAAGAAGACAGGGCACAGAGGAAACAAAGGCTAAACTAAGTGCTTTGATTTGAGCAAAACGGATTCTTGTTTCACCGAGGAAAGAGAGAAGTTCTGGATAAATTGACAACGCTGACTTGAATTGACTAATTCAGTTCCGCCTATTCCACATTAATGGGAGTACATTTATGTTTCTGCTTCACGAATATGATATTTTTGGACATTTCTAATAATAGCAAGCCTTATTCCTATTTTTGCATTTTGGATTTCAGGACTTTTTAGCCCCAATTAGTGAAGGACCAGAAGCTTTCTAGTTATGAATCGGGTATAGAACCCATGGGAGGGCTTGGTTTACAATTCCGAATACGCTATTACATGTTTGCGCTAGTTTTTTTGTTGTTTTGATGTGGAAACGGTCTTTCTCTACCCTTGGGCAATGAGTTTCGACGTATTGGGTGTATCCGTTTTTATCGAAGCTTTCATTTTCGTGCTTATCCCAGTTGTTGGTTCAGTTTATGCATGGCGAAAAGGAGCCTTGGAATGGTCTTAACTGAATATTCAGACAAAAAAAAAAAAAGAAGGAAAAGATTCCATTGAGACAGTTATGAGTTTGATTGAGTTTCCCTTACTTGACCAAACAAGTTCCAATTCCGTTATTTCAACTACACCAAATGATCTTTCGAATTGGTCAAGACTCTCCAGTTTATGGCCCCTTCTATATGGTACCAGTTGTTGTTTCATTGAATTTGCTTCATTAATAGGCTCACGATTCGACTTTGATCGTTATGGATTGGTACCAAGATCAAGTCCTAGGCAAGCAGACCTAATTTTAACAGCTGGTACGGTAACAATGAAAATGGCTCCCTCTTTAGTGAGATTATACGAGCAAATGCCTGAACCAAAATACGTCATTGCTATGGGAGCCTGTACTATTACAGGGGGAATGTTCAGTACGGATTCCTATAGTACTGTTCGGGGAGTTGATAAGTTAATTCCTGTGGATGTCTACTTGCCGGGCTGCCCACCTAAACCGGAGGCAGTTATAGATGCCCTAACAAAACTTCGTAAAAGATATCGCGAGAAATAGTTGAGGATCGAACTCTATCTCAAAAGAAAAATCGATGTTTTACTACCAGTCACAAGCTTTATGTTAGGCGCAGTACTTATACTGGAACTTACGAGCAAGAATTGCTCTATCAATCACCATCTACTTTAGACATATCTTCTGAAACTTTTTTCAAATCCAAAAGTCCAGTATCTTCCTCAAAATTAGTGAATTAGGAGGGGTTCTTTTGTGTAGAAAAAGAAAGAGCAGGGCAATCTTTCAAACTTGCATTCGAAATGTGAAATATTTATACAAAGGGGAAGATCAAGACAATGCAGCAGGGTTGGTTATCTAATTGGCTAGTCAAACATGAGGTGGTTCATAGATCTTTGGGCTTCGATCACCGAGGAATAGAGACTTTACAAATAAAAGCAGGGATTGGGATTCCATTGCTGTCATTTTATACGTATATGGTTACAATTATTTACGTTCCCAATGTGCTTATGACGTGCACCGGTGGATCTTTAGCTAGCGTGTATCATCTTACGAGAATACAGTATGGTATAGATAACCCAGAAGAAGTATGCATAAAGTCTTTGCCCAAAGGATAATCCTAGAATCCCGTCTGTCTTCTGGATTTGGAGAAGTGCCGATTTTCAAGAACGCGAATCTTATGATATGGTGGGAATCTCTTATGATAATCATCCACGCCTTAAACGTATTCTAATGCCTGAAAGTTGGATAGGCTGGCCCTTACGTAAGGACTATATAACCCCAATTTCTATGAAATACAAGATGCTCATTGAATGATAAGAAATTCATGCTCACTTATACAACACAACTCCAGATTTTATTCAAGTCAAGGAATATTTTTACGTTCTGTTCCTAGATGAAACGGAATACCTATTATATTCTAATTAATTCCTATTATACAAAAAGGGTCCAGATAGACTGAGCAAAAAAGGGCTTCATTTCGATTCTCCAATTTGGAAAATCACATATTCATTTCCTTCGTATGAACAGAAAAATATGATGACTCAAAGAAGTTCCCTACCACGAACTTTGTACCGCGCGCATTACTTAGAACAGCTAGGAAAGTAAGATAAGATAAGCAAGAATAAATAAATATTCGTCGGAATAGCGGAATACAAAATTAAGAAATGCAAAATGAAAAAAAGGTAACCTAATCTCACCTCCTTCTGTACCATAAAGAAAAGAACCAGAAATTTTGACCCTTCTCTAAAAAGAAAAAGAAGTGCCTCTATTTAGAGATTTATCTATAGATGAATAAATCATACTCTATCTATATTATTAACGAATATGTATCCCAACCCATCTCGAGGTATTTGTATCAATACCTATTCGGTAGATCCTTTTTTTTTTCTGTGCCAGGAACCAGATTTGAACTGGTGACACGAGGATTTTCAGTCCTCTGCTCTACCAACTGAGCTATCCTGACCTTTTCTTGTGCATCATCCTAGTAGAGTATTTGTATCTATGTCAATTAAAGGGACTAAAAAATCAATAAAGTATTCCAAATTCGAAATTTGGAAATGAGGGGGGGTAATCCCTATGCATTGTGCATGGCTTACTTAATACTTAAAAATAGAGTTAATAATCGAGATTCCTTGCCGATACTATAATAAAAAGAAATCTATTCAATGAATAGCAGCATAAGATCCATTGAGTTCTCTTCGCACTCCTTTGTGAAAGAGTAGAATGAAAGCTAATGAATCTTAAACCCATTGATAAAAAGAAAAAAGAGGATAAATACTATAGTTAGTGAATAAAAGAGGGTTTGGGGATAGAGGGACTTGAACCCTCACAACTTATAAAGTCGACGGATTTTCCTTTTACTAGAAATTTCATTGTTGTCAGTATTGACATGTAGAATGGGACTCTCTCTTTATCCTCGTCCGATTAATCCACTTTTTAAAAGATCTCGAAAACTATGAATTGAAGGATTTGATTACTCAATATTCGATTGGAATGGGTTCACAATAATTCTAAAAAAATTCAGAATTTTCTATTTCATAATCATTCCTAATTTCATTCTAAAAAAGAATAAAGAACCTATATTATGATATGGGTTCCGTGATTAATCGTTTGCTATGTCAGTATCTATACGTGTGTATTAGATGTATAAAGCCCTTACTTTCTCTAAATTTAGAGAGTTCCACTACCAACACAACGTAATCAACTCGATTCGTTAGAACAGCTTCCATTGAGTCTCTGCACCTATCCTTTTCCTTTGGATTCTAGTTCGAGAACCACTTGTTTTCTCAAACACGGATTTGGCTCAGGATTGCCCTTTTTAATTCAGGGTTTCTCTGAATTTGGAAGTTACCACTTAGCAGGTTTCCATACCAAGGCTCAATACAATCAAGTCCGTAGCGTCTACCGATTTCGCCATATCCCCATTTTCCTTTTCTTTGATTGAGACCTGGATTCCTTGTGTAATTTCATCCATCTCTTAGTTTTTTTTGGAATCGTTGAATTAATTACTCGACGTAGTCTAGCAGTTCGTCTCTAGTTGACAGACCCTGCTTATTGCAATTCAGAATTGAATTGATTCTATCGTTGATGTATTTGCAATTCAATCCGAATCAATATATCCCAAAGTTTTCTCTCCCCCCCCCCGCCTTTCTTTTTTAGAGTATTCAAAATCATACTATAACGCTTGATATTCATTCTTTTTTTTTTTCTAATCAGAATTAGCAATTTCATTTGCTATGATTCTATGTTCTCCTTAGTGAAATATTAATCATTAAATTATTAAGAAATAACAAAAAAAACAAAATATCTCAAAAAATGTCTATAATGATCGAATGAAAATGCCAAGAAATTCGCATTTTCTCTTTATTATATCTTTCATCATATATATTATTCTTTTCTATGTATTAGATTACTCATCCGAGCCATATCAAATTGAAAATATCTGAAATCAAATTCAATATAGAAATTGGAATAGATTCTATTCTATTAGAAAAATCAATTTGCGAATTAGAGAAATAAAAGAAAGTTCAAAAATTTCTATAATCCTATTTAAGGATATCCTCCAGTTAAGCATATCAAGTTAACTTTATCTTTATGAAGTTCTAGTATTTTTTTCTAAGTAGAACTTCCAATTTCGAACTAGTTAATAGCTAAGATTAATAATTAAGATCTGACATTTTACGGATTTCCTATACTATACATATTTCTATTTGTTACACTATTTCTGTTATGTAAGCCCACTTAGCTCAGAGGTTAGAGCATCGCATTTGTAATGCGAGGGTCATCGGTTCAAATCCGATAGTCGGCTTTTTTCTATATCGATGTTCCATGAACAAGAATCTCTCTTTTTCTCTTTTTCTCCGAATTAAATGGAGAATCCAGGATCTATTATGTGGTTCTACCTTACAATTTTGCTAGATACAAAACAATAAAATAAATAATATATATACAAAAAATCCAGATGTTGATGAAATTCCATTTTTTGTGGTACTTTAGTAGATTTTACTCTGTTTATCCTTTAGTTTAATTCAGTTTTAATTTTGATGTATTCTGTAATGTAAATACAATGAAATTAATTGTGTAAAATGAAATTTCAATAAAATAAACAAAGTCTTCATGTCCCGTTATCGAGGACCTCGTTTAAAAAATACGCCGTCTGGGAGCTTTACCAGGACTCACTAGAAAAACACCTAAATCCGGAAGTAATCTGAAAAGAAATTCCATTCTGGGAAAAAAGAGCAATATCGTATTCGTCTTCAAAAAACAGAAATTGCGTTTTCATTATGGTCTGACAGAACGACAATTACTTAGATATGTACATATCGCTGGAAAAGCAAAAGGTCAACAGGTCAGGTTTTACTACAATTACTTGAAATGCGTTTGGATAATATCCTTTTTCGATTGGGTATGGCTTCAACCATTCCTGGGGCCCGGCAATTAGTTAACCATAGACATATTTTAGTTAATGGTCGTATAGTCGATATACCAAGTTTTCGTTGCAAACCCCCGAGATATTATTACTACGAAGGATAACCAAAGATCAAAACGTCTGATTCAAAATTCTATTGCTTCATCCGACCGGGAAATTGCCAAAGCATTTGACGATTGACACATTGCAATATAAAGGACTAGTTAAAAAAATCCTAGATAGGAAGTGGGTCGGTCTCAAAATAAATGAGTTGTTAGTTGTAGAATATTACTCTCGTCAGACTTGAACTTAACGAAAAAAGGAAAAGTTCATAGAATTTTCTTCCCCTTCCCCTTTCCCCGAACTAAATCGACCTAAGGCCCTTAATTCGTATTTTCCCATTCAACTAGCATAAATGGATTAACCCTAGGATCCTTTTTCTTTTTGTTCTTTCCTCTATGTGTATTTTACATACCACAGTAATTTACTATAAAAATTTCTATTAAATAAAGGTATTATTGCTGGAATAAATTGTTATTTGATTTGATACATTGTGATCGTTAACGTTGATCAATTAAGAGAAACGGAAAGAGAGATTCGAACCCTCGGTAAACAAAGTCTACATAGCAGTTCAATGCTACGCCTTGAACCGCTCGGCCATCTCTCCCTACATAATCTTATTATGGAAAATAAACTAAGTGAATAGCGAGTTTTCCTATTCCTGCAGTACAGGTACAACCACAACGGCTCAGGGGTTCCATGGTTCTATTGGAAAAATTCCTTTTCATCTAAGTGGAAGGATCCAGGATTTTTTACTAGAATTCCGCTCCCTCGAAAAGTTTTAGTTTGGGTTTTCCCAAACCAAAGAAAAAGAGAATGGAAGAATTCTTCTTATTCCATAATAAAATAGAGGAACCCTAGAATTCTGTTTGCATAAGGTACGCTACGCCATACAATCGAAATCTAAAAAAGGGTATGAGACAATTAATGACTTTGAAAACGCGAAATAGCTGATGAGAGAAGTTATTGTTGAGAAATAGAAAAGTGGAATGAAATCAATCTTAGTCAAATATTTCATATCTCTTCTTGTCCAAACGGAAGGAAAAGGAGACAATTTGAGCTGAGCGGAAAATCCATACCTCTCTTATCCATTTAGAGCATATGGATCGATCGATTTATAAGAATCGAATGTGTTTGTTTTTATGTTATTTTGTGAAGAAATGAAAACAATTCTATATAGAATGGGTTGGGAATTATGCCTAGATCCCGTATAAATGGAAATTTCATTGATAAGACCTCTTCAATTGTAGCCAATATTTTATTGCGAATAATTCCGACAACCTCAGGGAAAAAGGGCATTTACTTATTATAGAGATGGTGCGATTTGACTCTTTTTTTTTTTTTTTTTAGCCCTACCTACACCTCAGTCTTACGAGAAAGAGAGGGGGTTCGCATAGAGAGAACAAAATTAGTAAAGGAAACCCACGCTTGGGGAAGGTGAGGTGAACTAACAATTCCTTCTGTCGTGTATCCTCGATTGATGCGGCCTCAGATGCTTCAATTGTAGATTTGAGTATTGAGCGAAAGGTTACACCTACAGGATAGGTTCTGTATTACAGGCCAATCCTACTCTACTAGTACCATACCAATAGGCAGCATAGGGGAGAAAAGCACTACACCTAGAAATAGGAATCAACAAGAGAAAAACTTTGTTAGAAATTAGCCCTTTCCTGATCGGTATCAGGGCTGGGAAGAATGGTTGGGATAACAAACAACCATCAGGTTTGTACTTTGGATACCCTATAACCATCAAAGATCGTTGAAGTGGCTAATTCCTCTAAATAGGAGGCGTTGAGAACAAAGAAATTCTTGGAGCTATCGTTTTCCTCTAGCATTAATAGAATTCATTGGTGTTAAGAAAAACCTCTTGCGGGAAGGTTGGCTAGAGATTTCTTGGAAAAATACCAGCCCTTTCGGTTCATAATAAGATGGGACTAATTCTATTTTTATTCTATAGATTATTTCGCTTAGTACTATGTACAGAAGGAGGAGCCGTATGAGATGAAAACCTCATGTACGGTTTTGGAACGGAGATTTTTTGAATAGAATGAACGACCGTAACGGATGTTGGCTCAATCCGAAGGAAATTATGCGGAAGCTTTGCAGAATTATTATGAAGCTACGCGACTAGAAATTGATCCCTATGATCGAAGTTATATACTCTATAATATAGGCCTTATACACACAAGCAATGGAGAGCATACAAAGGCTTTGGAATATTATTTCCGGGCACTAGAACGAAACCCCTTCTTACCGCAAGCTTTTAATAATATGGCCGTGATCTGTCATTACGTGCGACTATCTCCACTATAGAAAGAAGAAAAAAAAAAGAAAGGATCAAATTTTCTAGTAAATACTAGAAAAAGGGCTTTCTACATAGGGATCGTCAAAACAACGATTTTGCCCTATCAGCTGTAGGAAGGAAGGACACTTCACGAGAATCAAAATAGGAAGAAAGTATGGCCTATACTACTACTCTATGGATAAAGTTCCCAAATTGATAGAGAAAGCACCGTAAAGATCCATTAGTGAGCGACTGGGTCGATACAACTAAAAAAAACTGCTTACTTATCCCATGATATGGGGCAAAATTTAGGAATCTGCTTATGTAATAGAGCCGATCCACTAAGGAATTAAGCAGCGGTGTAGTATCAGATCCCAAAGATAGTAAGTTCTTTTTTCTTTCTTATGGGAAAAAGTCTTTTTCAAGGATTCTATAGAAATTTCATATAAGAAATAAGAAACCGAGATAGTTACCTTTCAGAAAATTCGAACGAAGGCTATAGGTCTATCTATGCTTCATTCTTCTGAAGGTGGGAGAAAAGATCAAACTGATTATTGATCAAAATTAGGGTTTGAAACTTAGGTAATTAACTTCTTCTGCTTAACCCAAGAAGAAATTGGATCGATTTTTGAGAAATCGAATTCAGTTAAGATAGGGGAAATTAGGATAGCAATTTCTGAGCCGTATGAGGTAGGAAACTCTCAAGTACGGTTCTAGGGGAAGGAACTGCCTATTCCGACCGAGGAGAACAGGCCATTCTACAGGGTGATTCGGAAATTGCGGAAGCTTGGTTTGATCAAGCTGCTGAGTATTGAAACAAGCTATAGCGCTTACTCCGGGAAATTATATTGAAGCACAGAACTGGTTGAAGATTACGAAGCGCTTTGAATTTGAATAAGACCACTCTCCTTTTTCATAAAATGGGTGGTTTGGTTGTTGATCCATTAATCAAATAAATTAGGTCGGAAGATCGAATCAAGAATTTCATTATATCCCTTTCTTCTACCTTCTATTTTTTATTATATTTCATAAGGATAAACGATAGGGATAGGGTCTAGAATAGAAGTAATAAAGCGAATAAAGGGGGCGATCTAAATATTGCTAATATATCAGGACCGTCTTATTAATAATTCTAATGAGTTATCTTGGAATTTGGAATCGAATAAAAAAATCTATACTCAAGGAAAGTAGATGTAGATAGGAGCTTATACCCTAAAAAAAAAAAAATACACTAGCTTCGTAAATTAAAAAAAGGTTTTTTTTAGTACGTCGGGAAATAATTTTCCAAAATAAACAATGTCCGTTAGGCACCTAATCCTTATGTCATAATAGATCCGAACACTTGCCTCGGATTGACTTCATATATAATTGCTCCAGTGAATAACTAAAAAAAAAGTAGAAGGACGGTAGACGGTAGATAGTAAAGAAAAGGACTAATCATAATATCATAATATCTATCTTTCAAAGGTTCACTAAAAAGACAGTTGGCGGGTCTCTTTGTATGTCTTGTCCGGAAAGAGGAGGACTTAATGATTATTCGTTCGCCGGAACCAGAAGTAAAAATTGTTGTGGATAGGGATCCTGTAAAAACATCTTTTGAGGAATGGGCCAAACCGGCCATTTCTCAAGAACAATAACTAAGGCCTGATACTACCACTTGGATCTGGAACCTACATGCTGATGCTCACGATTTCGATAGTCATACCGGTGATTTGGAGGAGATCTCTCGAAGTCTTTAAGTCTTTAGTGCTCATGGTCGGTCTCTCCATCTCTCCATCTATGGTTTCTGAGTGGAGTGGCATGGTGCTTCCATGGTGCCCGTTTTTCCAATTATGAAGCATGGCTAAGTGATCTACTCACATTGGACCCAGTGCTCAGGTAGTTTGGCCAATAGTAGGGCAAGAAATATTGAATGGTGATGTAGGCGGGGGTTTCGAGGAATCAAATAACCTCTGGGTTTTTTCAGCTTTGGCGAGCATCTGGAATAACTAATGAATTACAACTCTATTGTACCGCAATCGGTGCATTGATTTTTGCATCGTTAATGCTTTTTGCTGGTTGGTTCCATTATCACAAGGCCGCTCCCAAATTGGCCTGGTTCCAAGATGTAGAATCCATGTTGAATCACCACTTAGCGGGGTTATTAGGACTTGGGTCTCTTTCTTGGGCGGGACACCAAATCCATGTATCTTTACCAATTAACCAATTTCTTGACGCTGGGGTTGATCCTAAAGAGATACCACTTCCTCATGAATTTATCTTGAATCGCGACCTTTTGGCTCAACTTTATCCTAGTTTTGCCGAAGCAACCCCTTTTCACCTTGAATTGGTCCAAATACGCAGAATTTCTGAGTTTTCGCGGAGGACTAGACCCAATAACCGGAGGTCTATGGTTGAGCGATATTGCGCACCATCATTTAGCTATTGCTATTCTTTTCCTGATCGCAGGTCATATGTATAGGACCAACTGGGGTATTGGTCATGGACTTAAAGATATTTTGGAAGCTCATAAGGGCCCATTTACAGGACAAGGCCATAAGGGTCTCTATGAAATCCTAACAACGTCATGGCACGCTCAATTATCTCTTAACCTAGCTATGCTAGGCTCTACAACTCATTGTTGTAGCTCATCATATGTACTCTATGCCCCCTATCCATACCTAGCTACTGACTATGGTACACAACTTTCCTTGTTCACACACCACATGTGGATAAGTGGCGGATTTCTAATAGTCGGTGCTGCTGCACATGCAGCCATTTTATAGTAAGAGACTATGATCCAACTACTCGATACAACGATCTATTAGATCGCGTCCTTAGACACCGCGATGCAATCATATCCCACCTTAACTGGGTATGTATATTTCTAGGTTTTCACAGTTTTGGCTTGTACATTCATAATGATACCATGAGTGCTTTAGGCCGTCCCCAAGATATGTTTTCGGATACCGCCATACAATTACAACCCATCTTTGCTCAATGGGTACAAAATATCCATGCTAACGCGCCTGGCGTAACAGCTCCTGGTGCAACAACAAGTACCAGCTTAACGTGGGGAGGTGGCGAGTTAGTAGCAGTAGGCGGCAAAGTAGCTTTGTTACCTATTCCATTAGGAACCGCAGATTTTTTAGTCCATCACATTCACGCATTTACCATCCATGTGACTGTATTAATACTTTTGAAAGGTGTTTTATTTGCTCGCAGTTCCCGTTTGATACCCGATAAAGCAAATCTTGGTTTTCGCTTCCCTTGCGATGGGCCTGGGAGAGGGGGAACATGTCAAGTATCCGCCTGGGATCATGTTTTCTTAGGTCTATTCTGGATGTACAATGCAATTTCGGTAGTCATTTTCCATTTCAGTTGGAAAATGCAGTCGGATGTTTGGGGTACTATAAGCGATGAAGGGATGGTAACTCATATCACAGGGGGAAACTTTGCACAGAGTTCCATTACGATTAATGGGTGGCTCCGAGATTTCTTGTGGGCACAGGCATCCCAAGTAATTCAGTCTTATGGTTCTTCATTATCTGCATATGGTCTTTTTTTCTTAGGTGCTCATTTTGTCTGGGCCTTCAGTTTAATGTTTTTATTCAGCGGCCGTGGTTATTGGCAAGAACTCATTGAATCTATCGTTTGGGCTCATAACAAATTAAAAGTTGCTCCTGCTACTCAGCCTAGAGCCTTGAGCATTATACAAGGACGTGCTGTAGGAGTAACCCATTACCTTCTGGGTGGAATTGCCACAACATGGGCATTCTTCTTAGCGAGAATTATTGCAGTAGGATAGTGGCTAGGAGGATTTGAAAGGCATTATGGAATTAAGATTTCCAGGTTTAGCCAAGGCTTAGCTCAGGACCCCACTACTCGTCGTATTTGGTTTGGTATTGCTACCGCACATGATTTCGAAAGTCATGATGATATTACTGAGAACGTCTTTATCAGAACATTTTGCTTCTCACTTTGGGCAGTTAGCAATAATCTTTCTATGGACATCCGGAAATCTGTTTCATGTAGCTTGGCAGCAAGGAAATTTTGAATCATGGATACAGGATCCTTTACACGTAAGGCCTATTGCTCATGCGATTTGGGATCCTCATTTTGGTCAACCCGCTGTGGAAGCCTTTACTCGAGGAGGTGCCGGTCCAGTGAATATCGCCTATTCTGGGGTTTATCAGTGGTGGTATACAATTGGATTACGCACCAATGGAGATCTTTATACTGGAGCTCTGTTTCTATTATTTCTTTCTACGCTATCCTTAATAGGGGGTTGGTTACATCTACAACCCAAATGGAAACCAAGCCTTTCGTGGTTCAAAAACGCGGAATCTCGTCTCAATCATCATTTGTCAGGACTTTTCGGGGTAAGTTCTTTGGCTTGGACAGGACATTTAGTTCATGTCGCTATTCCCGGATCCAGGGGGGAGTACGTTCGATGGAATAATTTCTTAGATGTATTACCCTATCCCCAGGGGTTGGGACCCCTTCTGACGGGTCAGTGGAATCTTTATGCCCAAAACCCTGATTCGAGTAATCATTTATTTGGTACCGCTCAAGGAGCCGGAACTGCCATTCTAACTCTTCTTGGGGGATTCCATCCACAAACACAAAGTTTGTGGCTGACCGATATTGCTCACCATCATTTAGCTATTGCATTTATTTTTCTCATTGCCGGTCATATGTATCGAACTAACTTCGGAATTGGGCACAGTATCAAAGATCTTTTAGAAGCACATACTCCTCCGGGGGGTCGATTAGGGCGTGGGCATAAAGGGCCACGACACAATCAATAATTCGATTCATTTTCAATTAGGTCTTGCTCTAGCTTCTTTAGGGTTATTACTTCCTTAGTAGCTCAACATATGTACTCTTTACCTGCATTCATAGCACAAGACTTTACCACTCAAGCTGCTTTATATACTCATCACCAATATATTGCAGGGTTCATCATGACAGGGGCTTTTGCTCATGGAGCTATTTTTTTCATTAGGGATTACAATCCGGAACAGAATGAGGATAATGTATTGGCAAGAATGTTAGACCATAAAGAAGCTATCATATCTCATTTAAGTTGGGCTAGCCTCTTCCTAGGATTCCATACCTTGGGCCTTTATGTTCATAACGACGTCATGCTTGCTTTTGGTACTCCAGAAAAGCAAATCTTGATCGAACCTATATTTGCCCAATGGATACAATCTGCTCATGGTAAGACGACATATGGGTTCGATATACTCTTATCTTCAACGAGCGGCCCCGCTTTCAATGCAGGTCGAACCCTATGGTTGCCGGATGGTTGAATGCTGTTAATGAGAATAGTAATTCTCTTTTCTTAACAATAGGACCTGGAGATTTCTTGGTTCATCATGCTATTGCTCTGGGTTTGCATACAACTACATTGATTTTAGTAAAGGGTGCTTTAGATGCACGCGGTTCCAAATTAATGCCGGATAAAAGGATTTTGGGTATAGTTTTCCTTGTGACGGCCCAGGGCGCGGCGGTACTTGTGATATTTCTGCTTGGGACGCGTTTTATTTGGCAGTTTTCTGGATGTTAAATACCATTGGATGGGTTACTTTTTATTGGCATTGGAAACATCACATTATGGCAGGGCAACGTTTCACAATTTAATGAATCCTCCACTTATTTGATGGGATGGTTAAAGATTACCTATGGTTAAACTCTTCACAACTTATCAATGGATATAATCCTTTTGGGATGAATAGTTTATCGGTATGGGCGTGGATGTTCTTATTTGGACATCTTGTTTGGGCTACTGGATTTATGTTCTTAATTTCCTGGCGTGGATATTGGCAGGAATTAATTGAGATTTTAGCATGGGCTCATGAACGCACACCTTTGGCTAATTTAATTCGCTGGAGAGATAAGCCCGTGGCTCTTTCCATTGTGCAAGCAAGATTGGTTGGATTAGCCCACTTTTCCGTGGGTTATATATTCACTTATGCAGCTTTCTTGATTGCCTCAACATCAGGCAAGTTTGGTTAATTTAGTTAGTTTTTTTTGTTTTTTTGTACTGTACCAGCACCTAGTTCATTACTCTTGATGGAGAGGAGGATCCGCCTTCTTAGATTTCTTTTCTATTTATTTTTCCATCTAGGATTAGAACCATATACTTGGTAATAATAGGAACGGCACATTATGGCAAAAAGTTTGATTCAGAGGGAAAAGAAGCGGCAGAATTAGAACAGAAATATCATTTGATTCGTCGATCTTCAAAAAAGATAAGAAGCAAGTTTCCCCTTGAGTTTAGTGAAAAAACGAAAATGCGAGAAAAATTGCAATCCTACCACGTAATAGTGCACCTACACGCCTTCATCGACGTTGTTTTTGACCGGAAGACCTAGAGCTAACTATCGAGACTTTGGACTATCCGGACACATACTTCGAAATGGTTTATGCATGTTTGTTACCGGGTGCAACAAGATCCAGTTGGTAAGATAAAATACCCTTTCTTTCATATTTGTATGGATTTCTAGAATGGATGATCGTAGAAGGCCTCTTTACCATTCTGATAATTGGACTATTCTATTTGTATAGATATGGTAGATGGCGTATAACCTTTTATCCCTTTCCCCGCTCTTTACTTTAGAAGAGAACTGTTTGAAGACAATGAAATTAAATGCTATGTACTAACTCCCTATTCCTTCTTTATGATTATGCAATGAAATGAAATCATTTTTTCTTTCTAATAGTATTAGAAGTGGCGTATTATCGGAACAACGAAAAAAAAACGACAGAAAGAAGATATGAAAGGTCCTTTGAAGATACGCCTCCTCAACGACCAATGGTTAACGGCGGTTCTGTGGAGCAGTTTTGCGAGAATAGTTAATAATGAGATCATCATTTTTAGGAAATGATGCGGAACTGGAGATAGTGACATTGATCCGGAAGAAGCTCAACAGGCACTTGAAATAGCCGAAGCTAACTTGAGAGTAGAGCTGAATGTACGAAAGAAGTTGGTTGAAGCGAAGCTAACTCTCAGACGAGCTAGGATACGAGTCGAGGCTATCAATTGGATTCCCCATCCAATTGAATACAATCAATGGTTTAGTTGATACAAAGAAAAAGGGAAGAGGGGTAGAAAAAGTTATTAGATAGCGAAGCGAAGTAAGAGTCAATGCTATCTAGTAATTTTCTACCTACCTACTATTGGTTTGAACCAATGACTCCCGCCGTATGAAAGCAATACTCTAACCACTGAGTTAAGTAGGCAATTTATCACCACAAGGAAGACCCATTACTTCGATCGATTATAGATCGAATCCTTTTTATAAGCAATACTGCTCCGTTATTGGTATGTTATATAGTAAACAGATCAAAGGGATATCCTCTGGCATTAGAGAATATTCATCTTGACAAGAAATTATCTATATGTTAAGATATCTCTGACAAGGGCTATAGCTCAGTTCGGTAGAGCAACTCGCTTACACGTGCGCCAATGCTTTTCAAGGGAGCTTATTATGCAATGAACATAATTGATCTTATTGCAAAATCAATGTCTTACTTCATAGATTCGAGAGAATAGGAGAACAGTAGCCTGACAAACAGTCGGTTCAGTCCGATTCAGGTGCCAATTCAGGTGCCTAATCAAATAGAACCCTTATTGATTTGCTAGTTGATAAGGTAAATATCCAGCCCACTAAATGCTAGGCGTAATGAGGATAAGGGCCTCCAAAAAACTTCTTTTCGTTCTATGAACTTTAAGGTGTATGAAGTCTCATAGTCAACTCTTGCAGCGGAACGATAGAGACTCCATTTCACTTAGGTTGATTTAATTTAGGCCGGAGGCAGACCTAAGTCAAGGTAATCCTCCTTTGAAACACTTTGGTATTGCTCCTAGATAGATCATAATACAAATAATCAATCAGAGCACAGGGAGCCATCTCATTATCTTTCCGTAAAGAAAAACTATGGTGGACTAACTGATCTTTACATCAGTTGATGAAAGAGCCCAATGCAAAAAAATGCATGTTGGGTCTTTGAAACAGTTCGAATCATTTCGATAATAATCCGTTTGATCTGTTTTACCGAGAAGGTCTACGGTTCGAATCCGTATAGCCCTAATATGTCCTTTTTTTAGATTTTAGGATAGAGATCCTATGTTTCCTTTAGTATAGTTTTCATTTCCTCATTAGTACTTGTTTATAGACTGGACGGTCGCTTGCGCCATAGAATAGAGATAAAAGCATTACCACAGGCTCATTCATCGAAAATCTTAGAGACAGGAAAAGAAAAACGAATTTCTATCAAATCAATAGAAGGAAGGATCCCTTACCTGATTTGAATTCCATCCTCCTTCAAATAGGATATGCTCTAAGTCCCTAGACTTCCCTATAATAACTGCAATGATTTTCTCCATCTTGCGAATTCCTATTTTGTTTGAAGTATATTACTTTGCTTATATATACATTATCTAAATCGATCTACTTTCTATAAAATAGAAAAATTGAAATAAAATCAAAAATAAAGAAAAGAGTAAATAAGAAAACAGAATATTCTGTCTCATAGTTCTGAAATAGAGTTCTTTATTTTTATAGTATTACTCCTCATTAGGCTGCATACATTAGTCATCCTATCTTAATTAGGTTCTAATTATAAATAGAATGGAAATCAAAAAGAAAGAGTCAGGATTCCATTGGATGAATCTTTAAAGAAGACAGGGCACAGAGAAACAAAGGCTAAACTAAGTGCTTTGATTTGAGCAAAACGGATTCTTGTTTCACCGAGGAAAAGAAGTTCTGGATAAATTGACAACGCTGACTTGAATTGACTAATTCAGTTCCGCCTATTCCACATTAATGGGAGTACATTTATGTTTCTGCTTCACGAATATGATATTTTTTGGACATTTCTAATAATAGCAAGCCTTATTCCTATTTTTGCATTTTGGATTTCAGGACTTTTAGCCCCAATTAGTGAAGGACCAGAAAGCTTTCTAGTTATGAATCGGGTATAGAACCCATGGGAGGGCTTGGTTACAATTCGAATACGCTATTACATGTTTGCGCTAGTTTTTGTTGTTTTTGATGTGGAAACGGTCTTTCTCTACCCTTGGGCAATGAGTTTCGACGTATTGGGTGTATCCGTTTTTATCGAAGCTTTCATTTTCGTGCTTATCCCAGTTGTTGGTTCAGTTTATGCATGGCGAAAAGGAGCCTTGGAATGGTCTTAACTGAATATTCAGACAAAAAAAAAAAAGAAGGAAAATTCCATTGAGACAGTTATGAGTTTGATTGAGTTTCCCTTACTTGACCAAACAAGTTCCAATTCCGTTATTTCAACTACACCAAATGATCTTTCGAATTGGTCAAGACTCTCCAGTTTATGGCCCCTTCTATATGGTACCAGTTGTTGTTTCATTGAATTTGCTTCATTAATAGGCTCACGATTCGACTTTGATCGTTATGGATTGGTACCAAGATCAAGTCCTAGGCAAGCAGACCTAATTTTAACAGCTGGTACGGTAACAATGAAAATGGCTCCTCTTTGGTGAGATTATACGAGCAAATGCCTGAACCAAAATACGTCATTGCTATGGGGCCTGTACTATTACAGGGGAATGTTCAGTACGGATTCCTATAGTACTGTTCGGGGAGTTGATAAGTTAATTCCTGTGGATGTCTACTTGCCGGGCTGCCCACCTAAACCGGAGGCAGTTATAGATGCCCTAACAAAACTTCGTAAAAGATATCGCGAGAAATAGTTGAGGATCGAACTCTATCTCAAAAGAAAAATCGATGTTTTACTACCAGTCACAAGCTTTATGTTAGGCGCAGTACTTATACTGGAACTTACGAGCAAGAATTGCTCTATCAATCACCATCTACTTTAGACATATCTTCTGAAACTTTTTCAAATCCAAAAGTCAGTATCTTCCTCAAAATTAGTGAATTAGGAGGGTTCTTTTGTGTAGAAAAAGAAAGAGCAGGGCAATCTTTCAAACTTGCATTCGAAATGTGAAATATTTATACAAAGGGAGAGATCAAGACAATGCAGCAGGGTTGGTTATCTAATTGGCTAGTCAAACATGAGGTGGTTCATAGATCTTTGGGCTTCGATCACCGAGGAATAGAGACTTTACAAATAAAAGCAGGGGATTGGGATTCCATTGCTGTCATTTTATACGTATATGGTTACAATTATTTACGTTCCCAATGTGCTTATGACGTAGCACCCGGTGGATCTTTAGCTAGCGTGTATCATCTTACGAGAATACAGTATGGTATAGATAACCCAGAAGAAGTATGCATAAAGTCTTTGCCCAAAAGGATAATCCTAGAATCCCGTCTGTCTTCTGGATTTGGAGAAGTGCCGATTTTCAAGAACGCGAATCTTATGATATGGTGGGAATCTCTTATGATAATCATCCACGCCTTAAACGTATTCTAATGCCTGAAAGTTGGATAGGCTGGCCCTTACGTAAGGACTATATAACCCCCAATTTCTATGAAATACAAGATGCTCATTGAATGATAAGAAATTCATGCTCACTTATACAACACAACTCCAGATTTTATTCAAGTCAAGGAATATTTTTACGTTCTGTTCCTAGATGAAACGGAATACCTATTATATTCTAATTAATTCCTATTATACAAAAAGGGTCCAGATAGACTGAGCAAAAAAGGGCTTCATTTCGATTCTCCAATTTGGAAAATCACATATTCATTTCCTTCGTATGAACAGAAAAATATGATGACTCAAAGAAGTTCCCTACCACGAACTTTGTACCGCGCGCATTACTTAGAACAGCTAGGAAAGTAAGATAAGATAAGCAAGAATAAATAAATATTCGTCGGAATAGCGGAATACAAAATTAAGAAATGCAAAAATGAAGAAAAGGTAACCTAATCTCACCTCCTTCTGTACCATAAAGAAAAGAACCAGAAATTTTGACCCTTCTCTAAAAAGAAAAAAAGTGCCTCTATTTAGAGATTTATCTATAGATGAATAAATCATACTCTATCTATATTATTAACGAATATGTATCCCAACCCATCTCGAGGTATTTGTATCAATACCTATTCGGTAGATCCTTTTTTTTTTCTGTGCCAGGAACCAGATTTGAACTGGTGACACGAGGATTTTCAGTCCTCTGCTCTACCAACTGAGCTATCCTGACCTTTTCTTGTGCATCATCCTAGTAGAGTATTTGTATCTATGTCAATTAAAGGGACTAAAAAATCAATAAAGTATTCCAAATTCGAAATTTGGAAATGAGGGGGGGGTAATCCTATGCATTGTGCATGGCTTACTTAATAATACTTAAAAATAGAGTTAATAATCGAGATTCCTTGCCGATACTATAATAAAAAAGAAATCTATTCAATGAATAGCAGCATAAGATCCATTGAGTTCTCTTCGCACTCCTTTGTGAAAGAGTAGAATGAGAAAGCTAATGAATCTTAAACCCATTGATAAAAAGAAAAAAAGAGGATAAATACTATAGTTAGTGAATAAAAGAGGGTTTGGGGATAGAGGGACTTGAACCCTCACAACTTATAAAGTCGACGGATTTTCCTTTTACTAGAAATTTCATTGTTGTCAGTATTGACATGTAGAATGGGACTCTCTCTTTATCCTCGTCCGATTAATCCACTTTTTAAAAGATCTCGAAAACTATGAATTGAAGGATTTGATTACTCAATATTCGATTGGAATGGGTTCACAATAATTCTAAAAAAATTCAGAATTTTCTATTTCATAATCATTCCTAATTTCATTCTAAAAAAGAATAAAGAACCTATATTATGATATGGGTTCCGTGATTAATCGTTTGCTATGTCAGTATCTATACGTGTGTATTAGATGTATAAAGCCCTTACTTTCTCTAAATTTAGAGAGTTCCACTACCAACACAACGTAATCAACTCGATTCGTTAGAACAGCTTCCATTGAGTCTCTGCACCTATCCTTTTCCTTTGGATTCTAGTTCGAGAACCACTTGTTTTCTCAAAACACGGATTTGGCTCAGGATTGCCCTTTTTTAATTCCAGGGTTTCTCTGAATTTGGAAGTTACCACTTAGCAGGTTTCCATACCAAGGCTCAATACAATCAAGTCCGTAGCGTCTACCGATTTCGCCATATCCCCATTTTCCTTTTCTTTGATTGAGACCTGGATTCCTTGTGTAATTTCATCCATCTCTTAGTTTTTTTTGGAATCGTTGAATTAATTACTCGACGTAGTCTAGCAGTTCGTCTCTAGTTGACAGACCCTGCTTATTGCAATTCAGAATTGAATTGATTCTATCGTTGATGTATTTGCAATTCAATCCGAATCAATATATCCCAAAGTTTTCTCTCCCCACCCCCGCCTTTCTTTTTAGAGTATTCAAAATCATACTATAACGCTTGATATTCATTCTTTTTTTTCTAATCAGAATTAGCAATTTCATTTGCTATGATTCTATATTCTCCTTAGTGAAATATTAATCATTAAATTATTAAGAAATAACAAAAAAACAAAATATCTCAAAAATGTCTATAATGATCGAATGAAAATGCCAAGAAATTCGCATTTTCTCTTTATTATATCTTTCATCATATATATTATTCTTTTCTATGTATTAGATTACTCATCCGAGCCATATCAAATTGAAAATATCTGAAATCAAATTCAATATAGAAATTGGAATAGATTCTATTCTATTAGAAAAATCAATTTGCGAATTAGAGAAATAAAAAGAAAGTTCAAAAATTTCTATAATCCTATTTAAGGATATCCTCCAGTTAAGCATATCAAGTTAACTTTATCTTTATGAAGTTCTAGTATTTTTTTCTAAGTAGAACTTCCAATTTCGAACTAGTTAATAGCTAAGATTAATAATTAAGATCTGACATTTTACGGATTTCCTATACTATACATATTTCTATTTGTTACACTATTTCTGTTATGTAAGCCCACTTAGCTCAGAGGTTAGAGCATCGCATTTGTAATGCGAGGGTCATCAGTTCAAATCCGATAGTCGGCTTTTTCTATATCGATGTTCCATGAACAAGAATCTCTCTTTTCTCTTTTCTCCGAATTAAATGGAGAATCCAGGATCTATTATGTGGTTCTACCTTACAATTTTGCTAGATACAAAACAATAAAATAAATAATATATATACAAAAAATCCAGATGTTGATGAAATTCCATTTTTTGTGGTACTTTAGTAGATTTTACTCTGTTTATCCTTTAGTTTAATTCAGTTTTAATTTTGATGTATTCTGTAATGTAAATACAATGAAATTAATTGTGTAAAATGAAATTTCAATAAAATAAACAAGGAGTCTTCATGTCCCGTTATCGAGGACCTCGTTTAAAAAAAATACGCCGTCTGGGAGCTTTACCAGGACTCACTAGAAAAACACCTAAATCCGGAAGTAATCTGAAAAAGAAATTCCATTCTGGGAAAAAAGAGCAATATCGTATTCGTCTTCAAGAAAAACAGAAATTGCGTTTTCATTATGGTCTGACAGAACGACAATTACTTAGATATGTACATATCGCTGGAAAAGCAAAAAGGTCAACAGGTCAGGTTTTACTACAATTACTTGAAATGCGTTTGGATAATATCCTTTTTCGATTGGGTATGGCTTCAACCATTCCTGGGGCCCGGCAATTAGTTAACCATAGACATATTTTAGTTAATGGTCGTATAGTCGATATACCAAGTTTTCGTTGCAAACCCCGAGATATTATTACTACGAAGGATAACCAAAGATCAAAACGTCTGATTCAAAATTCTATTGCTTCATCCGACCCGGGGAAATTGCCAAAGCATTTGACGATTGACACATTGCAATATAAAGGACTAGTTAAAAAAATCCTAGATAGGAAGTGGGTCGGTCTCAAAATAAATGAGTTGTTAGTTGTAGAATATTACTCTCGTCAGACTTGAACTTAACGAAAAAAGGAAAAGTTCATAGAATTTTCTTCCCCTTCCCCTTTCCCCGAACTAAATCGACCTAAGGCCCTTAATTCGTATTTTCCCATTCAACTAGCATAAATGGATTAACCCTAGGATCCTTTTTCTTTTTGTTCTTTCCTCTATGTGTATTTTACATACCACAGTAATTTACTATAAAAATTTCTATTAAATAAAGGTATTATTGCTGGAATAAATTGTTATTTGATTTGATACATTGTGATCGTTAACGTTGATCAATTAAGAGAAACGGAAGAGAGGATTCGAACCCTCGGTAAACAAAAGTCTACATAGCAGTTCAATGCTACGCCTTGAACCGCTCGGCCATCTCTCCTACATAATCTTATTATGGAAAATAAACTAAGTGAATAGCGAGTTTTCCTATTCCTGCAGTACAGGTACAACCACAACGGCTCGGGGTTCCATGGTTCTATTGGAAAAATTCCTTTTCATCTAAGTGGAAGGATCCAGGATTTTTTACTAGAATTCCGCTCCTCGAAAAGTTTTAGTTTGGGTTTCCCCAAACCAAAGAAAAAAGAGAATGGAAGAATTCTTCTTATTCCATAATAAAATAGAGGAACCTAAATTCTGTTTGCATAAGGTACGCTACGCCATACAATCGAAATCTAAAAAAGGGTATGAGACAATTAATGACTTTGAAAACGCGAAATAGCTGATGAGAGAAGTTATTGTTGAGAAATAGAAAAGTGGAATGAAATCCAATCTTAGTCAAATATTTCATATCTCTTCTTGTCCAAACGGAAGGAAAAGGAGACAATTTGAGCTGAGCGGAAAATCCATACCTCTCTTATCCATTTAGAGCATATGGATCGATCGATTTATAAGAATCGAATGTGTTTGTTTTTATGTTATTTTGTGAAGAAATGAAAACAATTCTATATAGAATGGGTTGGGAATTATGCCTAGATCCCGTATAAATGGAAATTTCATTGATAAGACCTCTTCAATTGTAGCCAATATTTTATTGCGAATAATTCCGACAACCTCAGGGGAAAAAAGGGCATTTACTTATTATAGAGATGGTGCGATTTGACTCTTTTTTTTTTTTTTTTTTAGCCCTACCTACACCTCAGTCTTACGAGAAAGAGGGGTTCGCATAGAAGAACAAAATTAGTAAAGAAACCCACGCTTGGGAAGGTGAGGTGAACTAACAATTCCTTCTGTCGTGTATCCTCGATTGATGCGGCCTCAGATGCTTCAATTGTAGATTTGAGTATTGAGCGAAAGGTTACACCTACAGGATAGGTTCTGTATTACAGGCCAATCCTACTCTACTAGTACCATACCAATAGGCAGCATAGGGGAGAAAAGCACTACACCTAGAAATAGGAATCAACAAGAGAAAAACTTTGTTAGAAATTAGCCCTTTCTGATCGGTATCAGGGCTGGGAAGAATGGTTGGGATAACAAACAACCATCAGGTTTGTACTTTGGATACCCTATAACCATCAAAGATCGTTGAAGTGGCTAATTCCTCTAAATAGGAGGCGTTGAGAACAAAGAAATTCTTGGAGCTATCGTTTTCCTCTAGCATTAATAGAATTCATTGGTGTTAAGAAAAACCTCTTGCGGGAAGGTTGGCTAGAGATTTCTTGGAAAAATACCAGCCCTTTCGGTTCATAATAAGATGGGACTAATTCTATTTTTATTCTATAGATTATTTCGCTTAGTACTATGTACAGAAGGGAGGAGCCGTATGAGATGAAAACCTCATGTACGGTTTTGGAACGGAGATTTTTTGAATAGAATGAACGACCGTAACGGATGTTGGCTCAATCCGAAGGAAATTATGCGGAAGCTTTGCAGAATTATTATGAAGCTACGCGACTAGAAATTGATCCCTATGATCGAAGTTATATACTCTATAATATAGGCCTTATACACACAAGCAATGGAGAGCATACAAAGGCTTTGGAATATTATTTCCGGGCACTAGAACGAAACCCCTTCTTACCGCAAGCTTTTAATAATATGGCCGTGATCTGTCATTACGTGCGACTATCTCCACTATAGAAAGAAGAAAAAAAAAAGAAAGGATCAAATTTTCTAGTAAATACTAGAAAAAGGGCTTTCTACATAGGGATCGTCAAAACAACGATTTTGCCCTATCAGCTGTAGGAAGGAAGGACACTTCACGAGAATCAAAATAGGAAGAAAGTATGGCCTATACTACTACTCTATGGATAAAGTTCCCAAATTGATAGAAAGCACCGTAAAGATCCATTAGTGAGCGACTGGGTCGATACAACTAAAAAAAACTGCTTACTTATCCCATGATATGGGGCAAAATTTAGGAATCTGCTTATGTAATAGAGCCGATCCACTAAGGAATTAAGCAGCGGTGTAGTATCAGATCCCAAAGATAGTAAGTTCTTTTTCTTTCTTATGGGAAAAAGTCTTTTTCAAGGATTCTATAGAAATTTCATATAAGAAATAAGAAACCGAGATAGTTACCTTTCAGAAAATTCGAACGAAGGCTATAGGTCTATCTATGCTTCATTCTTCTGAAGGTGGGAGAAAAGATCAAACTGATTATTGATCAAAATTAGGGTTTGAAACTTAGGTAATTAACTTCTTCTGCTTAACCCAAGAAGAAATTGGATCGATTTTGAGAAATCGAATTCAGTTAAGATAGGGAAATTAGGATAGCAATTTCTGAGCCGTATGAGGTAGGAAACTCTCAAGTACGGTTCTGGGGAAGAACTGCCTATTCCGACCGAGGAGAACAGGCCATTCTACAGGGTGATTCGGAAATTGCGGAAGCTTGGTTTGATCAAGCTGCTGAGTATTGAAACAAGCTATAGCGCTTACTCCGGGAAATTATATTGAAGCACAGAACTGGTTGAAGATTACGAAGCGCTTTGAATTTGAATAAGACCACTCTCCTTTTTCATAAAATGGGTGGTTTGGTTGTTGATCCATTAATCAAATAAATTAGGTCGGAAGATCGAATCAAGAATTTCATTATATCCTTTCTTCTACCTTCTATTTTTATTATATTTCATAAGGATAAACGATAGGGATAGGGTCTAGAATAGAAGTAATAAAGCGAATAAAGGGGGCGATCTAAATATTGCTAATATATCAGGACCGTCTTATTAATAATTCTAATGAGTTATCTTGGAATTTGGAATCGAATAAAAAAATCTATACTCAAGGAAAGTAGATGTAGATAGGAGCTTATACCCTAAAAAAAAAAAAATACACTAGCTTCGTAAATTAAAAAAAGGTTTTTTTTAGTACGTCGGGAAATAATTTTCCAAAATAAACAATGTCCGTTAGGCACCTAATCCTTATGTCATAATAGATCCGAACACTTGCCTCGGATTGACTTCAATATATAATTGCTCCAGTGAATAACTAAAAAAAAAGTAGAAGGACGGTAGACGGTAGATAGTAAAGAAAGGACTAATCATAATATCATAATATCTATCTTTCAAGGTTCACTAAAAGACAGTTGGCGGGTCTCTTTGTATGTCTTGTCCGGAAGAGGAGGACTTAATGATTATTCGTTCGCCGGAACCAGAAGTAAAATTGTTGTGGATAGGGATCCTGTAAAAACATCTTTTGAGGAATGGGCCAAACCCGGCCATTTCTCAAGAACAATAACTAAGGGCCTGATACTACCACTTGGATCTGGAACCTACATGCTGATGCTCACGATTTCGATAGTCATACCGGTGATTTGGAGAGATCTCTCGAAAAGTCTTTAGTGCTCATTTCGGTCAACTCTCCATTATCTTTCTTTGGTTGAGTGGCATGTACTTCCATGGTGCCCGTTTTTCCAATTATGAAGCATGGCTAAGTGATCCTACTCACATTGGACCCAGTGCTCAGGTAGTTTGGCCAATAGTAGGGCAAGAAATATTGAATGGTGATGTAGGCGGGGGTTTCCGAGGAATCCAAATAACCTCTGGGTTTTTTCAGCTTTGGCGAGCATCTGGAATAACTAATGAATTACAACTCTATTGTACCGCAATCGGTGCATTGATTTTTGCATCGTTAATGCTTTTTGCTGGTTGGTTCCATTATCACAAGGCCGCTCCCAAATTGGCCTGGTTCCAAGATGTAGAATCCATGTTGAATCACCACTTAGCGGGGTTATTAGGACTTGGGTCTCTTTCTTGGGCGGGACACCAAATCCATGTATCTTTACCAATTAACCAATTTCTTGACGCTGGGGTTGATCCTAAAGAGATACCACTTCCTCATGAATTTATCTTGAATCGCGACCTTTTGGCTCAACTTTATCCTAGTTTTGCCGAAGGAGCAACCCCCTTTTTCACCTTGAATTGGTCCAAATACGCAGAATTTCTGAGTTTTCGCGGAGGACTAGACCCAATAACCGGAGGTCTATGGTTGAGCGATATTGCGCACCATCATTTAGCTATTGCTATTCTTTTCCTGATCGCAGGTCATATGTATAGGACCAACTGGGGTATTGGTCATGGACTTAAAGATATTTTGGAAGCTCATAAGGGCCCATTTACAGGACAAGGCCATAAGGGTCTCTATGAAATCCTAACAACGTCATGGCACGCTCAATTATCTCTTAACCTAGCTATGCTAGGCTCTACAACCATTGTTGTAGCTCATCATATGTACTCTATGCCCCCCTATCCATACCTAGCTACTGACTATGGTACACAACTTTCCTTGTTCACACACCACATGTGGATTGGCGGATTTCTAATAGTCGGTGCTGCTGCATGCAGCCATTTTATGGTAGAGACTATGATCCAACTACTCGATACAACGATCTATTAGATCGCGTCCTTGAACACCGCGATGCAATCATATCCCACCTTAACTGGGTATGTATATTTCTAGGTTTTCACAGTTTTGGCTTGTACATTCATAATGATACCATGAGTGCTTTAGGCCGTCCCCAAGATATGTTTTCGGATACCGCCATACAATTACAACCCATCTTTGCTCAATGGGTACAAAATATCCATGCTAACGCGCCTGGCGTAACAGCTCCTGGTGCAACAACAAGTACCAGCTTAACGTGGGGAGGTGGCGAGTTAGTAGCAGTAGGCGGCAAAGTAGCTTTGTTACCTATTCCATTAGGAACCGCAGATTTTTTAGTCCATCACATTCACGCATTTACCATCCATGTGACTGTATTAATACTTTTGAAAGGTGTTTTATTTGCTCGCAGTTCCCGTTTGATACCCGATAAAGCAAATCTTGGTTTTCGCTTCCCTTGCGATGGGCCTGGGAGAGGGGGAACATGTCAAGTATCCGCCTGGGATCATGTTTTCTTAGGTCTATTCTGGATGTACAATGCAATTTCGGTAGTCATTTTCCATTTCAGTTGGAAAATGCAGTCGGATGTTTGGGGTACTATAAGCGATGAAGGGATGGTAACTCATATCACAGGAAACTTTGCACAGAGTTCCATTACGATTAATGGGTGGCTCCGAGATTTCTTGTGGGCACAGGCATCCCAAGTAATTCAGTCTTATGGTTCTTCATTATCTGCATATGGTCTTTTTTCTTAGGTGCTCATTTTGTCTGGGCCTTCAGTTTAATGTTTTTATTCAGCGGCCGTGGTTATTGGCAAGAACTCATTGAATCTATCGTTTGGGCTCATAACAAATTAAAAGTTGCTCCTGCTACTCAGCCTAGAGCCTTGAGCATTATACAAGGACGTGCTGTAGGGTAACCCATTACCTTCTGGGTGGAATTGCCACAACATGGGCATTCTTCTTAGCGAGAATTATTGCAGTAGGATAGTGGCTAGGAGGATTTGAAAGGCATTATGGAATTAAGATTTCCCAGGTTTAGCCAAGGCTTAGCTCAGGACCCCACTACTCGTCGTATTTGGTTTGGTATTGCTACCGCACATGATTTCGAAAGTCATGATGATATTACTGAGGAACGTCTTTATCAGAACATTTTGCTTCTCACTTTGGGCAGTTAGCAATAATCTTTCTATGGACATCCGGAAATCTGTTTCATGTAGCTTGGCAAGGAAATTTTGAATCATGGATACAGGATCCTTTACACGTAAGGCCTATTGCTCATGCGATTTGGGATCCTCATTTTGGTCAACCCGCTGTGGAAGCCTTTACTCGAGGAGGTGCTGCCGGTCCAGTGAATATCGCCTATTCTGGGGTTTATCAGTGGTGGTATACAATTGGATTACGCACCAATGGAGATCTTTATACTGGAGCTCTGTTTCTATTATTTCTTTCTACGCTATCCTTAATAGGGGGTTGGTTACATCTACAACCCAAATGGAAACCAAGCCTTTCGTGGTTCAAAAACGCGGAATCTCGTCTCAATCATCATTTGTCAGGACTTTTCGGGGTAAGTTCTTTGGCTTGGACAGGACATTTAGTTCATGTCGCTATTCCCGGATCCAGGGGGGAGTACGTTCGATGGAATAATTTCTTAGATGTATTACCCTATCCCCAGGGGTTGGGACCCCTTCTGACAGGTCAGTGGAATCTTTATGCCCAAAACCTGATTCGAGTAGTCATTTATTTGGTACCCCTCAAGGAGCCGGAACTGCCATTCTAACTCTTCTTGGGGGATTCCATCCACAAACACAAAGTTTGTGGCTGACCGATATTGCTCACCATCATTTAGCTATTGCATTTATTTTTCTCATTGCCGGTCATATGTATCGAACTAACTTCGGAATTGGGCACAGTATCAAAGATCTTTTAGAAGCACATACTCCTCCGGGGGGTCGATTAGGGCGTGGGCATAAGGGCCTTTACGACACAATCAATAATTCGATTCATTTTCAATTAGGTCTTGCTCTAGCTTCTTTAGGGGTTATTACTTCCTTAGTAGCTCAACATATGTACTCTTTACCTGCTTATGCATTCATAGCACAAGACTTTACCACTCAAGCTGCTTTATATACTCATCACCAATATATTGCAGGGTTCATCATGACAGGGGCTTTTGCTCATGGAGCTATTTTTTTCATTAGGGATTACAATCCGGAACAGAATGAGGATAATGTATTGGCAAGAATGTTAGACCATAAAGAAGCTATCATATCTCATTTAAGTTGGGCTAGCCTCTTCCTAGGATTCCATACCTTGGGCCTTTATGTTCATAACGACGTCATGCTTGCTTTTGGTACTCCAGAAAAGCAAATCTTGATCGAACCTATATTTGCCCAATGGATACAATCTGCTCATGGTAAGACGACATATGGGTTCGATATACTCTTATCTTCAACGAGCGGCCCCGCTTTCAATGCAGGTCGAACCCTATGGTTGCCCGGATGGTTGAATGCTGTTAATGAGAATAGTAATTCTCTTTTCTTAACAATAGGACCTGGAGATTTCTTGGTTCATCATGCTATTGCTCTAGGTTTGCATACAACTACATTGATTTTAGTAAAGGGTGCTTTAGATGCACGCGGTTCCAAATTAATGCCGGATAAAAAGGATTTTGGGTATAGTTTTCCTTGTGACGGCCCAGGGCGCGGCGGTACTTGTGATATTTCTGCTTGGGACGCGTTTTATTTGGCAGTTTTCTGGATGTTAAATACCATTGGATGGGTTACTTTTTATTGGCATTGAAACACATCACATTATGGCAGGGCAACGTTTCACAATTTAATGAATCCTCCACTTATTTGATGGGATGGTTAAGAGATTACCTATGGTTAAACTCTTCACAACTTATCAATGGATATAATCCTTTTGGGATGAATAGTTTATCGGTATGGGCGTGGATGTTCTTATTTGGACATCTTGTTTGGGCTACTGGATTTATGTTCTTAATTTCCTGGCGTGGATATTGGCAGGAATTAATTGAGACTTTAGCATGGGCTCATGAACGCACACCTTTGGCTAATTTAATTCGCTGGAGAGATAAGCCCGTGGCTCTTTCCATTGTGCAAGCAAGATTGGTTGGATTAGCCCACTTTTCCGTGGGTTATATATTCACTTATGCAGCTTTCTTGATTGCCTCAACATCAGGCAAGTTTGGTTAATTTAGTTAGTTTTTTTTGTTTTTTTGTACTGTACCAGCACCTAGTTCATTACTCTTGATGGAGAGGGAGGATCCGCCTTCTTAGATTTCTTTTTCTATTTATTTTTCCATCTAGGATTAGAACCATATACTTGGTAATAATAGGAACGGCACATTATGGCAAAAAAAAGTTTGATTCAGAGGGAGAAGAAGCGGCAGAAATTAGAACAGAAATATCATTTGATTCGTCGATCTTCAAAAAAAAAGATAAGAAGCAAAGTTTCCCCCTTGAGTTTGAGTGAAAAAACGAAAATGCGAGAAAAATTGCAATCCCTACCACGTAATAGTGCACCTACACGCCTTCATCGACGTTGTTTTTTGACCGGAAGACCTAGAGCTAACTATCGAGACTTTGGACTATCCGGACACATACTTCGAAAATGGTTTATGCATGTTTGTTACCGGGTGCAACAAGATCCAGTTGGTAAGGATAAAATACCCTTTCTTTCATATTTGTATGGATTTCTAGAATGGATGATCGTAGAAGAGCCCTCTTTACCATTCTGTATAAATGGACTATTCTATTTGTATAGATATGGTAGAGGGCGTATCAACCTTTTATCCACTAGTTCCCCGCTCTTTAGTTTAAGAGGATAGAGCTGTTTGGTAGCTCACAAGGCTCATAACCTTGGGGTTGCGGGTTCGATTCCACTACCCGCTCCATATTCCTTCTTTATGATATATGCATCATCCATTTGTATATGGATTTATTTTCTTTCTAAAGAGTTTCGGTCTAAGAGTTTTTATCGGAACAAGAGAAAAAAAAAAAGAAAAGAAAGAAGAAAATATGAAAGAAAAGCGTCCATTGTCTAATGGATAGGACAGAGTCTTCTAAACCTTTGGTATAGGTTCAAATCCTATTGGACGCAATCTTATTTCTATCTATTCTTTAAATAACTATACTAAAAACTAAGAAAACTTTTTTGCATGATTCAAATGAAAAATCTTTCTCAACGATTCCTCTTCTACTAACAAGAGTAGACATGCAAAATTTATGTTTGTTCCTGAAGGGAAAACCCTTCCAGCTGTTCCTGAATAGCTTCCTTCAAAAGGATTTCCGCTTGCTCGGTGAATGTCTTGCTAGAAGATATAATTTCTTGGAATTGAGGTTTCGTATCTTTTAGGTGTTTACGTAACTCATCCAGAAATTTCTTTACCTGTCAATTTCTAACGAATCAAGATATCCTCTCGTTCCGGTATAAATAGTAGCTATCTGCTCTTCCACTGAGAGAGGTTTGATTGGGATTGTTTAAGCAATTCCGTAATCGTCGACCCTTGCCAATTGATTCTGACTTGTTTTATCGAGAGCAGAGGCGAATTGTGCAAAGGCTTGTAATTCTGCGAATTGAGCTAGTTCAATTTTGATTTGCCAGCTACTTGTTTCATGGCTTTAATTTGAGCCGCGGATCCTACTCTGGAAACAGAAATACCCACATTAATAGCAGGTCGAATTCCGGCATTAAATAGATCCGCGGATAAGAATATTTGTCCATCTGTAATGGAATTACATTAGTAGGAATATAGGCGGAAACATCTCCAGATTGAGTCTCAACTATTGGTAAAGCAGTCATACTTCCTTCACCTAAAGAAGAACTTGATTTAGCGGCTCTTTCCAAAAGGCGTGAATGCAAATAAAAAACATCTCCTGGATAAGCTTCGCGGCCGGGGGGTCTTCTTAATAGAAGGGACATTTGGCGATAAGCTTGTGCTTGTTTGGAGAGATCATCATAAATTATTAAAGTATGCCGTTCGCGATACATAAAATACTCAGCCAGGGCTGCTCCCGTATAAGGGGCGAGGTATTGTAATGTAGCAGGTGAATCCGCCATTTCAGCTACTACAATAGTGTATTCCATGGCCCCCTCTTCATGGAAAGTAGTTACTACTTGAGCCACGGAGGATGCTCTTTGACCGATAGCTACATAAACACATATTACATCTTGCCCTTTTTGATTGAGAATTGTATCTGTGGCTACTGCTGTTTTGCCAGTCTGTCTGTCCCCAATAATTAACTCTCGCTGACCGCGCCCTATGGGGATCATCGAATCGATAGCAATAAGCCCTGTTTGAAGGGGTTCATATACGGAACGCCTGGAAATTATACCCGGAGCAGGAGATTCAATTAAGCGAGATTCCGAAGCTACAATTTCGCCTCTCCCATCAATAGGTTTAGCCAGAGCATTTATAACACGACCCAAGTAAGCCTCGCTCACGGGTATCTGAGCAATTCTTCCTGTTGCTTTTACAAAACTTCCCTCTTGTATCATCAACCCATCGCCCATTAATACAATCCCAACATTTTTGGATTCCAAATTCAGAGCAATACCCCTAGTCCCTTCTGCAAATTCGACTAATTCACCTGACATTATTCCACCAAGACCTATAATACGAGCAATCCCATCCCCCACTTGAATTACGCGACCGATATTCTCAATCCCTACTTTCCTATTATATTGTTCAATACGTTCGCGGAGAATTTTATGAATTTCGTCGACTCGAAGGGTTGCCATTAGTGTTTCTTGACTCTTTTTTTCGGAAGCAAGGGGAAAAATAATGCCTAAATTCTAAACGAAAGTAGAAGTTCAAGGTCTAATTAATTTAATTATTTCTTTGATTCTATGGCCCCTAGAATGCCAATATTAGCACGAATCGTACGGAAATGTAACTCGGTATTCAAACAACTATTCAGAGTTCCTAGAGCTCCTTGTACGGCCTGTTGGAAAACCCGTTGTCGGACCTGATTCATCGCCCTTTGTTTTTCAAAATAAAGGATTTCATTTTTAGACTTTTCTAATTGTTCCAAACTAATAAAGTAGCATTAATCAAATTTGCTTTTCTCGTTCTATCTCAGAGTATCCATTCATTCGATACTCATCCGCTTCTAGTTCGACTTTCTGTAATCGAACCCGAGCTTTTTCGAGCTGCTCAATGGTCCCTCTACGCAATTCTTCCGAATTTCGAATAGTACTCAAGATTCTCTGTTTTCGATTATCTAATAAATCTTTTAATGAAAGTAGATTATCTTGCTATTAAGTTTACAATTTTTATGATCTCTTCCCGAACCAAACATGAATCTTTCGATTCATTTGGCTCTCACGCTCCTTTTTTTTCTTTTTTTGCTATGGCTATTTCCATATCTTTTTTTTTATGTAATGAGCCTATCCTCTATCTTCTCTTTTCTGTTTATATTTCAATATACCGAAACCCATATTAAGAATATAAGACTAGATAAATATTAAGAGGACTCTTCCGCCTAGATAAAAATCTATCATGGTCAGCAAAGTTGTTTCTTTATTTGTATTTGCCCTTTAGTTAATAATTTCAATTTCATTAAGAAAAACTAACTAAATAAATGGAAAATGAAAATTGATAGAATTCTTTTTTTTTTCTTCAAATCCAAAAAATTTCTCTTTTTTTTATTTTATACATAGGTCGTCGATTCGGCATTGGATAAAAAAGGGCAGGGTGCCCTTCTAGTAAATAGTTCAAACCATTTTATCGATATGAGTGTTTTATATCAGATAAATTCTACATTAGCTATTTCCCGTTTAAAGCATTTCGGTACTAATACTAATATAGTTGTAGAAAGAGTACCCCTTTTTGCCTGGACTTCAAGCAGTTTAGCTTTAACCGTGTTAATGGTCTCACATTATTGGTCTATAGAGAATCAAAGTTGATTTACCAATGAGTCGCGAAATGCTATGGTTCTTCCATATGATTTCTGAATTTATTCAAAGTAATTCGTCGAGATCGTGCACCTTTTCTTATTTATCCAAAAATACTAAAAATATTTTAAAGTGCAGCCGGATAGATCAATCTATTCTTGAAATAGACAACTCGCACACACTCCCTTTCCAAAAAAAATCAATACACCAACCACTACAGTTAGATTTATTAGATTTGTTGCTAAAATATCGGTATTAAGCCCGAAACTCCCAGCGGATGGCCAGTGAGCTAAAAAACGAAAGAATGGGTTACATTTTCATATGCTCTCCTCTTATAGATAGGACGAACAAAGAGCAAAGTTTTTCGATCACTTACTTCGCTCGCCCTTTTTTGATCGGTTTTTTTAATGTAATTTTTTTTAATGCAAATAGATTCAATCTAATAATTTCTTTTAGATTAAGTCTTAGGTCTCGTTTGACCTGTGAAAGACTCCTTTGTTGAAATGTTCCAAAAATTCCTAAAATAAAAGGAAAAAGACTTTCCACTGTCCTAAACTAAGGACGGGAAGGAAGAAGGCGAGCATATCCTCTAAATTGATCATCCTCAAATCAGCCCTTCCTGGGGTGGGGTATTGTCTGTCCCGATAAATAGGTAATTCCAGGAGTAATAAATAGGAGTAAAGTATTGATATAATTGGAATTGCAGAAGCAAATACCAATTTACTAAAAAAAGAAAAAAGTATCTAATCTAAAGGACTCATTTTCTTTTTTAGGATTAAACAAAAGGGTTCGCAAATAAAAGCGCTAGTGCCACAACGAGTCCATAAATTGTTAAAGCTTCCATAAAAGCTAGACTAAGCAATAAAGTACCTCGTATTTTACCTTCTGCTTCTGGCTGTCTCATAATACCTTCGACAGCTTGTCCTGCAGCAGTACCTTGACCAACTCAGGCCCAATAGAAGCAAGCCCTACGGCCAATCCAGCAGCAATAACGGAAGCAGCAGCAATTAGTGGATTCATGGTGAGTTCCTCGTGTCAAAAAAAAAAGAAATGGTTAAGGATACAATCAACCAAGAAATTCTTACTTCTAAGCTCTATTGGGGAGAAGTAACTAAAAAGTACAAATTGAAATGATAATCTGAATTGTCCGAACTACTTCGAGATCTCATTTTTAGTTTCTAATCATTAGAGGTTTGTGTAAATCCATATGATTCTCATTATTCTATTTCTCTTTCTTTCCAACCAACCACTCTTTCATTCCATTCTTCTTTCTTTACTCTTCGATATCCTTGAGTTCCTATTTTTTCCCCTATCATCTAATCCATAATAAAAGACGAAATAGAGGAAGAACCCCTATTGAAATCGACCTAATCCAAATCAATAGGAATTAAATCAAGATATACAATTGATAACAATATGCTGCATAGAACTGGATATGGAATCCAATTCCATATAGAGGGAATTCGATATATCGGATTAGATAATGAATCTAACTTAGGAATATATAATATCCCATATACATTTGTTTCTTCTATTTTGCGTATTTTCTCATTTTCTATTGATGAATCGGATTCTAAAATCATTCCTTAAAAACCCGCACAAAAGATGACTGGACTTATAGACATTAAGGATATAGATCTAGCCTGACTCCGCCCCCCTTAATGCATATATACTTTGACAATTCCGTAATATAGTCTATTCTCTCTCCTACAACTCTAGGTTGTATATTCATACGCATTTCTAACTATTTAGTTTTCCAACCAAGCGGATTATCTGGAACCATGCATGAATTGAGCTAAGCTAAAAAAAAAGACTATTTTGAAAACTAGTCAATTCAATGATGACCTTCCATGGATTCACCTATATAGGCTGCGGCTAACGTTGCAAAAATAAGAGCTTGAATACCGCTTGTAAATAATCCAAGAAACATGACCGGTATAGGGACTACTAAGGGGACTAAAGAAACAAGAACAACAACGACTAATTCATCCGCCAATATATTCCCGAAAAGTCGAAAACTAAGCGATAATGGTTTTGTGAAATCTTCTAGGATGTTAATTGGTAAAAAGAATTGGAGTTGGTTTAATATATTTCTCGAAATAACTCAATCCTTTTTTGCTAAGACCCGCATAAAAATATGCCGCTGATGTGAGTAAAGCTAAAGCAACAGTAGTATTTATATCATTCGTGGGTGCTGCTAATTCCCCATGGGGTAACTGTATAATTTTCCAAGGTAAAGAGCACCCGACCAATTCGAAACAAAAATAAAAGGAACATAGTTCAATAAAGGGAACCAGGGACCATATTCTTCTCCAATCTGAGTTTTGCTCAAGTCTCGAATAAACTCAAGCACATATTCGAAGAAATTCTGACCGTCGGTCGGGATGGTTTAATGGATTCGAACAGCTATGATAACTGAACCTAGCAAGATAGTAATTACGACCCAAGAAGTGATGAGTACTTGGGCATGAATTTGGAAACCTCCTATTTGCCAATAGAAGTGTTGGCCTACTTCTACACCCGATATATCATAAAACCCCTTGAGTGTTTTAACGGAACATGGTATAATATTCATATTGTCCTCTGATAAAAATTGAACTTCAAAAAAGGAATTCTTTTGATTCAACCATCTCTTTCTCAACTCAGCAACTTGAAGTATTAATCTTATATTTAGGATACCAAGAAATCACATCAGATGATAATATATATCAATACCCTCTAATATATATCAATATTCCCCTTCTTTTATCTATGCAAAACAAAAAAGAATAGTAAGTGATCCCATAAATCTACGCAGTTACCCAAGAATGAACTATTCTTCTTAATCAACGATTTCTTATATAGAAGAACAGCCCTCACAAATTGCAAATACTAATTTGTTAGAATCAATCGAATTGAAGTCATAGTGTCATCGTTGGCTGGAATCGATATATTTGCGAGATCTGGGTCACAATTTGTATCGACTAAAGAAATAGTAGGAATCCCCAAAATGGCACATTCCTGAAGAGCTATATACTCTTTTTGCTGATCAAGGACGATCACAATGTCCGGCAACCTCGTCATATATTTGATCCCGCCGAGATATCTTTGCAAGGTAGATAATTTTCTCTTCAAGATTGCCACATCTCTTTTTGGGAGATGGTGGAATTTTCCCATCTTTTCTTCTGCTCTTAAGTCTCTAAATTGAGAAAGTCTAGTTTTCGTAATCGACCAATTCGTTAACATACCACTGAACCACTTTTTATTAACATAATGACAACGAGCCCTTATTGCAGCTGATGCTACTAAATCCGCTGCTCTTTTTTAGTACCAACAATTAAAAGCTTTTCCTGACTTGCTGCATCAAAAACTAAATCACAAGCTTCTGATAAAAACAGAGCCGTTCTAGCGAGATTTGTAATATGAGTACCTTTACGCTTTGCCGAGATGTAAGGGCCATTTTAGGATTCCATTTCTTAATACCATGACCAAAATGAACTCCCTTCTATCATCTCTTTCAAATTGATGTTCCAATATCTTCTTGTCATTTTTCCACACTTCCTTTTGATTTTTCTTTTTTTTCATCCTACCATTCCATTACGGAATTTATTTCTTTTTTTGAAAATTAAGAAAAGAGCCGAAATAGCTTGAAATAAATAATAATTGTTCCGATGTAACCTTCCACTGAGAATTGGCTATTGATACATGGTATAAACGTAACCTTAATGAATTAACTGACTTCTTTTACTTATTAAAATAAAATAAAAATCTAAAATCTGACCTGTTAGTGTTCTAAGGTCAAAAGTCTAGTTTAAATAAAAAAATCTGCTTTATGTATCCTTAAATCGTATAAATGGGGTTCTGATGTCTCATAGAAATTGTTTGTTACATCAGAATCAGAAGAAACTAATTCTGTATGGAGAAACAAAATATCTCTCATTTCCGACGCGAATAGATTTTTTTTTTGAATTTCGAAATAAAGGTTCTTGTCTTGTGGGGAATGATGCACAAATTTTTGGAATCCGGTACCAACAGGTATAATCCCCCCCAGAACTACGTTTTCTTTCAGGCCTTTCAACCAATCAATACGACCTCGTAGGGCAGCTTTTGCTAAAACTCGAGCAGTTTCTTGAAAACTTGCTTCAGATATGAAACTTTGGGTATTCAGGGAAGCCCTTGTTATTCCCAATAAGATTGCCCGATAATAGACCGATTCATCCAAAGCTCGTCCTGCTCGTTCTGCTCGTAATAGTCCGATTAATTCCCCAGGTGAAAAAACATTAGACATTCCATCTTCGGAAACCCGCACTTTTGATGTTACTTGGCGTATAATAATCTCTATATGTCTATTATGGATCTGTACCCCTTGGGATCGATAAACCTTTTGGATCTTATTAACCAAAGAGATACGACTTTGGGCTATGGTTAGCTCAGCTCAATCAAGAATCCCCAGGGACCCCAAGAATTCTTGGTATACGCTCATTCAATCCTCAATTCTCCTTTCGAGATTCGGCGATAGTGAATCAATTGAACGCGCTTCAAAGATTTGTTCTACTTTTGGAAGACCTTGCGTTATGTCACTAGATCTCGATTTTTCATATATAAACGTAACTAACCTATCTCCTTTGTAAAGGATTTCTCCATAATGACCATGAACAGTTGCTCCTGTAGTGGCCAAATAAGGCTTAGCTGCTCTTATAACAAAGGAATCAATATTAACAATGAAAATTTGACCAGATTTTTTTATGTGCGATTTAAATAGACATACATTTTCGCAAATAAATTGTCCAAGGTGAATTATTGCCGATGTCTCCTCCCAAGAATCATGATGGAGAAAGTGCCAATTCAAATGGAATGGATCAACATGATGTTACTATCGAAATTCGAAATCCTTTGATTTTCATCTATTAAAAGTATTTAAGCCCTTGAAGTACTTGGAGGTTTGTTTCAAATTGTCAAGGAACAAATATTTTTTTAACAGGATCTGATTATGCGTTAGTAAATAGTAAGATGAAGAAAAATTCGATATACTAGGTACAATAGCGGCTAAGGGCCCAAAAATATCTCGAATAGGAATTCTAGGATTCGATTCTTTTACCGCATTGGGATATTTCGAATTCTTGAATAAACCAATTCGAGAACAGTTGGATGCCGACAAAATCATCAAAGATTGGTATTCTTTATTTCGATTCAACAAGGTGCCAATAGCTTCTTGATGTTGGCTAAGTGATTGAATCTTCGCCTTGGAATAAAAGGAATTGGTGCGATCTAACCTATTATTGGGAATCGGTCCTGCACTTGTCCTATCATACCTTCTTCGTGTATACGAAATAGTGGACTTGACTAACTCAATTCTTAGGAAATCGCGAATCAGATCATTTGCTCTTACCTCAACAAAGGGAAGCACGAGCCTCCTCTTTTCTTCTTGTTCCCAATTCACTACTAAGCAAGTTCGAACAAATTGACTATTCGTATGATAAATTCTTTGAGTTAACTTGCTATTTTCATGAAAATAAAATTGACAAGTCGAAGTTGGAAATTATCCTCTTCTTGCAAGAGATCTTGCGGGAAAAGTGTTGCTAAATTTCTCCCTTCGTCCATTTCATATGCGACTGCAGGTCGAACCGAAACAAAATACTTTTCCTTGCTCTTGAGAATTTTTTTCCGTTGAACATAGACCCAATTTTTCCTTTTTTTTGATTCCTTAGAATCTTTCTTTTCTCTTTCTGGTGGTATCAAACTACCACCTAATATCTTATCCGCCTCTTCAGGAAAATGCATATCTCCGGAAAAGATTTTGAGTTCCGTATGGCTTTTTTTTCTCTTCACTCGGACCAATCCACCTAGTCGACTTCTTGTATTTTTTGTGAGTTGTGTATCCACTCCAATGATACTATTATCAAGTACCTTTAGGGATGAGGATCTCGGCAAGATATGCAGTTCTTGAAGAATGAAAAAAAACCGATCTAGTTCTTTTTGGTATTTTAGACTAAATTCTTTTGTTCCTCGATGCTCAATCAAACCCTCTTTTTTTAAGATGGAATCTTCCTCTGGGCTCCCGTATTCGTCCTCTGAGTCTTCTTCTGAGTCTTCCTCTAAAGTCCCATATTCGTCCTCTGAGCCTTCCTCCGGGCTCCCATATTCGTCCTCTGAGTCTTCCTCTAGAGTTCCATATTCGTCCTCTCGGGTTCTATATTCGTTCTCTGGGCTCCCATATTCGTCTTCTGAGTCTTTCTCTCCAGTCCTATATTCATCCTCTAGGATCCCATATTCGTCTTCTAGGGCTTCATATTCGTCCTCTAGGATCCCATATTCATCTTCTAGGGTTTCATATTCGTCCTCTCGAGTCCTATATTCGTCTTCTAGGGTTTCATATTCTTCCTCTCGGGTCCTATATTCGTTCTCTGGGCTCCCATATTCGTCCTCTGAGTCTTCCTCTCGAGTCCTATATTCGTCCTCTAGGGTCCTATATCTAAATTTAACAATTCCTGAACCCTTTTTATCTTTTCTGTATCGTGGATCGTCAAAATAAGCAAAAATAGTATTTCTACGTAAAACACCCATAAAGGGTATTTCAATCGAAATCCCCAAACAGGATATTAGTTCTTTCTCTTGTTCTTGATGATATTGTAATGGAATGACGAACCCATTTCTTCGCTTTTTCGCCAACAAATCCGAATTATCTTGAAGAATAGAAGGATAGACAAAATTCCAATGGCCATTGGACATGATTCGATCCGGCGTTGAATAATCAAGAATTTCCCTATCTTTTTTACCAAAAGTATCCAACAGTCTATGTCTTACTTGATCATTAGCCATTGAGAGGTCAAAGAGATATCTTCCGTCAACAGAAAAAGAATAAGTATTCATTTGATCTTGATCCTTGTGGAGCGAAAAAGACGCTATACTGGATCTGCACATACTTACTGACAATATCCATAAATGGCTTGTTTTTGGTAATCGACGAAGATTACCATATTGATATTCGGGCGCATGGTAAACATCAGTACTCCAGTGCATTTCCCCGTCTGATTCGGAATAAATATGCTTTTGTACTTTTTCTTTAAAATGCAAAGTGGACGTTCCGGCACGAATCTCCGCAATTACTTGTTCGGATTCTACATACTGATCATTTTGCACTAGAATCAAGCTTTTTGAGGGAATATTCACACTATATAGAATATCCTGACTCTGAATAGTTACATGCAAGTCTATATAACATAGAAAAGCAGGCTGCCCATGACGGGTACGTGTGGGGTGAACCAAATCTTCATTGAATTGGATTTTTCCATTCGAAGGGGATCGTACAAGGTCGGCAGTACCCCCTGTGAATACTCCGCCAGTATGAAAAGTTCTTAATGTTAGTTGAGTCCTGGCTCCCCAATTGATTGACCTGCAATAATACCTACGGCTTCCCCAATTCGACCAGATCGCCATGAGTGGGACTCCGACCATAACATAATTGACAGATCCAAGATGTGCTCCGGCAAATAAAGGGGTTCTAATATATATTGGTTGTGCTCGAAATGGTTGTGCTCGAAAGGCAGTTATGAATCGATTGACTAATCCAATTCCAATATCTTGATTTCGAGCGGCAATGCATCGTGAACCAATATATATATCGTCTGCTAATACACGACCAATTAGTGTTTGGACAAAAAGTTTTTCCGTCATCCCATTTTGAGGACTCAAAGAAATACCTTGGATAGTACCACAATCTCTTCTACGCACAATAATATGTTGAACTACTTCAACAAGTCTACGTGTAAGATATCCAGCATCCGCTGTTCGTACAGCAGTATCTACAACCCTTTGCGGGCTCCGTAGCAGGAAATTATATATTCTGTCAAAGAGTCCCTCGCGTAAATTGCTTTGAATAGGTAAATCAATCATTTGTCCTTGAGGATCCGCCATTAATCCTCTCATACCTACTAATTGGTGTACCTGAGATGCATTTCCTCTGGCTCCTGAAAAAGACATTAGATAGACTGGATTAGAAGGATCCGTTATCCGAAAATTCGAATTCATTTCTTGTTTCAAATATTCACTTGTAGCATACCATATCTCAACGGATTGGCGTAATTTTTCTACCGCGTGTACAGCCCCATAATAATAGTGTTTCTCCAAAAGAAAACTCTGTTGTTCCGCGTCTTGCACTAACCATCCCTTAGATGGTATTGTTAAAAGATCCTCGATTCCTAATGAAATCGATGTAGTAGTGGCTTGATGAAAGCCCAGAGTCTTTATTTGATCCAGTATATGGGATGTATATCCCATTCCGAAATGATCTATTAATCTGCTAATAAGTCGTTTCATAGCAGTTCCGTCTATCTCTTTATTATGAAAGACCAGATTGGCCCGTTCCGCCATACATAAGTACCCCCTTTTTCGGCTGAGTAGGATTCGACAATTGCTGAGTAGGATTCGACAATGGGCCTGAGTCAGTGATTCGAAAATTTAATTAACTTCCTTTCCTTAATCTCAATCTGGATTCGCGCGGCAAAAATGATGATACTAGCGAAATCGGAATGCCCCCCGAAAGGGAGGGGCATCGCCGAATCTAACTTCCTTGTTTAGATAGTGTATGAATAGGCCTGACTAAATCCTTGTATGGCTTCCTCTATTTCTCTATAAAAGAAATATGACCAAGAGTGCTTCGAATGTATATAGAACGGATTTCTTTTTTTCTATTTCCCACTATTAGATAGTGGGCATAAATCTCATGATAAGTCCCCAAAGATTCATATTGAACTTCAATCGGAACTTCTCTTGACCCAATGACGCGTTGATCTAGTTTCCATCAGACCACAAGGGACTGTCTAAACTGATTCGTTTCTGTCTATAAGCTCCCAGTGCATCATAGGAATTAGAAAAATGGGGTTCTTTATCTTTTGTATACTTATAATTATTATTATTGTAATTTACTTTTTGATTTGGATAGTTTGCCCAACTATTATATCTATTTGCACAAATACCCCGACGGTTTCCAATCGTTAATACATAAAGTCCGATAAGCATGTCTTGGGTCGGTACGCAAATAGGATCCCCAATAGCGGGAGATAGGAGATTCATATGAGAAAACATAAGTAAACGGGCTTCCGCCTGAGCTTCCAAGGATAAAGGTAGATGAACAGCCATTTGATCCCCATCAAAGTCCGCATTGAAACCCTTACACACTAATGGGTGTAAACAAATAGTACGCCCCTCCACTAAAGTAGGTTGGAAGGCCTGTATGCCTAATCTATGCAGGGTAGGTGCTCTATTCAACAGTACAGGATGTCCCCGCATAACTTCTTGAAGTATTTCCCATACAATGGGTTCCTTTTCCCAAATTTTCCTTTTAGCAATCCTGACATTAGAAGTAGCGCGTTTCGTGATTAAATCGCGAATTACAAATAGCTGAAAAAGCTTTATTGCTATCTCTAGAGGTAATCCACATTGATGTAATGAAAGCGAAGGACCCACAACAATGACAGAACGCCCCGAGTAATCGACCCGTTTTCCAAGCAGAGTCTCATGAAACCTTCCCTCTTTACCTTCAATTACATCTGAAAGTGATTTGTATACTTTATTGTGACCATCCTCGTTGGTTGCCCGCAGGACCCACTATCAAGAAGTGTATCCACGGCTTCTTGTACCAATTTTCCTGGCACATTACTAAATCTGCTGGCGCTAATTCACTTCTTTTTAATAGATAGGCAAGGTTGTTGTTCCGACGAATAACTCTCTTATAAAGTTCATTAATATCCGAAGTCACTACTTTATCCCCAGACCTATAAACAATGGGTCTCAATTCGGGAGGAAGAACTGGTAATAAGCACAAAACCATCCATTCTGGTTCTACATTTGTTTGAATAAAATGTTTCGCCAATTGCATGCGTCTAATCAAAAAAACTTTTCTTATTCGTCTTTTCTATCTTCCCATTCATCTCCACTATACCCCTCGTCTTCTAATTCCTTCCATTCGACCAAGGAATTCTCTATAATAATTCGCAAATCCAAATCTGCTAATTGTTCTCTAATAGCACCTGCTCCTGTCGCAATTTCCCGATTTCGAAATGTTGCAAAGCCTGGGGTAGAAAAAAAGGGAGAAATGCTGTGGTTACAGGATGCAATTTCATCTTCGAATAAACCTCGTAATCGTAAGAAAGTAGGTTTTTTAGCGCTGGGCCTAGCAAAAGAGAAATCGCCGTATACTAGGCCCTCCAATTTCTTAAGGGTTTATCTAAAAGGTTCGCGATATAACTAGGAAGACCTTTCAAATACCACACATGAGTCATGGGACATGCGAGTTTGATGTATCCCATTTGATATCTTCGTATCCGAGAATCAACAAATTCTACCCCGCATTTTTGGCAAAATCTTTCCTCTTCGTTTTCAGCTCCGCTCGCTCGAAATTTCCACAAGCACAAATTCCGCTTTTATGGGTCCAAAGATTCTTTCATAAAACAATCCACCTTTTTCTGGTTTATCGGTTTTATAATGAAAAGTAGAGGGCCTTGTGACTTCGCCAACGACTTCCCCATTAGGTAGGTTTTGTTAGCCCAAGCCTTTATTTGTTGAGAAACAGGTCAATTTGAAGTTGTTGATGTTTATATTGGTCAATCATAAATAAGAAAAGAATTTATATTTATTCCGATCAAACTTCCTCCTATTAACCTGGAAGTTCTTCTCAGATACAAGGAAATGATTCAGTTCTAGAGCCAAAGATCGTAGTTCTCGAACGATTGACCAATATAAACATCAACAACTTCAAATTGGACTCTTTCCCATCAACAAATAAAGGCTTAGGCTTCCCTAATGAAGTCGTTAGAAGTCCAAATACCCTCTACTTTTCATTATAAAACCGATAAACCAGAAAAAGGTGGATGTTTTCGAAAGATCTTTGGACCTAAAAAGCGGAATTTGTGCTTGTGGAAATTCTCGAGCGAGCGGAGCTGAAAACGAAGAGGAAAGATTTTTGCCAAAAATGCGGGGTAGAATTTGTTTGATTCTCAAGATACGAAGATATCAAATGGGATACATCAAACTCTTTGTCTCCCGCGACTCATGTGTGGTATTTGAAAGGTCTTCCTAGTTATATCGCGAACCTTTAGATAAACCCCTTAAGAAATTGGAGGGCCTAGTATACGGCGATTTCTCTTTTACTAGGCCAGCGCTAAAAACCTACTTTACGATTACGAGGTTTATTCGAAGATGAAATTGCATCCTGTAACCACAGCATTTCTCCTTTTTCTACCCCCAGGCTTTGCAACATTTCGAAATCGGGAAATTGCGACAGGAGCAGGTGCTATTGAAACAATTAGCAGATTTGGATTTGCGAATATTATAAGAAATTCCTTGGTCGAATGGAAGGATTAGAAGAGGGGTATAGTGGAGATGAATGGGAAGATAGAAAAAGACGAATAAGAAAAGTTTTTAGACGCATGCAATTGGCAGAACATTTTATTCAAACAAATGTAGAACCAGAATGGATGGTTTTTAGCAATTACCAGTTCTTCCTCCCGAATTGGACCCATTGTTTATAGGTCTGGGGATAAAGTAGTGACTTCGGATATTAATGAACTTTATAAGAGAGTTATTCGTCGGAACAACAACCCTATCTATTAAAGAAGTGAATTAGCGCCAGCAGATTTAGTAATGTGCCAGGAAAAATTGGGTACAAGAAGCCGTGGATACACTTCTTGATAGTGGGTCCCGCGAACCAACGAGGATGGTCACAATAAAATACAAATCACTTTCAGATGTAATTGAAGGTAAAGAGGAAGGTTTCATGAGACTCTGCTTGGAAAACAGGTCGATTACTCGGGCGTTCTGTCATTGTTGTGGGTCCTTCGCTTTCATTACATCAATGTGGATTACCTCTAGAGATAGCAATAGCTTTTTCAGCTATTTGTAATTCGCGATTTAATCACGAAACGCTACTTCTAATGTCAGGATTGCTAAAGAAAATTTGAAAAGAACCCATTGTATGAAATACTTCAAGTTATGCGGGGACATCCTGTACTGTTGAATAGAGCACCTACCCTGCATAGATTAGCATACAGGCCTTCCAACCTACTTTAGTGGAGGGGCGTACTATTTGTTTACCCATTATTAGTGTGTAAGGGTTTCAATGCGGACTTTGATGGGGATCAAATGGCTGTTCATCTACCTTTATCCTTGGAAGCTCAGGCGGAAGCCCGTTTACTTATGTTTTCTCATATGAATCTCCTATCTCCCGCTATTAGGGATCATTTGCGTACCGACCAAGACATGCTTATCGGACTTTATGTATTAACGATTGGAAACCGTCGGGGTATTTGTGCAAATAGATATAATAGTTGGGCAAACTATCCAAATCAAAAAGTAAATTACAATAATAATTTATAGTATACAAAGATAAAGAACCCCATTTTTCTAATTCCTGATGCACTGGGAGCTTATAGACAGAAACGAATCCAGTTTAGACAGTCCTTGTGGCTCCATGGAAACTAGATCAACGCGTCATTGGGTCAGAGAAGTTCCGATTGAAGTTCAATATGAATCTTTGGGGACTTATCATGAGATTTATGCCCACTATCTAATAGTGGAAATAGAAAAAGAAATCCGTTCTATATACATTCCGAAGCACTCTTGGTCATATTTCTTTTTATAAGATAGGGAAAGCCATACAAGGATTTAGTCAGGCCTATTCATACACTATCTAAACAAGGAAGTTAGATTCGGCGATGCCCCTCCTTTCGGGGGCATTCCGATTTCGCTAAATATCATCATTTGCCGCGCGAATCCAGATTGAGATTAAGAAAGGAAGTTAATTAAATTTTCGAATCACTGACTCAGGCCCATTGTCGAATCCTACTCAGCAATTGTCGAAATCCTACTCAGCCGAAAAAGGGGTACTTATGTATGGCGGAACAGGCCAATCTGGTCTTTCATAATAAAGAGATAGACGGAACTGCTATGAAACGACTTATTAGCAGATTAATAGATCATTTCGGAATGGGATATACATCCCATATACTGGATCAAATAAAGACTCTGGGCTTTCATCAAGCCACTACTACATCGATTTCATTAGAATCGAGGATCTTTTAACAATACCATCTAAGGATGGTTGAGTGCAGAACGCGGAACAACAGAGTTTTCTTTTGGAGAAACACTATTATTATGGGGCTGTACACGCTGATAAGCGAATGCCAATCCGTTAGAGATATGGTATGCTTTCAAGTGAATATTTGAAACAAGAAATGAATTCGAATTTTCGGATAACGGATCCTTCTAATCCAGTCTATCTAATGTCTTTTTCAGGAGCCAGAGAAATGCATCTCAGGTACACCAATTAGTAGGTATGAGAGGATTAATGGCGGATCCTCAAGGACAAATGATTGATTTACCTATTCAAAGCAATTTTACGCGAGGACTTTCTTTGACACTAATATATAATTTCCTGCTACGGGCCCGCAAAGGGTTGTAGATACTGCTGTACGAACAGCGGATGCTGGATATCTTACGTAGACTTGTTGAAGTAGTTCAACATATTATTGTGCTGCCTAGAAAGATTGTGGTACTATCAAGGTATTTCTTTGAGTCCTCAAAATGGGATGACGGAAAAACTTTTGTCCAAACACTAATTGGTCGTGTATTGCAGACGATATATATATTGGTTCACGATGCATTGCCGCTCGAAATCAAGATATTGGAATTGGATTAGTCAATCGATTCATAACTGCCTTTCGAGCACAACCATTTCGAGCACAACCAATATATATTAGAACCCTTTTGCTTGCCGGAGCACATCTTGGATCTGTCAATTATGTTATGGTCAGAGTCCCTCACATGGCGATCTGGTCAATTGGGGAAGCCGTAGGTATTATTACAGGTCAATCGAATTTGGGGAGCCAGGGACTCAACTAACATTAAGAACTTTTCATACGGAGTATTCACGGGGTACTGCCGACCTTGTACGATCCTTCGAATGGAAAAATCAATTCAATGAAGATTTGGTTCACCCACACGTTCCGTCATGGGCAGCCTGCTTTTCTATATTATATAGACTTGCATGTAACTATTCAGAGTCAGGATATTCTATATAGTGTGAATATTCCCTCAAAAGCTTTGATTCTAGTGCAAAATGATCAGTATGTAGAATCCGAACAAGTAATTGCGGAGATTCGTGCCGGAACGTCCACTTTGCATTTTAAAGAAAAAGTCGCAAAAGCATATTTATTCCGAATCAGACGAGGAAATGCACTGGAGTACTGATGTTTACCATGCGCTTGAATATCAATATGGTAATCTTCGTCGATTACCAAAAACAAGCCATTTATGGATATTGTCAGTAAGTATGTTGCAGATCCAGTATAGCGTCTTTTTCGCTCCACAAGGATCAAGATCAAATGAATACTTATTCTTTTTCTGTTGACGGAAGATATCTCTTTGACCTCTCAATGGCTAATGATCAAGTAAGACATAGACTGTTGGATACTTTTGGTAAAAAAGATAGGGAAATTCTTGATTATTCAACGCCGGATCGAATCATGTCCAATGGCCATTGGAATTTTGTCTATCCTTCTATTCTTCAAGATAATTCGGATTTGTTGGCGAAAAAGCGAAGAAATGGGTTCGTCATTCCATTACAATATCATCAAGAACAAGAGAAAGAACTAATATCCTGTTTGGGGATTTCGATTGAAATACCCTTTATGGGTGTTTTACGTAGAAATACTATTTTTGCTTATTTTGACGATCCACGATACAGAAAAGATAAAAAGGGTTCAGGAATTGTTAAATTTAGATATAGGACCCTAGAGGACGAATATAGGACTCGAGAGGAAGACTCAGAGGACGAATATGGGAGCCCAGAGAACGAATATAGGACCCGAGAGGAAGAATATGAAACCCTAGAAGACGAATATAGGACTCGAGAGGACGAATATGAAACCCTAGAAGATGAATATGGGATCCTAGAGGACGAATATGAAGCCCTAGAAGACGAATATGGGATCCTAGAGGATGAATATAGGACTGGAGAAAGACTCAGAAGACGAATATGGGGAGCCCAGAGAACGAATATAGAACCCGAGGAGGACGAATATGGAACTCTAGAGGAAGACTCAGAGGGACGAATATGGGAGCCGGAGGAAGGCTCAGAGGACGAATATGGGACTTTAGAGGAAGACTCAGAAGAAGACTCAGAGGACGAATACAGGGCCCAGAGGAAGATTCCATCTTAAAAAGAGGGTTTGATTGAGCATCGAGGAACAAAAAGAATTTAGTCTAAAATACCAAAAGAACTAGATCGGTTTTTTCATTCTTCAAGAACTGCATATCTTGCCGAGATCCTCATCCTAAAGGTACTTGATAATAGTATCATTGGGTGGATACACAACTCACAAAAAATACAAGAAGTCGACTAGGTGGATTGGTCCAGTGAAGAAAAAAAAGCCATACGGAACTCAAAATCTTTTCCGGAGATATGCATTTTCCTGAAGAGGCGGATAAGATATTAGGTGGTAGTTTGATACCACCAGAAAGAAAAAAGAAAGATTCTAAGGAATCAAAAAAGGAAAAATTGGGTCTATGTTCAACGGAAAAAATTCTCAAGAGCAAGGAAAAAATATTTTGTTTCGGTTCGACCTGCAGTCGCATATAAAAATGGACGAAGGGAGAATTTAGCAACACTTTTCACAAGATCTCTTACGAAGAGGATAATTTCCAACTTCGACTTGTCAATTTTATTTCTCATGAAAATAGCAAGTTAACTCAAAGAATTTATCATACGAATAGTCAATTTGTTCGAACTTGCTTAGTAGTGAATTGGGAACAAGAAAAAGAAAAGGGAGGCTCGTGCTTCCTTGTTGAGTAAGAGCAAATGATCTGATTCGCGATTTCCTAAAATTGAGTTAGTCAAGTCCACTATTTCGTATACACGAAGAAGGTATGATAGGACAAGTGCAGGACCGATTCCCAATAATAGGTTAGATCGCACCAATTCCTTTTATTCCAAGGCGAAGATTCAATCACTTAGCCAACATCAAGAAGCTATTGGCACCTTGTTGAATCGAAATAAAGAATACCAATCTTTGATGATTTTGTCGGCATCAACTGTTCTCGAATTGGTTTATTCAAAATTCGAAATATCCCAATGCGGTAAAAGAATCGAATCCTAAATTCCTATTCGAGATATTTTTGGGCCCTTAGCCGCTATTGTACCTAGTATATCGAATTTTCTTCATCTTACTGTTTACTAACGCATAATCAGATCCTGTTAAAAAATATTTGTTCCTTGACAATTTGAAACAAACCCTCCAAGTACTTCAAGGGCTTAAATACTCTTTAATAGATGAAAATCAAAGTTTCGAATTTCGATAGTAACATCATGTTGGATCCATTCCATTTGAATTGGCACTTTCTCCATCATGATTCTTGGGAGGAGACATCGGCAATAATTCACCTTGGACAATTTATTTGCGAAAATGTATGTCTATTTAAATCGCATAAAAAAATCTGGTCAAATTTTCATTGTTAATATTGATTCCTTTGTTATAAGAGCAGCTAAGCCTTATTTGGCCACTACAGAGCAACTGTTCATGGTCATTATGGAGAAATCCTTTACAAAGGAGATAGGTTAGTTACGTTTATATATGAAAAATCGAGATCTAGTGACATAACGCAAGGTCTTCCAAAAATAGAACAAATCTTTGAAGCGCGTTCAATTGATTCACTATCGCCGAATCTCGAAAGGAGAATTGAGGATTGGAATGAGCGTATACCAGAATTCTTGGGGTCCCCTGGGGATTCTTGATTGGAGCTGAGCTAACCATAGCCCAAAGTCGTATCTCTTTGGTTAATAAGATCCAAAAGGTTTATCGATCCCAAGGGTACAGATCCATAATAGACATATAGAGATTATTATACATAGTAACATCAAAGTGCGGGTTTCCGAAGATGGAATGTCTAATGTTTTTTCACCTGGGGAATTAATCGGACTATTACGAGCAGAACGAGCAGGACGAGCTTTGGATGAATCGGTCTATTATCGGGCAATCTTATTGGGAATAACAAGGGCTTCCCTGAATACCCAAAGTTTCATATCTGAAGCAAGTTTTCAAGAAACTGCTCGAGTTTTAGCAAAAGCTGCCCTACGAGGTCGTATTGATTGGTTGAAAGGCCTGAAAGAAAACGTAGTTCTGGGGGGGATTATACCTGTTGGTACCGGATTCCAAAAATTTGTGCATCATTCCCCACAAGACAAGAACCTTTATTTCGAAATTCAAAAAAAAAATCTATTCGCGTCGGAAATGAGAGATATTTTGTTTCTCCATACAGAATTAGTTTCTTCTGATTCTGATGTAACAAACAATTTCTATGAGACATCAGAACCCCCATTTATACGATTTAAGGATACATAAAGCAGATTTTTTTATTTAAACTAGACTTTTGACCTTAGAACACTAACAGGTCAGATTTTAGATTTTTATTTTATTTTAATAAGTAAAAGAAGTCAGTTAATTCATTAAGGTTACGTTTATACCATGTATCAATAGCCAATTCTCAGTGGAAGGTTACATCGGAACAATTATTATTTATTTCAAGCTATTTCGGCTCTTTCTTAATTTTCAAAAAAAAAAGAAATAAATTCCGTAATGGAATGGTAGGATGAAAAAAAAAAGAAAAAATCAAAAGGAAGTGTGGAAAAAATGACAAGAAGATATTGGAACATCAATTTGAAAGAGATGATAGAAGCGGGAGTTCATTTTGGTCATGGTATTAAGAAATGGAATCCTAAAATGGCCCCTTACATCTCGGCAAAGCGTAAAGGTACTCATATTACAAATCTCGCTAGAACGGCTCGTTTTTTATCAGAAGCTTGTGATTTAGTTTTTGATGCAGCAAGTCAGGGAAAAAGCTTTTTAATTGTTGGTACCAAAAAAAGAGCAGCGGATTTAGTAGCATCAGCTGCAATAAGGGCTCGTTGTCATTATGTTAATAAAAAGTGGTTCAGTGGTATGTTAACGAATTGGTCGATTACGAAAACTAGACTTTCTCAATTTAGAGACTTAAGAGCAGAAGAAAAGATGGGAAAATTCCACCATCTCCCAAAAAGAGATGTGGCAATCTTGAAGAGAAAATTATCTACCTTGCAAAGATATCTCGGCGGGATCAAATATATGACGAGGTTGCCGGACATTGTGATCGTCCTTGATCAGCAAAAAGAGTATATAGCTCTTCAGGAATGTGCCATTTTGGGGATTCCTACTATTTCTTTAGTCGATACAAATTGTGACCCAGATCTCGCAAATATATCGATTCCAGCCAACGATGACACTATGACTTCAATTCGATTGATTCTTAACAAATTAGTATTTGCAATTTGTGAGGGCCGTTCTCTCTATATAAGAAATCGTTGATTAAGAAGAATAGTTCATTCTTGGGTAACTGCGTAGATTTATGGGATCACTTACTATTCTTTTTTGTTTTGCATAGATAAAAGAAGGGAATATTGATATATATTAGAGGGTATTGATATATATTATCATCTGATGTGATTTCTTGGTATCCTAAATATAAGATTAATACTTCAAGTTGCTGAGTTGAAAAGAGATGGTTGAATCAAAAGAATTCCTTTTTGAAGTTCAATTTTATCAGAGGACAATATGAATATTATACCATGTTCCGTTAAAACACTCAAGGGTTTTTATGATATATCGGGTGTAAGTAGGCCAACACTTCTATTGGCAAATAGGAGGTTTCCAAATTCATGCCCAAGTACTCATCACTTCTTGGGTCGTAATTACTATCTTGCTAGGTTCAGTTATCATAGCTGTTCGGAATCCACAAACCATCCCGACCGACGGTCAGAATTTCTTCGAATATGTGCTTGAGTTTATTCGAGACTTGAGCAAAACTCAGATTGGAGAAGAATATGGTCCCTGGGTTCCCTTTATTGGAACTATGTTCCTTTTTATTTTTGTTTCGAATTGGTCGGGTGCTCTTTTACCTTGGAAAATTATACAGTTACCCCATGGGGAATTAGCAGCACCCACGAATGATATAAATACTACTGTTGCTTTAGCTTTACTCACATCAGCGGCATATTTTTATGCGGGTCTTAGCAAAAAAGGATTGAGTTATTTCGAGAAATATATTAAACCAACTCCAATTCTTTTACCAATTAACATCCTAGAAGATTTCACAAAACCATTATCGCTTAGTTTTCGACTTTTCGGGAATATATTGGCGGATGAATTAGTCGTTGTTGTTCTTGTTTCTTTAGTCCCCTTAGTAGTCCCTATACCGGTCATGTTTCTTGGATTATTTACAAGCGGTATTCAAGCTCTTATTTTTGCAACGTTAGCCGCAGCCTATATAGGTGAATCCATGGAAGGTCATCATTGAATTGACTAGTTTTCAAAATAGTCTTTTTTTTTAGCTTAGCTCAATTCATGCATGGTTCCAGATAATCCGCTTGGTTGGAAAACTAAATAGTTAGAAATGCGTATGAATATACAACCTAGAGTTGTAGGAGAGAGAATAGACTATATTACGGAATTGTCAAAGTATATATGCATTAAGGGGGGCGGAGTCAGGCTAGATCTATATCCTTAATGTCTATAAGTCCAGTCATCTTTTGTGCGGGTTTTTAAGGAATGATTTTAGAATCCGATTCATCAATAGAAAATGAGAAAATACGCAAAATAGAAGAAACAAATGTATATGGGATATTATATATTCCTAAGTTAGATTCATTATCTAATCCGATATATCGAATTCCCTCTATATGGAATTGGATTCCATATCCAGTTCTATGCAGCATATTGTTATCAATTGTATATCTTGATTTAATTCCTATTGGATTTGGATTAGGTCGATTTCAATAGGGGTTCTTCCTCTATTTCGTCTTTTATTATGGATTAGATGATAGGGGAAAAAATAGGAACTCAAGGATATCGAAGAGTAAAGAAAGAAGAATGGAATGAAAGAGTGGTTGGTTGGAAAGAAAGAGAAATAGAATAATGAGAATCATATGGATTTACACAAACCTCTAATGATTAGAAACTAAAAATGAGATCTCGAAGTAGTTCGGACAATTCAGATTATCATTTCAATTTGTACTTTTTAGTTACTTCTCCCCAATAGAGCTTAGAAGTAAGAATTTCTTGGTTGATTGTATCCTTAACCATTTCTTTTTTTTTTGACACGAGGAACTCACCATGAATCCACTAATTGCTGCTGCTTCCGTTATTGCTGCTGGATTGGCCGTAGGGCTTGCTTCTATTGGGCCTGGAGTTGGTCAAGGTACTGCTGCAGGACAAGCTGTCGAAGGTATTGCGAGACAGCCAGAAGCAGAAGGTAAAATACGAGGTACTTTATTGCTTAGTCTAGCTTTTATGGAAGCTTTAACAATTTATGGACTCGTTGTGGCACTAGCGCTTTTATTTGCGAACCCTTTTGTTTAATCCTAAAAAAGAAAATGAGTCCTTTAGATTAGATACTTTTTCTTTTTTTAGTAAATTGGTATTTGCTTCTGCAATTCAATTATATCAATACTTACTCCTATTTATTACTCCTGGAATTACCTATTTATCGGGACAGACAATACCCCACCCAGGAAGGGCTGATTTGAGGATGATCAATTTAGAGGATATGCTCGCCTTCTTCCTTCCGTCCTTAGTTTAGGACAGTGGAAAGTCTTTTCCTTTTATTTTAGGAATTTTGGAACATTTCAACAAAGGAGTCTTTCACAGGTCAAACGAGACCTAAGACTTAATCTAAAAGAAATTATTAGATTGAATCTATTTGCATTAAAAAATTACATTAAAAAACCGATCAAAAAGGGCGAGCAAAGTAAGTGATCGAAAAACTTTGCTCTTTGTTCGTCCTATCTATAAGAGGAGAGCATATGAAAAATGTAACCCATTCTTTCGTTTTTTTAGCTCACTGGCCATCCGCTGGGAGTTTCGGGCTTAATACCGATATTTTAGCAACAAATCTAATAAATCTAACTGTAGTGGTTGGTGTATTGATTTTTTTTGGAAAGGGAGTGTGTGCGAGTTGTCTATTTCAAGAATAGATTGGATCTATCCGGCTGCACTTTAAAATATTTTTTAGTATTTTTTGGATAAATAAGAAAAAGGTGCACGATCTCGACGAATTACTTCTGAATAAATTCAGAAATCATATGGAAGAACCATAGCATTTCGCGACTCATTGGTAAATCAACTTTGATTCTCTATAGACCAATAATGTGAGACCATTAACACGGTTAAAGCTAAACTGCTTGAAGTCCAGGCAAAAAGGGGTACTCTTTCTACAACTATATTAGTATTAGTACCGAAATGCTTTAAACGGGAAATAGCTAATGTAGAATTTATCTGATATAAAACACTCATATCGATAAAATGGTTTGAACTATTTACTAGAAGGGCACCCTGCCCTTTTTTATCCAATGCCGAATCGACGACCTATGTATAAAATAAAAAAAAGAGAAATTTTTTGGATTTGAAGAAAAAAAAAAGAATTCTATCAATTTTCATTTTCCATTTATTTAGTTAGTTTTCTTAATGAAATTGAAATTATTAACTAAAGGGCAAATACAAATAAAAGAAACAACTTTGCTGACCATGATAGATTTTTATCTAGGCGGAAGAGTCCTCTTAATATTTATCTAGTCTTATATTCTTAATATGGGTTTCGGTATATTGAAATATAAACAGAAAAGAGAAGATAGAGGATAGGCTCATTACATAAAAAAAAAGATATGGAAATAGCCATAGCAAAAAAAGAAAAAAAAGGAGCGTGAGAGCCAAATGAATCGAAAGATTCATGTTTGGTTCGGGAAGAGATCATAAAAATTGTAAACTTAATAGCAAGATAATCTACTTTCATTAAAAGATTTATTAGATAATCGAAAACAGAGAATCTTGAGTACTATTCGAAATTCGGAAGAATTGCGTAGAGGGACCATTGAGCAGCTCGAAAAAGCTCGGGTTCGATTACAGAAAGTCGAACTAGAAGCGGATGAGTATCGAATGAATGGATACTCTGAGATAGAACGAGAAAAAGCAAATTTGATTAATGCTACTTCTATTAGTTTGGAACAATTAGAAAAGTCTAAAAATGAAATCCTTTATTTTGAAAAACAAAGGGCGATGAATCAGGTCCGACAACGGGTTTTCCAACAGGCCGTACAAGGAGCTCTAGGAACTCTGAATAGTTGTTTGAATACCGAGTTACATTTCCGTACGATTCGTGCTAATATTGGCATTCTAGGGGCCATAGAATCAAAGAAATAATTAAATTAATTAGACCTTGAACTTCTACTTTCGTTTAGAATTTAGGCATTATTTTTCCCCTTGCTTCCGAAAAAAAGAGTCAAGAAACACTAATGGCAACCCTTCGAGTCGACGAAATTCATAAAATTCTCCGCGAACGTATTGAACAATATAATAGGAAAGTAGGGATTGAGAATATCGGTCGCGTAATTCAAGTGGGGGATGGGATTGCTCGTATTATAGGTCTTGGTGGAATAATGTCAGGTGAATTAGTCGAATTTGCAGAAGGGACTAGGGGTATTGCTCTGAATTTGGAATCCAAAAATGTTGGGATTGTATTAATGGGCGATGGGTTGATGATACAAGAGGGAAGTTTTGTAAAAGCAACAGGAAGAATTGCTCAGATACCCGTGAGCGAGGCTTACTTGGGTCGTGTTATAAATGCTCTGGCTAAACCTATTGATGGGAGAGGCGAAATTGTAGCTTCGGAATCTCGCATAATTGAATCTCCTGCTCGGGTATAATTTCCAGGCGTTCCGTATATGAACCCCTTCAAACAGGGCTTATTGCTATCGATTCGATGATCCCCATAGGGCGCGGTCAGCGAGAGTTAATTATTGGGGACAGACAGACTGGCAAAACAGCAGTAGCCACAGATACAATTCTCAATCAAAAAGGGCAAGATGTAATATGTGTTTATGTAGCTATCGGTCAAGAGCATCCTCCGTGGCTCAAGTAGTAACTACTTTCCATGAAGAGGGGGCCATGGAATACACTATTGTAGTAGCTGAAATGGCGGATTCACCTGCTACATTACAATACCTCGCCCCTTATACGGGAGCAGCCCTGGCTGAGTATTTTATGTATCGCGAACGGCATACTTTAATAATTTATGATGATCTCTCCAAACAAGCACAAGCTTATCGCCAAATGTCCCTTCTATTAAGAAGACCCCCCGGCCGCGAAGCTTATCCAGGGGATGTTTTTTATTTGCATTCACGGCTTTTAGAAAGAGCCGCTAAATTAAGTTCTCTTTTAGGCGAAGGAAGTATGACCGCTTTACCAATAGTTGAGACTCAATCTGGAGACGTTTCCGCCTATATTCCTACTAATGTAATCTCCATTACAGATGGACAAATATTCTTATCCGCGGATCTATTTAATGCCGGAATTCGACCTGCTATTAATGTGGGTATTTCTGTTTCCAGAGTAGGATCCGCGGCTCAAATTAAAGCCATGAAACAAGTAGCTGGCAAATCAAAATTGGAACTAGCTCAATTCGCAGAATTACAAGCCTTTGCACAATTCGCCTCTGCTCTCGATAAAACAAGTCAGAATCAATTGGCAAGGGGTCGACGATTACGGGAATTGCTTAAACAATCCCAATCAAACCCTCTCTCAGTGGAAGAGCAGATAGCTACTATTTATACCGGAACGAGAGGATATCTTGATTCGTTAGAAATTGGACAGGTAAAGAAATTTCTGGATGAGTTACGTAAACACCTAAAAGATACGAAACCTCAATTCCAAGAAATTATATCTTCTAGCAAGACATTCACCGAGCAAGCGGAAATCCTTTTGAAGGAAGCTATTCAGGAACAGCTGGAAGGGTTTTCCCTTCAGGAACAAACATAAATTTTGCATGTCTACTCTTGTTAGTAGAAGAGGAATCGTTGAGAAAGATTTTTCATTTGAATCATGCAAAAAAGTTTTCTTAGTTTTTAGTATAGTTATTTAAAGAATAGATAGAAATAAGATTGCGTCCAATAGGATTTGAACCTATACCAAAGGTTTAGAAGACCTCTGTCCTATCCATTAGACAATGGACGCTTTTCTTTCATATTTTCTTCTTTCTTTTCGTTTTTTTTTCTCTTGTTCCGATAAAAAACTCTTAGACCGAAACTCTTTTAGGAAAGAAAAATAAATCCATATACAAATGGATGATGCATATATCATAAAGAAGGAATATGGAGCGGGTAGTGGGAATCGAACCCGCAACCCCAAGGTTATGAGCCTTGTGAGCTACCAAACAGCTCTATCCTCTTAAACTAAAGAGCGGGGAACTAGTGGATAAAAGGGGGTTGGATACGCCCCTCTACCATATCTATACAAATAGAATAGTCCATTTATACAGAATGGTAAAGAGGGCTCTTCTACGATCATCCATTCTAGAAATCCATACAAATATGAAAGAAAGGGTATTTTATCCTTACCAACTGGATCTTGTTGCACCCGGTAACAAACATGCATAAACCATTTCTCGAAGTATGTGTCCGGATAGTCCAAAGTCTCGATAGTTAGCTCTAGGTCTTCCGGTCAAAAAACAACGTCGATGAAGGCGTGTAGGTGCACTATTACGTGGTAGGGATTGCAATTTTTCTCGCATTTTCGTTTTTCACTCAAACTCAAGGAAACTTTGCTTCTTATCTTTTTTTTTGAAGATCGACGAATCAAATGATATTTCTGTTCTAATTTCTGCCGCTTCTTCTCCCTCTGAATCAAACTTTTTTTTGCCATAATGTGCCGTTCCTATTATTACCAAGTATATGGTTCTAATCCTAGATGGAAAAATAAATAGAAAAAGAAATCTAAGAAGGCGGATCCTCCCTCTCCATCAAGAGTAATGAACTAGGTGCTGGTACAGTACAAAAAACCAAAAAAAACTAACTAAATTAACCAAACTTGCCTGATGTTGAGGCAATCAAAAAAGCTGCATAAGTGAATATATAACCCACGGAAAAGTGGGCTAATCCAACCAATCTTGCTTGCACAATGGAAAGAGCCACGGGCTTATCTCTCCAGCGAATTAAATTAGCCAAAGGTGTGCGTTCATGAGCCCATGCTAAAGTCTCAATTAATTCCTGCCAATATCCACGCCAGAAATTAAGAACATAAATCCAGTAGCCCAAACAAGATGTCCAAATAAGAACATCCACGCCCATACCGATAAACTATTCATCCCAAAAGGATTATATCCATTGATAAGTTGTGAAGAGTTTAACCATAGGTAATCTCTTAACCATCCCATCAAATAAGTGGAGGATTCATTAAATTGTGAAACGTTGCCCTGCCATAATGTGATGTGTTTCCAATGCCAATAAAAAGTAACCCATCCAATGGTATTTAACATCCAGAAAACTGCCAAATAAAACGCGTCCCAAGCAGAAATATCACAAGTACCGCCGCGCCCTGGGCCGTCACAAGGAAAACTATACCCAAAATCCTTTTTATCCGGCATTAATTTGGAACCGCGTGCATCTAAAGCACCCTTTACTAAAATCAATGTAGTTGTATGCAAACCTAGAGCAATAGCATGATGAACCAAAGAAATCTCCAGGTCCTATTGTTAAGAAAAGAATTACTATTCTCATTAACAGCATTCAACCATCCGGGCAACCATAGGGTTCGACCTGCATTGAAAGCGGGGCCGCTCGTTGAAGATAAGAGTATATCGAACCCATATGTCGTCTTACCATGAGCAGATTGTATCCATTGGGCAAATATAGGTTCGATCAAGATTTGCTTTTCTGGAGTACCAAAAGCAAGCATGACGTCGTTATGAACATAAAGGCCCAAGGTATGGAATCCTAGGAAGAGGCTAGCCCAACTTAAATGAGATATGATAGCTTCTTTATGGTCTAACATTCTTGCCAATACATTATCCTCATTCTGTTCCGGATTGTAATCCCTAATGAAAAAAATAGCTCCATGAGCAAAAGCCCCTGTCATGATGAACCCTGCAATATATTGGTGATGAGTATATAAAGCAGCTTGAGTGGTAAAGTCTTGTGCTATGAATGCATAAGCAGGTAAAGAGTACATATGTTGAGCTACTAAGGAAGTAATAACCCTAAAGAAGCTAGAGCAAGACCTAATTGAAAATGAATCGAATTATTGATTGTGTCGTAAAGGCCCTTATGCCCACGCCTAATCGACCCCCGGAGATATGTGCTTCTAAAAGATCTTTGATACTGTGCCCAATTCGAAGTTAGTTCGATACATATGACCGGCAATGAGAAAATAAATGCAATAGCTAAATGATGGTGAGCAATATCGGTCAGCCACAAACTTTGTGTTTGTGGATGGAATCCCCAAGAAGAGTTAGAATGGCAGTTCCGGCTCCTTAGGCGAGTACCAAATAAATGATTACTCGAATCAGGGTTTTGGGCATAAAGATTCCACTGACCCGTCAGAAGGGTCCCAACCCTGGGGATAGGGTAATACATCTAGAAATTATTCCATCGAACGTACTCCCCTGGATCCGGGAATAGCGACATGAACTAAATGTCCTGTCCAAGCCAAAGAACTTACCCCGAAAAGTCCTGACAAATGATGATTGAGACGAGATTCCGCGTTTTTGAACCACGAAAGGCTTGGTTTCCATTTGGGTTGTAGATGTAACCAACCCCCTATTAAGGATAGCGTAGAAAGAAATAATAGAAACAGAGCTCCAGTATAAAGATCTCCATTGGTGCGTAATCAATTGTATACCACCACTGATAAACCCCAGAATAGGCGATATTCACTGGACCGGCAGCACCTCCTCGAGTAAAGGCTTCCACAGCGGGTTGACCAAAATGAGGATCCCAAATCGCATGAGCAATAGGCCTTACGTGTAAAGGATCCTGTATCCATGATTCAAAATTTCCTTGCCAAGCTACATGAAACAGATTTCCGGATGTCCATAGAAAGATTATTGCTAACTGCCCAAAGTGAGAAGCAAAAATGTTCTGATAAAGACGTTCCTCAGTAATATCATCATGACTTTCGAAATCATGTGCAGTAGCAATACCAAACCAAATACGACGAGTAGTGGGGTCCTGAGCTAAGCCTTGGCTAAACCTGGAAATCTTAATTCCATAATGCCTTTCAAATCCTCCTAGCCACTATCCTACTGCAATAATTCTCGCTAAGAAGAATGCCCATGTTGTGGCAATTCCACCCAGAAGGTAATGGGTTACTCCTACAGCACGTCCTTGTATAATGCTCAAGGCTCTAGGCTGAGTAGCAGGAGCAACTTTTAATTTGTTATGAGCCCAAACGATAGATTCAATGAGTTCTTGCCAATAACCACGGCCGCTGAATAAAAACATTAAACTGAAGGCCCAGACAAAATGAGCACCTAAGAAAAAAAAGACCATATGCAGATAATGAAGAACCATAAGACTGAATTACTTGGGATGCCTGTGCCCACAAGAAATCTCAGAGCCACCCATTAATCGTAATGGAACTCTGTGCAAAGTTTCCCCCTGTGATATGAGTTACCATCCCTTCATCGCTTATAGTACCCCAAACATCCGACTGCATTTTCCAACTGAAATGGAAAATGACTACCGAAATGCATTGTACATCCAGAATAGACCTAAGAAAACATGATCCCAGGCGGATACTTGACATGTTCCCCCTCTCCCAGGCCCATCGCAAGAAGCGAAAACCAAGATTTGCTTTATCGGGTATCAAACGGGAACTGCGAGCAAATAAAACACCTTTCAAAAGTATTAATACAGTCACATGGATGGTAAATGCGTGAATGTGATGGACTAAAAAATCTGCGGTTCCTAATGGAATAGGTAACAAAGCTACTTTGCCGCCTACTGCTACTAACTCGCCACCTCCCACGTTAAGCTGGTACTTGTTGTTGCACCAGGAGCTGTTACGCCAGGCGCGTTAGCATGGATATTTTGTACCCATTGAGCAAAGATGGGTTGTAATTGTATGGCGGTATCCGAAAACATATCTTGGGGACGGCCTAAAGCACTCATGGTATCATTATGAATGTACAAGCCAAAACTGTGAAAACCTAGAAATATACATACCCAGTTAAGGTGGGATATGATTGCATCGCGGTGTCTAAGGACGCGATCTAATAGATCGTTGTATCGAGTAGTTGGATCATAGTCTCTTACCATAAAAATGGCTGCATGTGCAGCAGCACCGACTATTAGAAATCCGCCAATCCACATGTGGTGTGTGAACAAGGAAAGTTGTGTACCATAGTCAGTAGCTAGGTATGGATAGGGGGGCATAGAGTACATATGATGAGCTACAACAATGGTTGTAGAGCCTAGCATAGCTAGGTTAAGAGATAATTGAGCGTGCCATGACGTTGTTAGGATTTCATAGAGACCCTTATGGCCTTGTCCTGTAAATGGGCCCTTATGAGCTTCCAAAATATCTTTAAGTCCATGACCAATACCCCAGTTGGTCCTATACATATGACCTGCGATCAGGAAAAGAATAGCAATAGCTAAATGATGGTGCGCAATATCGCTCAACCATAGACCTCCGGTTATTGGGTCTAGTCCTCCGCGAAAACTCAGAAATTCTGCGTATTTGGACCAATTCAAGGTGAAAAAGGGGTTGCTCCTTCAGCAAAACTAGGATAAAGTTGAGCCAAAAGGTCGCGATTCAAGATAAATTCATGAGGAAGTGGTATCTCTTTAGGATCAACCCCAGCGTCAAGAAATTGGTTAATTGGTAAAGATACATGGATTTGGTGTCCCTTGAAGAAAGAGACCCAAGTCCTAATAACCCCGCTAAGTGGTGATTCAACATGGATTCTACATCTTGGAACCAGGCCAATTTGGGAGCGGCCTTGTGATAATGGAACCAACCAGCAAAAAGCATTAACGATGCAAAAATCAATGCACCGATTGCGGTACAATAGAGTTGTAATTCATTAGTTATTCCAGATGCTCGCCAAAGCTGAAAAAACCCAGAGGTTATTTGGATTCCTCGGAAACCCCCGCCTACATCACCATTCAATATTTCTTGCCCTACTATTGGCCAAACTACCTGAGCACTGGGTCCAATGTGAGTAGGATCACTTAGCCATGCTTCATAATTGGAAAAACGGGCACCATGGAAGTACATGCCACTCAACCAAAGAAAGATAATGGAGAGTTGACCGAAATGAGCACTAAAGACTTTTCGAGAGATCTCCTCCAAATCACCGGTATGACTATCGAAATCGTGAGCATCAGCATGTAGGTTCCAGATCCAAGTGGTAGTATCAGGGCCCTTAGCTATTGTTCTTGAGAAATGGCCGGGTTTGGCCCATTCCTCAAAAGATGTTTTTACAGGATCCCTATCACAACAATTTTACTTCTGGTTCCGGCGAACGAATAATCATTAAGTCCTCCTCTTTCCGGACAAGACATACAAAGAGACCCGCCAACTGTCTTTTTAGTGAACCTTTGAAAGATAGATATTATGATATTATGATTAGTCCTTTTCTTTACTATCTACCGTCTACCGTCCTTCTACTTTTTTTTTAGTTATTCACTGGAGCAATTATATATTGAAGTCAATCCGAGGCAAGTGTTCGGATCTATTATGACATAAGGATTAGGTGCCTAACGGACATTGTTTATTTTGGAAAATTATTTCCCGACGTACTAAAAAAAACCTTTTTTTAATTTACGAAGCTAGTGTATTTTTTTTTTTTTAGGGTATAAGCTCCTATCTACATCTACTTTCCTTGAGTATAGATTTTTTTATTCGATTCCAAATTCCAAGATAACTCATTAGAATTATTAATAAGACGGTCCTGATATATTAGCAATATTTAGATCGCTTTATTCGCTTTATTACTTCTATTCTAGACCCTATCCTATCGTTTATCCTTATGAAATATAATAAAAATAGAAGGTAGAAGAAGGGATATAATGAAATTCTTGATTCGATCTTCCGACCTAATTTATTTGATTAATGGATCAACAACCAAACCACCCATTTTATGAAAAAGGAAGTGGTCTTATTCAAATTCAAAGCGCTTCGTAATCTTCAACCAGTTCTGTGCTTCAATATAATTTCCCGGAGTAAGCGCTATAGCTTGTTTCCAATACTCAGCAGCTTGATCAAACCAAGCTTCCGCAATTTCGAATCACCCTGTAGAATGGCCTGTTCTCCTCGGTCGGAATAGGCAGTTCCTTCCCCTAGAACCGTACTTGAGGGTTCCTACCTCCTACGGCTCAGAAATTGCTATCCTAATTTCCCTATCTTAACTGAATTCGATTTCTCAAAATCGATCCAATTTCTTCTTGGGTTAAGCAGAAGAAGTTAATTACCTAAGTTTCAAACCCTAATTTTGATCAATAATCAGTTTGATCTTTTCTCCCACCTTCAGAAGAATGAAGCATAGATAGACCTATAGCCTTCGTTCGAATTTTCTGAAAAGGTAACTATCTCAGTTTCTTATTTCTTATATGAAATTTCTATAGAATCCTTGAAAAAGACTTTTCCCATAAGAAAGAAAAAAGAACTTACTATCTTTGGGATCTGATACTACACCGCTGCTTAATTCCTTAGTGGATCGGCTCTATTACATAAGCAGATTCCTAAATTTTGCCCATATCATGGGATAAGTAAGCAGTTTTTTAGTTGTATCGACCCAGTCGCTCACTAATGGATCTTTACGGTGCTTTCTCTATCAATTTGGGAACTTTATCCATAGAGTAGTAGTATAGGCCATACTTTCTTCCTATTTTGATTCTCGTGAAGTGTCCTTCCTTCCTACAGCTGATAGGGCAAAATCGTTGTTTTGACGATCCTATGTAAGCCCTTTTCTAGTATTTACTAGAAAATTTGATCCTTTCTTTTTTCTTCTTTCTATAGTGGAGATAGTCGCGCGTAATGACAGATCACGGCCATGAAATATTAAGCTTAGCTTGCGGTAAGAAAGGGTTTCGTTCTAGTGCCGGAAATAATATTCAAAAGCCTTTGTAGTACTCTCCGTTGCTTGTGTGTATAAAGGCCTATATTATAAATTATATAACTTCGATCATAAGGATCAATTTCTAGTCGCGTAGCTTCATAATAATTCACCACCAAGCTTCACGCATAATTTCCTTCGGATTGAGCCAACATCCGTTACGGTCGTTCATTCTATTCAAAATCTCCGTTCAAGAAACCGTTTATGAGGTTTTTCATCTCATTACAACTCCTCCCTTCTGTACATAGTACTTCAAAAGCAGAAATAATCTATAGAATAAAAATAAAATTAGTCCCATCTTATTATTATGAACCGAAAGGGGCTGGTATTTTTCAAGAAATCTCTAGCCAACCTTCCCGCAAGAGTTTTTCTTAACACCAATGAATTCTAGCTAATGCTAGAGGAAAACGATAGCTCCAAAAATTTTCTTTGTTCTCAACGCCTCCTATTTAGAGGAATTAGCCACTTCAACGATCCTTTGATGGTTATAAGGGTATCAAAGTACAAACCTGATGATTGTTTAATTATCCCAGCCATTCTTCCCAGCCCTAATTTCCGATCAGGAAAGAGCTAATTTCTTTCAAAGTTTTTGCTCTTGTTGATTCCTATTTCCTGGGTGTGGTGCTTTTCTCCCTATGCACTTGCCTATTGGTATGGTACTGGTAGAGTAAGATTAAACGCAACAATACAGAACCTATCCTGGAAGTGTAACCTTTCGCTCAATACTCAAATCTACAATTGAAAACATCTGAGGCCGCATCAATCGAGGATACACACAGAAGGAATTATTAGTTCACTACCTTCCCCTAGCGTGGGTTTCCTTTACTAATTTTGTTCTGTTTAATGCGAACCCCTCTCCTTCTTGTAAGGGCTATCAGGGTATACTTGAGGTTAAAAAAAAAAAAAAAAAAAAGGAATCAAATCGCACCATAGATATAATAAGTAAATGCCTTTTTTTCCCTGAGGTTGTCGGAATTATTCGCAATAAAATATTGGCTACAATTGAAGAGGTCTTATCTAATGAAATTTTCCATTTATATAGGGATCTGAAGCCTAATTCCCCAACCCATTCTCTACTCCTCAAATTGTTTTCATTTCTTCACCAAAATAACTTGTAAAAACAAACACATTCGATTCTTATAGTCAGTCGATCCATATGCTCTAAATGGATAAGAAATTATGGATTTTCCGCTCAACTCAAATTTGTCTCCTTTTCCTTCCGTTTGGACAAGAAAGATATGAAATATTTGACAAGGTGTTGGATTTCATTTCTGTTCTCAACAATAACTTCTCTCATCAGCTATTTCGCGTTTTCAAGTCGATTATTGTCTCCTTACCCTTTTTAGATTTCGATTGTATGGCGTAGCGTACCTTATGCAAACAGAATTCTAGGGTTCCTCTATTTTATTATGGAATAAGAAGAATTCTTCCATTCTCTTTTCTTTGGTTTGGGGAAAACCCAAACTAAAACTTTTCGAGGAGCGGAATTCCTAGTAAAAAATCCTGGATCCTTCCACTTAGATGAAAAGAATTTTCCAATAGAACCATGGAACCCCGAGCCGTTGTGGTTGTACCTGTACTGCAGGAATAGGAAAACTCGCTATTCACTTAGTTTATTTTCCATAATAAGATTATGTAGGAGAGATGGCCGAGCGGTTCAAGGCGTAGCATTGGAACTGCTATGTAGACTTTTGTTTACCGAGGGTTCGAATCCCTCTCTTTCCGTTTCTCTTAATTGATCAACGTTAACGATCACAATGTATCAAATCAAATAACAATTTATTCCAGCAATAATACCTTTATTTAATAGAAATTTTTTATAGTAAATTACTGTGGTATGTAAAATACACATAGAGGAAAGAACAAAAAAGAAAAAAGGATCCTAGGGTTAATCCATTTATGCTAGTTGAATGGGAAAATACGAATTAAGGGCCTTAGGTCGATTTAGTTCGGGGAAAGGGGAAGGGGAAGAAAATTCTATGAACTTTTCCTTTTTTCGTTAAGTTCAAGTCTGACGAGAGTAATATTCTACAACTAACAACTCATTTATTTTGAGACCGACCCACTTCCTATCTAGGATTTTTTTAACTAGTCCTTTATATTGCAATGTGTCAATCGTCAAATGCTTTGGCAATTTCCCCGGGTCGGATGAAGCAATAGAATTTTGAATCAGACGTTTTGATCTTTGGTTATCCTTCGTAGTAATAATATCTCGGGGAAATTACTTAAAAGCATTTGGCAATTGACGCATTGCAATATAAAAGGATTGGATTAAAAAATCCTGAATAGAGTGGGATTAGGATCTCAAAATAAAATGAAGTTGTTAGTTGTGAATAATACTCTCGTCGGGCTTGAACTTAACGAAAAAGGAAAAGTTCATAGAATTTTCTTCCCCCCTTCATCGACCTAAGGCCCTTAATTCGTATTTTCCATTCAACTAGCATAAATGGGATAGCCTAGGATCCTTTTTCTTTTGATTCTTTCCTCTATGTGTATTTTACATACCTGATAATTTACTCAAAAATTTCTATTAAATAAAGGTATTACTGGAATAAATTGTTGTTGATTTGATACATTGTGATCGTTAACGTTGATCAATTAAATAAACGGAAGAGTTGAACCCTCGGTAAACAAAGTCTACATAGCTTGTTCAATGCCATGAACCGCTCGGCATCTCTCTACATAATCTTATTATAGGAAAATAAACTAAGTGAATAGCGAGTTTTCTATTCCACTGATACGATTACTAACCCACAACGCTCAGGGTTCCATGGTTCTATTGGAAAATTCCTTTGCATCTAAGGGAAGATCCGATTTTTTACTAAATTCCTTATCGAAAGAAGTTTTAGTTTGGGTTTACAAACCAAAGAAAAAGGAATGAAAATTCTTCTTATTCATAATAAAATAGGGAACCTAAATTCTGTTTATAAAAGGTACGCTACGCCATACAATCAAGAAATCTAAAAAAGGGTATGAAACAATTAATGACTTTGAAATACGAAATAGCTGATGAGGAAAGTTATTGTTGAGAAATAGAAAAGATGGGTGAAAATCTTAGTCAAATATTCCATATCTCTTCTTGTCAACGGAAGGAAAGAACAATTGAGCTGAGAAAATCCATACCTCTCTTCATTTGAGCATATGGATCGATCTGATTTATAAAATCGAATGTGTTTGTTTTTTATGTTATTTTGTGAAATAAACAATTCTATATAGAATAGGTTAGAATTATGCCTAGATCCGTATAAATGGAAATTTCATTGATAAGACCTCTTCAATTGTATAATATTTTGTACGATAAATTCCACAACCTCAGGAAAAAACATTACTTATTATAGAATTAATTTTGATTTGACTCTTTTTTTTTTTTTTTTTTTTTTATACCACCACACCTCAGTCTTACGAAGGGTTCAACAGAGAGAAAACAAAATTAGTAAAAAAGCCCACATGGGGGAAGGGAGTGGACTAACAGTTCCTTCTGTCGTGTATCTCAATTGATGCGGCTCAGATGCTGGTGTGGATTTGAGTGTTGAGAAAGGTTACACTACAGGATAGGTTCTGTATTACAGGCCAATCTACCTACTAGTACCATACCAATAGGCAGCATGGGAGAAAGAGCACTACACCTAAGTAAAGGAATCAACAGAAAAACTTTGTTAAATTAGCCCTTTCCTGATCGGTATCAGGGCTGGAAGAATAGTTGGATAACAAACAACCATCAGGTTTTACCCTTTGGATACCTATAACCATCAGATCGTTGAAGTGCTTTAATTCCTCTAAATAGGAGGCGCGAGAACAAAGATTCTTGGAACTATCGTTTCCTCTAGCATTAATAGAAATTCATTGGTGAAAACCTCTTGCGGGAAGGTTGGCTAGAATTTTCTTCCAGAAAAAGCCTGGCCCTTGGTTCATAATAAGATGGGACTAATTATTTTATTCTATAGATTATTTCGCTTAGTACTATGTACAGAAAGGGAGAACCGTATAAGAGATGAAAACCTCTTACGGTTTTGGAATAAAATTTTTGAATAGAATGAACGACCATAACGGATGTTGGCATCCGAAATTATGCGGAGCTTTTATAAAATTATTATGAAGCTACGCGACTAGAAATTGATCCTATGATCGAAGTTATATATCTATAATATAGGCCTATACACAAGCAATGAAGACATACCAAAAGCTTTGGAATATTATTTCGGGCATAAATTGAAACCCTTCTTAAAGCTTTTATATATATTACGTGATCGTCATTACGTGCGACTATCTCACTATAGAAGAAGAAAAAAAAAAGGATCAAATTTTCTGATAGAAATACTAGAAAGAACTTTCTACATGAGGATCGTCAAACAACAATTTGCTTATCAGCTGTGGAAGGAAGGACATACGAGAATCAAAATGGGAAAGAATATGGCCCTATACTTACTCTATGGATAAAGTTCCCAAATTGATAGAGAAAGCACCGTAAAGATCCATTAGTGAGGCGACTGGTCGATACAATATAAAAAAACTGCTTACTTATCCCATGATGGGGCAAAAATTTAGGAATCTTAACTAGTAATAGAAGCCGATCACTAAAATTAACAACGGTTGTGGTATCAATCCCAAAGATGATAAGTTTTTTTCTATTCTTATGGAAAAATCTTTTCAGGATTCTATAAATTTCATATGAAATAAAGAAACAGACAGTTACCTTTCAAAGAAGACGAGCTATGGAATCTATCTATGCTTCATTCTTCTGAAGGTGGGGAAAGATAAACTGATTATTGATCAAAATTAGGTTTTGAAACGATGATGCTTCTTAGCAACTTAAGAAGAGGTGGATCGATTTTGAAATCGTTCAATTAGACCAAAATGGGATATGAATTTTGCTAGGCCGTATGAAGGTAGGAAACTCTCAAAATTACGGTTCAGGAAGAACTGCTATTCAATCCGAGGAGAACAGAATACTTCTGGGGTGATTGGAAATTGCGGAAAGCTAATGGTTTGATCAAGCTTCCCATGAATTGGAAGCAAACTATTTAACTTACTCGAAAAATTGTGGAAGCACCATTGGTTAATAGGCGCTTTTGAATTGAATAAGACACTTCTTTCATAAAATGGGTGGTTTGGTTGTTGATCCATTAATCAAATAAATTAGGTCGGAAGATCAGATCAAGAATTTCATTATATCGCTTTCTTCACCTTCTATTTTTTGTATATTTCTAAGGATAAGCGATAGGGATGGGGTCTAGAATAGAAGTAATAAAAAGCGAATAGGGGGCGATCTAAATATTGCTAATATATCAGGATACGTCTTATTAATGAATTCTAATAGGTTATCTTGGAATTTGGAATCGAATAAAAAAATCTATACTCAAGGGAATGAGTGTAGATAGAACATACCTAAAAAAATACTAGCTTCGTAGAATTAAGGTTTTGAGTACGTCAGGAAATAATTTTCCGTAAGCAATGTCGTTGAGCCTAATCCTTATGTCCATAATAGATCCAGATTACTTGCCTCAGATTGACTTCAATATAATTATCAGTGAAATAACTAAAGTAGAAGGACTGTTGGGCGGTAGATAGTAAAAGGACTAATCATAATATCATAATATCTATCTTTCAAGGTTCACTAAAGACAGTTGGCGGGAATCTCTTTTAGTCTTATCATCGGAAGGAGGACTTAATAGTTATTCGTTCGCCGGAACAAGTAAGTGATGTGGATAGGGATCCCTGTAAAGCATCTTTTGAGGAATGGGTAGCCAGCAACCTCTCAGGAACTATGTAGAACCCAAATACTACCATTGTCTGGAACAGCTGATGCTCACATTTTAGAATGAACCGGTGATTTGGAGATCTCTCGAAGTCTTTGAGTGCTCATTCGGTCAACTCTCATTAACTTTCTTTGGTTGAGTGTATGTACTTCCATGGTGCGTTTTTCCAATTATAAGCATGGCTAAGTGATCCTACTCATTGGACCCGATGCTCAGTAGTTTGGAATAGTAGGGCAAAAGTAAATGAAGATGTAGGGGGTTTTCCGGGGCTCAAATAACCTCTGGGTTTTTCAGCTCGAGCATCTGGAATAACAATAATTACAACTCTAATGTACCGCAATCTTGCATTATTTACATCGTTAATGCTTTTGCTGGTTCTAGTTCATTATCACAAGGCCGCTCCCAAATGGCCTGGTTCCAAGATGTAGAATCCATGTTGAATCACCACTTGGCGGGGTTATTAGGACTTGGAGTTATAACTCTTGAGCAGGACCTCAAATCATATCTTTACCAATTAACCAATTTCTTGGAGCAGGATTTGATCTAAGAATACCACTTCCTCATGAATTTATCTTGAATCACTTTCTACTTTTGGCTCAACTTTATCTGGTTTTGCATGCCCTACTTATGAATTGGTCCAAATACATAAATTTCTGAGTTTTCGCGAGACTAGACTAATAACCCGGAGGTCTATGGTTGAAACGATATGCACCATCATTTAGCTATTGCTATTCTTTTCTGATCATGGGTCATATTATAGGACCAACTGGGGTATTGGTCATGGACTTAAAAACTATTTTAGGAAGCTCAAGGGCCCATTTACAGGACAAGAGCCATAAGGTCTCTATAATCTAACAACGTCATGGCACATCAGATCTCTTAACTAGCTATGCTAAGCTCTACTCCCATTGTTGTAGCTCAAAATACATATCTTTATGCCCCTATCATGCCCTTTACTGACTATGGTACAAATTTCCTTGTTCACACGATTGGCCAGTTCTAATAGTCGGTTGCTGCTGCACTGTATTTATAGTAGAAACTATGATCAACTTCTCGATACAACGATCTATTAGATCGCGTCCTTGTTTTACTGATACCATCATATCCCACCTTAACTGGGTATGTATATTTCTAAGTTTCTGGTTTTGGCAACATTCTAATAATACCATGATTTTATTGTCCCAAGATATGTTTTCGGTTTCCGCCACAATTACAACCCATCTTTGCTCAATGAATTTTCAAAATATCATGCTAACCTTTCTGCGTAACAGCTCCTAAGCAACAAGATACCAATAAACGTGGGAGGTGGCAGAGTTAGTAGCAGGCAGCAAAATAGCTTTGTTACCTATTCCATGGAACCGCAGATTTTTGTCCATCACATTCATTTACCATCAGCATTTAAAATTAATACTTTTGAAAGGTGTTTTGTTGCTCGCGGATTTCGTTTGATACCGATAAAGCAAATCTTGGTTTCGCTTCCTTGCGATGGAGCAGAGAGGGAACATGTCAAGTATCCGCCTGGGATCATGTTTCTTGGGTCTATTCTGGATGTACAATACAATTTCAGGATCATTTTCCATTCAGTTTAAATGCAGTCAGATATTTGAAGTACTATAAGCGATGAAGGATGGTAACTCATATCCACGGAAACTTTGCACAAGTTCCATACGATTAATAGGTGGCTCCTTGTGGCTGAAGCATCCCGTGACCAGTCTTATGGTTCTTCATTATCTGCATATTGTCTTTTTCTTGGGTGCTCGTCACTGGCCTTCAGTTTAATGTTTTTTATTCAGCAGCCCGTGGTTCTTGGCAAGGAACTCATTGAATCTGATTTGGGCTCATAAAATTAAAGTTGCTCTGCTACTCAACTAGAGCCTTGAGCATTATACAAGGACGTGCTGTAGACCTTCCTTATTACCTTCTGGGTGGGTTGCCTAACATGGGCATTCTTCTGTAGGGGTATTGCAGTAGGATAGTGGCTAGGAGGATTTGAAGGCATTATGGAATTAGATTTCCCAGGTTTAGCAGAGCTTAGCTCAGGACCCACCTCGTCGTATTGATTTGGTATTGCTACCGCACATGATTTCGAAGATCATGATGATATTACTGAGGAACGTCTTATCAGAACATTTTTTCTAGGGCGGTTAACAAGAATCTTTCTGGACATCCGGAAATCGTTTCATGTAACTGGCAAGGAAATTTTGAATCATGGATACAGGATCGCTCCACGTGGGCCTATTTCATGCGATTTGCAATCCTCATTTGGTCAACCCGCTGTGAAGCCTTCTCGAGTGCTGCCGGTCCGTGAATATCGCCTATTCTGGGGTTTATCAGTGGTGGTATACAATTGGATTACGCACCAATGGAGATCTTATACTGGACTCTGTTCTATTATTTCTTCTACGCTATCTTAATAGGGGTTGGTTACATCTACAGCAAATAAAATATTGCCTTTTGGTTCAAAACACGGAATCGTCTCAATCATCATTGTCAGGACTTACGGGGTAAGTTCTTTGGCTTGGACAGGACATTTAGTTCATGTCGCTATTCCCGAATCAGAGTACGTTCGATGGATAATTTCTTAGATGTATTACCTATCCCCAGGGGTGGGACCCCTTCTGACGAGTCAGTGGAATCTTTATCCCAAACCCTGATTCAGTAAATCATTTATTGGGTACCGCTCAAGGGGCGGAACTGCCATTCTAACTCTTCTTGGGATTCCTCCACTAAACCTGATTTGACAGCTGACCGTGTACTCACCATCATTTAGCTATTGCATTTATTTTCTCATTGCTGGTCATATGTATCGAACTAACTTCGGAATTGGGCACAGTATCAAAGATCTTTTAAACATACTCCTCCAGAAGTCGATTAGGCGCATAAGGCCTTTACGACACATCAATAATTCGATTCATTTTCAATTAGGTCTTGCTCAGCTTCTTAGCTGAGGTTATTACTTCCTATTAGCTCAACATATGTTATCTTTACCTGCTTATGCATTCATAGCACAAGACTTTACCACTCAAATGCACATATGCTCATCCCAATATATTGCAGGGTTCATCTTGACGGAGACTTTGGATCATGGGCTATTTTTCATTAGGGATTACAATCGGAACAGAATGAGGATAATGTATTGGCAGAATGTTAGATAGAGAAACTATCATATCTCATTTAAGTTGGGCTTAATATCTTCCTCAGTTCCATACCTTGGGCCTATGTTCCTTAACGACGTCATTCTTGCTTTTGGTACTCCAGAAAAGCAAATCTTGATCAATTCTATATTTGCCCAATGGATACAATCTGCTCATAGTAAGACGACATATGGGTTCGATATACTCTTATCTTCAACGAGCGGCCCTTTCAATGCAGGTCGAACCTATGGTTGCCGGATGGTTGAATGCTGTTAATGAGATAGTAATTCTCTTTTCTTAACAATAGGACCTGGAGATTTCTTGGTTCATCATGCTATTGCTCTAGGTTTGCCTACAACCATTGATTTTAGTAAAGGGTGCTGATACGCAGTTCAAATTAATGCCGGATAAAGGATTTTGGTATAGTTTTTCGACTGGCCAGGGCGCGGCAGTACTTGTGATATTTCTGCTTGGGACGCGTTTTGTTGGCAGTTTTCTGGATGTTAAATACCATTGGATGGGTTACTTTTGTATTGGCATTGGGCATCGTCACATTATGGCAGGGCAACGTTCACAATTTAATGAATCCTCCACTTATTTGATGGGATGAGTTGAGATTACCTATGGTTAAACTCTTCACAACTTATCAATGGATATAATCCCCAGGATGAATAGTTTATCGGTATGGGCGTGGATGTTCTTATTTGGACATCTTGTTTGAGCTACTGGAGTTTATGTTCTTATTTCTGGCGTGGATATTGGCGAATTAGTGAGACTTAACGCCAAATGCTCATGAACGCACACCTTTGGCTAATTTAATTCGCTGGAGATAAGCCCGTGGCTCTTTCCATTGTGCAAGCAATTGGTTGGATAGCCCACTTTCCGTGGTTATATATTCACTTATGCAGCTTTCTTGATTGCCTCAACATCAAACAAGTTTAGTTAATTTGAGTTAGTTTTTGTTTTGTACTGTACCAGCACCTAGTTCATTACTCTTGATGGAGAGGAGGATCCTCTTAGATTTCTTTTTCTGTTTATTTTTTTCCATCCCAAGTTAGAACCATATACTTGGTAATAGAACGGCACATTATGGCAAAAAAGTTCAGAGGGAAAAATGACAGAAATTAGAACAAAATATCATTTGATTCGTCGATCTTCAAAAAATAAAACAAAGTTTCCCCTTGAGTTGGTGAAAAAAATGCGAAAGAATTGCAATCCTACACGTAATAGTGCACCTGCGCCTTCATCGACGTTGTTTTGACCGGAAGACCTAGGCTAACTATCGAGACTTTGGACTATCCGGACACCACTTCGAAAATGGTTTATGCATGTTTGTTCCGGGTGCAACAAGATCCAGTTAGTAGGGATAAAATACCCTTTCTTTCTATTTATGGATTTCTAGAATGGATGATCGTGAGAGCCCTCTTTATAAATTCTGTATAAAATGGACTATTCTATTTGTATGATATGGTAGAGGGTGACCATCAACCTTTATCCACTAGTTCCCCGCTCTTTAGTTTAGAGAGGATAGAGCTGTTTGGTACTCACAAGACTCACCAACCTTGGGGTTGCGGGTTCGATTCCCTACGCTACTATTCCCTTACTTGATGTAATGCATCATCCATTGTATATGGATTTATTTTCCTTTCCTAAGAGTTTCGGTCTAAAAGAGTTTTTTTCAGACAGAAAAAAAAGCGAAAAAATATGAAAAAGCGTCCATTGTCTAATGGATAGGACAGGGTCTTCTAAACCTTTGGTATAGGTTCAAATCCTATTGGACGCAATCTTATTTCTATCTATTCTTTAAATAACTATACTAAAAACTAAGAAAACTTTTTGCATGATTCAAATGAAAATCTTTCTCAACGATTCCTCTTCTACTAACAAGAGTAGACATGCAAAATTTATGTTTGTTCCTAGAAGGAAAACCCTTCCCAGCTGAGATATTTCCTTCAAAAAGGATTTCCGCTTGCTCGGTAGATGTCTTGCTAAGAATATAATTTCTTGAATTGAGGTTTCGTATCTTTAGGTGTTTACGTAACATCCAGAAATTTCTTCCTGTCCAATTTCTAACGAATCAAAATATCCTCTCGTTCCGGTATAAATAGTAGCTATCTGCCTTCCACTGAGAGAGTTTGATTGGGATTGTTTAAGCAATTCACGTAATCGTCGACCCTTATGAAATTGATTCTGACTTGTTTTATCGAGGCAGGGCGAATTGTGCAAGGCTTGTTCTGCGGTGAGCTAGTTCCAATTTTGATTTGCCAGCTACTTGTTTCATGGCTGGTTTGAGCCGCGGATCCTACTCTGAAACAGAAATACCCACATTAATAACAGGTCGAATTCGGCATTAAATAGATCCGCGGATAAAATATTTGTCCATCTGTAATGGAGAATTACATTAGTAGAAATATAGGCGAAACGTCTCCAGATTGAGTCTCAACTATTGGTAAAGCGGTCATACTTCCTTCGCCTAAAGAGAACTTAATTGGCGGCTCTTTCTAAGCCGTGAATGCAAATAAAAACATCCCTGGATAAACGTGGCCAGGGGTCTTATATGAAGGGACGTTTGGCGATAAACTTGTGCTTGTTTGGAGAGATCATCATAAATATTAAAATATACCGTTCGCGATACTATAAATACTCAGCCAGGGCTGCTCGTATAAGGGGCGAGGTATGTGTGTGGCAGTGAATCCGCCATTTCAGCTACTACAATGGTGTATTCCACTTCTTCATGGAAAGTAGTTACTACTTGAGCCACGGAGATGCTCTTTGACCGACCTTTATAAACCCGCCCTTTTTGATTGAAATTGTATCTTAATGGCTGCTGCTGTTTTAACCGAATGTCATCTAATAATGCTCTCGCTGACCGCGCCCTATGGGATCGAATCGATAGCAATAAGCCCTGTTTGAAGGTTCATATACGGAACATACCTGAAATTATACCGGAGCAGAGATTCCAATTAAGCGAGATTCGAGCTACAATTTCGCCTCTCCCATCAATAGGTTTAGCCAGAACATTTATAACACGACCAATGGCCTCGCTCACGGGTATCTGAACAATAATTCTTCCTGTTGCTTTTACAAAACTTCCTCTTGTATCATCAACCCATCGCCATTAATAATCCCAACATTTTTGGTTAAATTCAAACAATACCTAGTCCCTTCTGCAAAATTCGACAAATTCACCTGGTTATTCCACCAAGACCTATAATGAGCAATCCCATCTAGCATTGCGACCGATATCTCAATCCCTACTTTCCTATTATATTGTTCAATACGTTCGCGGAGAATTTTATGAATTTCGTCGACTCGAAGGGTTGCCGTTAGTGTTTCTTGACTCTTTTTCGGAAGCAAGGGAAAAATAATGCCTAAATTCTAAAGCAAAAGTAAGTTCAAGGTCTAATTAATTTAATTATTTCTTTGATTCTATGGCCCCTAGAATGCCAATATTACACGAATCGTACGGAAATGTAACTCGGTATTAAACAACTATTCAGAGTTCCTAGAGCTCCTTGTACAGCCCATTGACCCGTTGTCGGACCTGATTCATCGCCCTTTGTTTTCAAAATAAAGGATTTCATTTTAGACTTTTCTAATTGTTCCAAACTAAGTAGCATTAATCAAATTTGCTTTTTTCTCGTTCTATCTCAGTATCCATTCATTCGATACTCATCCGCTAGTTCGACTTTCTGTAATCGAACCCGACTTTTCGAGCTGCTCAATGGTCCTACATAATTCTTCCAATTTCAGGCCAGTACTCAGATTCTCTTTTGTTTTCGATTATCTAATAAATCTTTTAATAGTAGATTATCTTGCTATTGGTTATTTTTATGATCTTTTGAACCAAACATGAATCTTTCGTTCGGCTCACGCTCCTTTTTTTCTTTTTACTATAACTATTTCCATATCTTTTTTTATGTAATGAGCCTATCCTCTATCTTCTCTTTTCTGTTTATATTTCTAATATAGAAACCCATATAAGAGGTATAAGACTAGATAAATATTAGGATATTTCTCTTCACTAGAATAAAAATCTATCATAGTCCTTAAAGTTGTTTCTTTATTTGTATTTGCCCTTTGGTTAATAATTTCAATTTCATTAAGAAAAACTAACTAAATAAATAAATGAAAATTGATGAAATTCTTTTTTCTTCAAATCCAAAAATTTCTCTTTTTATTTTATACATGGAATCGTCGATTCGGCATTGGATAAAAAAAGGGCAAGTGCCCTTCTAGTAAATAGTTCAAACCATTTTGTCGTGTGGTGTTTTATATCAGATAAATTCTACATTAACTATTCCGTTTAAACATTTCGGTACTAATACTAATATAGTTGTGAAAGAGCCCTTTTGCCTGGACTTCAAGGTTTAGCTTTAACCGTGTTAATGGTCTCATTATTGGTCTATAGAGAATCAAAGTTGATTTACCAATGAGTCATGGAAATACTATGGTTCTTCATATGATTTCTGAATTTATTCAAGTAATTCGTGAGATCGTGCACCTTTTTCTTATTATCAAAATACTAAAAATATTTTAAAATTCACCGGATAGATCAATCTATTCTTGAAATAAACAATACCACACTCCTTTCAAAAAATCAATACACCAGCCACTACAGTTAAATTTATTAGATTTATTTGCTAAAATATCGGTGATATGCAAACTCCCAGCGGATATTGATGAGCTAAAAAACGAAAAGAATGGTTACATTTTTCATGCTCTCCTCTTATAGATAGGACGAACAAAGAGTTTTCGATCCTTACTTCATCGCCATTTTGATCGGTTTTTAATGTAATTTTTTTTTAATAAATGATTCAATCTAATAATTTCTTTTAGATTAAGTCTTAGGTCTCGTTTGACCTGTGAAGAACTCCTTTGTTGAAATGTTCAAAAATTCCTAAAATAAAGGAAAAACTTTCACTGTCTAAACTAGGACAGGAAGGAAGAAGGCAAACATATCCTCTAATTGATCATCCTCAAATCAGCCTTCCTGGGGTGAATATCTGTCGGATCAAATAGGTAATTCCGGAGTAATAAATAGGAGTAAAGTATTGATATAATTGGAGCAGGAAAAATACCAATTTACTAAAAAAGAAAAAAAGTATCTAATCTAAAGGACTCATTTTCTTTTTAGGATTAAACAAAGGGTTCGCAAATAAAAGCGCTAGTGCCACAACGAGTCCATAAATTGTTAAGAAAGCTTCCGCAAAGCTAGACTAAGCAATAAGTACCTCGTATTTTACCTTCTGCTTCTGGCTGTCTCGCAATACCTTCGACAGCTTGTCCTTGTATTACTAACCAGGCCCAATAGAAGCAAGCCTACGGCCAATCCAGCAGCAATAACGGAAGCAGCAACAATTGTGGATTCATGGTGAGTTCCTCATGTAATAAAAAAAAAATGGTTAAGGATACAATCAACAGAAATTCTTACTTCTAAGCTCTATTGGGGAGAAGTAACTAAAAGTACAAATTGAAATGATCTGAATTGTCCGAACTACCGAGATCTCATTTTTAGTTTCTAATCATTAGAGGTTTGAAATCCATATGATTCTCATTATTCTATTTCTCTTTCTTTCCAACCAACCACTCTTTCATTCCATTCTTCTTTCTTTACTCTTCGATATCCTTGAGTTCTTATTTTTCCTATCATCTAATCCATAATAAAAGACGAAATAGAGGAACCCTATTGAAATCGACCTAATCCAAATCAATAGGAATTAAATCAAGATATACAATTGATAACAATATGCTGCATAGAACTGGATATGGAATCCAATTCCATATAGAGAATTCGATATATCGGATTAGATAATGAATCTAACCAAGGAATATATAATATCCCATATACATTTGTTTCTTCTATTTTGCGTATTTTCTCATTTTCTATTGATGAATCGGATTCTAAAAATCATTCATAAACCCGCACAAAGATGACTGGACTTATAGACATTAAGGTTATAATTCTAGCCTGACTTGCCAATGCATATATCTTTTGACAATTCCGTAATATAGGTCTATTCTCTCTCCACTACAACTCTAGGTTGTATATTCATGCATTTCTAACTATTTTAGTTTTCCAGCAATGGATTATCTGGAACCATGCATGAATTGAGCTAAGCTAAAAAAAGACTATTTTGAAAACTAGTCAATTCAATGATGACCTTCATGGATTCACCTATATAGGCTGAAGCTAACGTTGCAAAATAAGAGCTTGAATACCGCTTGTAAATAATCCAAAAACATGACCGTATAGGGACTACTAAGGGGACTAAAGAAACAAGAACAACAACGATAATTCATCGCCAATATATTCCCGAAAGTCGAAAACTAAGCGATAATGGTTTGTTGAAATCTTCTAGGATGTTAATTGGTAAAAAGAATTGGTGGTTTATATATTTCTCGAAATAACTCAATCCTTTTTGCTAAGACCCGCATAAAAATATGCCGCTGATGTGAGTAAAGCTAAAGCAACAGTAGTATTTATATCATTCGTGGGTGCTGCTAATTCCCCATGGGGTAACTGTATAATTTTCAAGGTAAAAGCCCGACCAATTCGAAACAAAAATAAAAGGAACATAGTTCAATAAAGGGAACAGGGACCATATTCTTCTCAATCTGAGTTTTGCTCAAGTCTCGAATAAACTCAAGCACATATTCGAAGAAATTCTGACCGTCGGTCGGGATGGTTTATGGATTCGAACAGCTATGATAACTGAACCTAGCAAGATAGTAATTACGACCCAAGAAGTGATGAGTACTTGGGCATGAATTTGGAAATCTATTGCCAATAGAAGTGTTGGCCTACTTCTACACCCGATATATCATAAAACCCCTTAGTGTTTTAACGGAACATGGATATAATATTATATAATCAATTAAGTCTAGTATCATCGTTGGCTGGAATCGATATATTTGCCGAGATCTAGGTCACGAATTTGTATCGACTAAAGAAATAGTAGGAATCCCAAAATGGCACATTCCTGAAGAGCTATATACTCTTTTTGCTGATCAAGGACGATCACAATGTCCGGCAACCTCGTCATATATTTGATCCCGCCGAGATATCTTTGCAAGTAGATAATTTTCTCTTCAAGATTGCCACATCTCTTTTTGGGAGATGGTGGAATTTTCCCATCTTTTCTTCTGCTCTTAAGTCTCTAAATTGAGAAAGTCTAGTTTTCGTAATCGACCAATTCGTTAACATACCACTGAACCACTTTTTATTAACATAATGACAACGAGCCCTTATTGCAGCTGATGCTACTAAATCCGCTGCTCTTTTTGGTACCAACAATTAAAAGCTTTTTCCCTGACTTGCTGCATCAAAAACTAAATCACAAGCTTCTGATAAAACGAGCCGTTCTAGCGAGATTTGTAATATGAGTACCTTTACGCTTTGCCGAGATGTAAGGGGCCATTTAGGATTCCATTTCTTAATACCATGACCAAAATGAACTCCCTTCTATCATCTCTTTCAAATTGATGTTCCAATATCTTCTTGTCATTTTTCCACACTTCCTTTGATTTTTTTTTTTTTCATCCTACCATTCCATTACGGAATTTATTTCTTTTTTTGAAAATTAAGAAAGAGCCGAAATAGCTTGAAATAAATAATAATTGTTCGATGTAACCTTCCACTGAAATTGGCTATTGATACATGGTATAAACGTAACCTTAATGAATTAACTGACTTCTTTTACTTATTAAAATAAAATAAAATCTAAAATCTGACCTGTTAGTGTTCTAAGGTCAAAGTCTAGTTTAAATAAAAAATCTGCTTTATGTATCCTTAAATCGTATAAATGGGGTTCTGATGTCTCATAGAAATTGTTTGTTACATCAGAATCAGAAGAAACTAATTCTGTATGGAGAAACAAAATATCTCTCATTTCCGACGCGAATAGATTTTTTTGAATTTAAATAAAGGTTCTTGTCTTGTGGGGAATGATGCACAATTTTGGAATCCGGTACCAACAGGTATAATCCCCCAGAACTACGTTTTCTTTCAGGCCTTTCAACCAATCAATACGACCTCGTAGGGCAGCTTTTGCTAAAACTCGAGCAGTTTCTTGAAAACTTGCTTCAGATATGAAACTTTGGGTATTCAGGAAGCCCTTGTTATTCCCAATAAGATTGCCCGATAATAGACCGATTCATCCAAAGCTCGTCCTGCTCGTTCTGCTCGTAATAGTCCGATTAATTCCCAGGTGAAAAAACATTAGACATTCCATCTTCGAAACCCGCACTTTGATGTTACTTGGCGTATAATAATCTCTATATGTCTATTATGGATCTGTACCTTGGGATCGATAAACCTTTTGGATCTTATTAACCAAAGAGATACGACTTTGGGCTATGGTTAGCTCAGCTCCAATCAAGAATCTGGGGACCCCAAATTCTTGGTATACGCTCATTCCAATCCTCAATTCTCCTTTCGAGATTCGGCGATAGTGAATCAATTGAACGCCTTCAAAGATTTGTTCTACTTTTGGAAGACCTTGCGTTATGTCACTAGATCTCGATTTTTCATATATAAACGTAACTAACCTATCTCCTTTGTAAAGTTTCTCCATAATGACCATGAACAGTTGCTCCTGTAGTGGCCAAATAAGGCAGCTGCTCTTATAACAAAGGAATCAATATTAACAATGAAAATTTGACCAGATTTTTTGTATTGCGATTTAAATAGACATACATTTTCGCAAATAAATTGTCCAAGGTGAATTATTGCCGATGTCTCCTCCAAGAATCATGATGGAGAAAGTGCCAATTCAAATGGAATGGATCAACATGATGTTACTATCGAAATTCGAAATCCTTTGATTTTCATCTATTAAAATGTTAAATATTGAAGTGCTTGGAGGTTTGTTTCAAATTGTCAAGGAACAAATATTTTTAACAGGATCTGATTATGCGTTAGTAAATAGTAAGATTGAAGAAAAAATTCGAA
>JAYEVD010000743.1:0-47073 GCA_036346405.1 Phyllostachys edulis | reverse complement strand
TTTAGGGATTCATTTGAGATAGCAATTCAACTCCAAAATTTATAAAATTTTAACTGGAGCTTGCTGACATTAAGATTCACTTACATAAAATTTCCAGAGGTTATTATGCACTGCATTTTTCTCAGAAATTCATTAAGGCTGTACAAGGAATTGTTTTACCTCCAAAATTATCAAACAAGTTTTATAACTCATGATATTTTTCAGAGAGGCTCCACAACATTTCTAGGACCAAGGAAAAATATTTCCAAGGTTTGGCACAACATTTGTGATAATAGGAAAATGAGTTTGACTTTTGTCAACAAGAGGTTAAGGTTTTTGAACCCCACCACTTTGGACAAGAATAACATGTGAGATCAGGGTTTTCAAGATGTGAGAAAAAAGTTTTAATTCCTACACATTTAACTACATTTGAAACAAACACCTGATTAGGTATTTGGGATGTTACATTAACGTCACAGACCTCCAGGGGAGGTCTGGACGGCCACGATTTCGCAAGGGGAGGTCTTGGACGTTCAAGATTTCCTCGGAGGATGTCTTGGACGGCCCGTGATCCAGCCATTATCGCTTGCTTATACTAAGACGCCGCCGACATTGTGGAAGCATGCGCCATGACACAAGGAGGTCCGCGCGCGAGGTCTTAAATGCGCAACAAGGGGCGGATTAAAGGCATTTAAGGCACAACCAATGATTAACAATGATTGAGGTATTTAAGGGGGAGGATCTTTGTCTTAACGGTACGCGCTGGACGCCCCTGCTCGACAAAATCGCTTCATCGCAAAGACGTGGACAATGTCGGCGATGCGGACTCGCCAGAAGAACTAATGACACCAATGTGTGCGCAATAGTGTTGCGACACACCGACCACCTCGACGGTGGCGGCGTTTTAAACGCCAAGAAGCCGAGATGACCACGACGACAAGCACGGCCCAAAGACCAAATTATGGAAGTAAAGCTCCGCAACTTCATTCTGCGCAGCAAGATTCAAGGATTACCAGAAGGTTACCCGGATGTCCAGAGGTGCTGAGGAGGTCGAGGAAGGTGAGGACCGGAGCTGGGGAAGATGAGGTTGCTCCACGGCCAAAGCTCCCACTTCAAGATCCACTTTGGCCACCTCTGAAAAATGCCCAAACAAATTAAGTTAGGATTAACTTCCAAGAGGTTTTGGGAGCACAAAGTGAGCAAGGGTTGAAAAGGAGCCACTGGAACTCTTGTGCCACTGAGGAGCTCCAAGGACTACAACAATGGCGGCCAAGAGGGAGGTCAAGGAAGAGAAGCTCACCAAGCACTGTGCAAGGCCAAGCTCAATGGTGTGTAAAAGAAGCCAAAGGGGAGCCCGAGGGGTTCTATACCTAGGGCAGAGAGGTCTCAGACCTGGGGTTAAGCTCATGGTGAGCTTAGCCCATGGAGGTCCACGGAGGTCCCGGACTTGGACACGATGGATGGGACAGAGTAGGTTAGGACAGGCATGGCCTAGGGGCGAAAGGGTCGACACGCATAAATGCTTGCAGGCGTAGCCGCTGGACAAGACCCCGCCCGACTTTGCTCCATCGCCATGGCTCGGCACGAGAGCCCAAGCTAGAGAAGAACAGGCTAATCTCTCCACCACCGATTAAAAGGATGGGGAGGTCCTAGCCCCTGACATGTTTTTGAACCGTTATGTTTTAAGTGACCGGGAGGAGGTCCCAGCCACACGACGGAAAGGGGAGGTCGTGGGCCCCACGATTTCCTTAACGTGGTTAAGACGCGAAAAAGGGATTAGAGGTCCAAGACGTTGATCTAAATCCAACGTGCGGACCTCCCCGAGGACTTAACGTCACAAGCACGCCATGCCTCAAGATGTGGAGGTCATGGCCTTTGGATTTAAATCCAAGGGCACATAATAGATAGGGAGGTCTGAAGCTTGCGAACGCACAAGGGAGGTCATGGCCTTTAGATTTAGATCTAAGGGCTACGACCTCACGTGGCGAGGAGGTCTGGCGCACGAGGTGTCAGAGGAGGTCGTGACCGTGATTTTAATCCAACGTGCACAACATGAGATGGGGAGGTCAGGCGCTTAGATTTTGAGGGGAGGTCGGGCCGCTGGATCTCGATCCAACGGCCACGACCTCAACAAGGTGGGAGGTTTGATTGGTTTGATAGAGAGGGAGGTCAGGGCTTAGATTTTGAGGAGGTCGGTGGTTTGAGCGCGAGGAGAGGTCATGGCCATGGATCGCTGATCCAAGGGCCGTGACCTCATGTGGGTGGGGAGGACCAGTCGCAAGGCTGCTGGGAGGAGGAGGTCGTGGTGGTTGGATGTAATCCAACTACCGCGACCTCATCAAGGTGGGCAGGAGGTCAGCCGAGGGAGGTGGTTGGGTTGGACCACTTAGCAAAACGGTTCAAGCCTCAAGGAACAAAGTAAGTTTTTTAAATTTAAACTTAACAAATTGAGATTTAGAGAATTCTTTTGAGATAGCAATTGAACTCCAAAATTTATGAAATTTTAACTGAGCTTGCTGACATGATGATTAACCTTACAAAAAATTTCCAGAGGTTTCTATGCATTGCATTTTTCTCAGGAAATTCATTAAGGCTGTTCAAAGGTTTGTTTTACCTCCAAAATTATCAAACAAGTTTTATAACTTATGATATTTGTCGAGAGGTCCCACATCATCTCTAGGACCAAGGAAAATTATTTCCAGAGATTTGGCACAAGATTTGTGACAAATGGAACATGAGTTTGACTTTTGGTCAACAAGAGCTTTATGTTTTGGATAACACAAATCTTGGACAAGGATTACATGGGAGTTAGGGTTTTCAAGATGTGAGGAAAAGTTTTAATTTCTACACATTTAATTACATTTGAAACAAACCTCGATTAAACATTTGGGATGTTACAATGTCCATGACCAAGGACTTGGCTATTCGAATAGATCTTACACTCGCAGAGGTGTACAACTTACCCACAATCCACGATCTCTCAAGCGGACGGTTCCGGTCACCCTTGCTCACTTCCTAAGGTGAGCAGCCTAGAGAGCGCAAGGCCTTTAAAAGCTTTCAATCGACTCTGAGCTGCCCGCTAAGGTTTCAAATCCCCCTTTGGTCTAGAAGTCCGCAGGTTCATGGGTGCCCTCTTGCCCAACTAATCACACGCCAACCACAACAGCCCCAAGCCATCTCATTGCTAATTATTCAGCCTGCACTATTCCCATAAATGATCTTGTGGTTGCAATGCTTGGCCCAGACATAGACACAAAGTTAAGTCCTTAATTGTGCTAAGGTAAGACTTCCACAAACCCAAATGTGCATAGCACCCGCTTACTCACTCTCGCCTTCTTGCCAAAAGACCACCCAGCCTTGGCACAACAAGTGACAAAGTGGCCTCACACCACACCAACACAACTTAGGCATCCTCGCCATAGTTGCTAAAAAGGGCACCGCCACAAGTTCCATAGCTTATTAGTCAAGATTATTAGGAATGAAACATGATTCACAAATTCCCACGATTGCTAGAGCGAAGCAATACATAATCTACGGTCCCATGTTGGCATATAACAAGAAATACCAACTAAATAACCATCCTAGGGCTCACAAGGTGAACATAACAACATGATAAGGACAAAGAACAAAGGAGGCATAACAATAAGTAGGAAAGTAACTACAGCCCAAACCTTTTCTTATAAACATAACCATGCATGATAAAGTAAAACCAAAATACATTTGCAAAACTAGGTTCAAAATGATCAAAAGGAGGTCTGTGGCTTGCCTTGGTCAAGCAGTGGAGAGCCTTCCGTAGAGAGAGCTGGGTCCAAGATCTCCTCAAACTCGTGATCTACACGTTCGCAAGAAAACCAAATAAGCAAAACCACCCTAAGCCAAAGAACTTCAAAAGACTCCAAGGAACACAAACCAACTCGGCAAGAAAGGAAAACCAAGAAACTCAGCACCGCCTCAACGAGCTCCTGGGGAGGTCTGGTGCAAGGAGGAAACCAGGCGGGGGAGACAAGGAAGAATTGAGCAACAGGTTACAAAGGCTTGCCTGCCCAGGCTATATATAGCCAGAGTTGGTGGAGTGCACCACAAGGAAGCTCTGGTGACGTGTTGGCAACGGGCAACTAGGGTAGGGCTTACCCTAAAAGAATTGAAATAAAGTACTCAGAGGTGACCGATTTAATGTGACCCAACATCTATTAAATGCGCATGAGTTCTCGAGGCAAGAGCAATAATTACAAGGTGGAGAGAGGCCGCAAGTGGGGCGGCCAAAAGGGTGCACCATCGTCAAAGAGGTGGCCCCACCGCAAGGGTCATTCCACCAAAGACCACGGTGAGGTCTCGGGCAAGAGGTCCAAGACACTCAGAGGGGAAGGTCTCGACAGAGGTCCAAGGACTCAAGAGGAGGTCCTGGACAAAAGGTCCTCAAAGCTCACAACGAGGAGGTCCTGACACTCAGATCTGCATAAGGGAGGTCTAAGGGTCAAGATCTCAAAGGGGAGGACCTCAACGGTCCAGATCAGTGTGTGGGGAGGTCCTGACGAGTAGATCTCCAAAAGGGAGATCTAACGGTCAAGATCTCAAAGGGGAGGACCTCAACGGTCCAGATCAAAGGGTGCAGGGAGGTCCTGACGAGTAGATCTCCAAAAGGGAGATCTAACGGTCAAGATCTCAAAGGGGAGGACCTCAACGGTCCAGATCAAAGGGTGCAGGGAGGTCCTGACCAACAGGGATATTCTGGTTTAGGAGGGTGGTCTTTACAAAAGACCAGCAAGGATCAAGGAGGTGGTCTTTGCAAAACAACCAGGAAGAGGTCCTGGAAACAAAGAAAAACGCGTAGCAAAGCAGAGCCGTTCGATTGGAATCGAAGCGACCTCAGAAGGAAAGGAACGCTCGACCGCCCAAACGTTACTCGCAGCTTGATCCGTCTGATCAAGATCGAGTGGCGAAAACAAACGGGCCGTTTCGGACCGAGCGAAATGAGATCAACGAGACTAGGCCGCCCGATTTAAATCGGACGGCTAGGAGGAAAGGGGACGTTCGACAAAGCTAACGTGTTCTTAGATCGGGCCATCCGAACAACATCTGACGGTCCTAAGGTAATGAAGGCAAAGCCTCAAGCGATACAACCACGAGAGTCAAAGATGGGTCCAAGCGCTAAGGTGGTCTTGGACCCAAGGAGGCTCTGAACCTTTAGATCCAACAAAGGAGGACCTCGACGGCTAAGATCTCCAACAGAGGAGGTCCTAACGGCCGATCTCAACAAGGGGAGGTCTGCAGGCTAGGATCTCCAGAGAGGAGGTCCTAACGCCAGATCTCAACAAGGGATGTCTGCGGCGACGAGGATCTCCAGAGAGGAGGTCCTAACGGCCGATCTCAACAAGGGGAGGTCTCAGGCGGCTAGGATCTCCAGAGAGGAGGTCCTAACGGCCAGATCTCAACAAGGGGAGGTCTCAGGCGGCTAGGATCTCCAGAGAGGAGGTCCTAACGGCCAGATCTCAACAAGGGAGGTCTTAAAGGACGCCGAGGAGGTCTCAGAGGATTAAAGAAAGGTCTATTTGAACACAAGGAAGGTCCAAATAGCTACGAGGAGGTCTATTTGAACACAAGGGAGGTCCAAATAGATGAGAGGAAGTCTAGGAAGGTCCCAAAAGGGCACTGGGAGGTCTAGAGAAACTCTGGAGCACCCAAGAGAACTCAGGGGTTCCAAGAGAGCGTGGAGAAGTCCACGGGGAGGTCCAAAAGAAGCAAAGCCAAGCGTGGCTTGGAGAGACCAAAGAGGTTTTGAAACACAAACCTAAGCTGGGTCCTTAACAGGAAAACCCCCAAGCAAGGGAGAGGTTCAACAGAGGGGATAAGAGAGAGAGAGAGAGAGAGAGAGAGAGAGAGAGATCTGGGTCTCAAAGAGATTCAAACCAACAAAGGAAGTTAAAAGAGAAGAGACAAACCAGGGCACACAGAGAGGCTTTGAGAACCAATGTTTCAAGGGCAAGAAAGACACAACAGAGAGCCACAACCGCAAGGAACACCAACAAAGTGCTTAGTTAAGGTTTGATTAATTCCATTGAACTTCCAAATTTTCAAAATATCGTTAAGCTTTGGATTCTCAATAAAGCCAAATGGTTACTTTTATTTTGGAAAACTTGGCAAAACTTAAAGGAAACGGACATTACACTAAACCATAATGTATTAGCTACAACAATAGGGATACCAATATTTTAAGGAGGATCATGCATTGAATAGGAATATAACTACCGTTATCCCTAAATATAGCAATTTTAAACAAACATACACGCATGCGTAATAGATTTTGCAAAAAGAAGTACAATAATTGAAATAGTAGGATCAACATGGTCAAAGGAGGTGCTTGCCTTTACTCGTTACTCTTAATAAGAGGACGAAGGATCGTTGTAAATTTCGTTCAAAGTATCGACATATATTCAAAAGAACTGAGAATAAATCACAAACGGAAAAATAAATTCAATGTAAAAAATTCCAATTTTTTTTTTTGCATATTCTTATATATAATGATTTTATATGAATTTATAAAAAGATTCATTTGATTTGGTGTTCAGATGCAAAAGTTATAGATGTTATCGTGACACTAGCAAAAATAGCAATTTTACTTGATTTTCAATTTGGAGTATCGCCTTATGAATTCATTCTAAGTGCATACTAATGATTATTAATATCTAATCATTTTACCAATTTTGATTAACAACCTCATAACCTATTGCTACTATTGACATCATCATAACCAAGGCCTAGAGTTTACTGTTGTTTAGATAACCACATGCCAAATCTTGATTCCTAATTAGTCTTACTCTTTTAGATTAAATGTCAATAGCTAATAAATCATTATACTTTCTAATCAACTTGTTTTGGCATTTGTCATGGCTCTATTTCACTGTCCTATTCCAATTTTCCTACTGTTCATCCACCTCATTAAGAATTTGCCTAATTGAAGTATTCTCTTGATTAATTAGTTCACTAACCATTCTTTTGTGTATCCAATTATTGGGTGATGATTCACTGTTTATTTTGAATAATCATATTTCAGCCCTTATCTTCAAATTAGTTCGCTTTTTAGCCTAGATGCTATTGGCTAAATAAATCTACATAATTTCAAATTTTTTCCTTTACATTTGAAATGGCATTAGCTCACTGTTATTTCCAATTGTCCTGAAATTTCCTAACTGCTCGTACATTCTTAACATTTGAGAAGAATTTTCTTATTTGAAGTGTTGTTTAACCAAACTTACTAATTGAATTTTCAATTTGGCTAATTAATTTTGTGCATCCTTACTGTCAATCACTAGGTTTACTAGCATTTGTTGAACTCCTACAAAGTGGTCCCACTGTGAGTGACAGAGAGAGAGAGGCACACATAGAGAGCAACAAGGAAGGTAAAAGAGGAACTAGGAGGCGGCTCAAAGCTACACTCTCATCATCGGTGAGGAGGTGGTGACCCCAAAATGGGTTGCCTACGAGATGAGGAGGCTAGGGAAGGTCGGTGTCGGGGTTTCAAGCACATGGTGGTGGTGTGGCGAAGCACGCGACGGTCACCATGAGGAAGAAATGAGGACAGCGACGCAAGGATGGGAGAGGTCTAAAATAGAGAGAGCATGAGCATAAGGGTGTTGTGTGGAGCTTACCGGAGCGATCGGAGAAGGCAGGGAGGAGCTAAGGTGGTCCGGCGATGGGAACCCGAGGTGACGTGGGAGGGTCATCGTGGTGGCAACGCCTGGAGAAAGGGAGCAAAAGTGAATGGTGGGGAAAGCTAGGAGATGGCGAGGAGATGCTCTGGATGAATGGAATTGGCACAAAGCTCACTAGAGAGGAAATGGCAGCGGCGGCGGCGGTTTCGGCCATGCGCGAGGAAGACGACGGCGGCGCGGTGCTCCTAAGCTTGAGGAGTCAAATTAGGTGAGGGGAAATGGTCCTTAAGGGCTAGAACGCGGTGTGACATGGTTCATTAGGGGAGGAGCTCATCGGGTTGGCCGGAACGGCAAGTGGAGGCGGTGGTCATGAATCGAACGTCGCCGGACGCGAAGAAGAAGTGTGCGCCCTCGAGCTTCTACCGCAGAGAGAGAGAGAGAGATGGTGAGGGATGGAAAGAGGAAGTTGAGGAGGTCGACGGGGACATGAAAGAGTTAGCCATAGCCCTTTGTGTGGCCGAGGTGAAGAATCTAGACCCGCCATTATGAGTTAATGGAGTATTTTGGTGATTAATGATAAATCTAAATGTGAGATTAACACTTTTATTGATATACCTATTGTGTAGTCTTATTTGGATAAAAGGTGAAAATCAAAGAGGTATGCATTTGACATCATATTCCTCTATCTTGTTGCATTCTCGGATCCAAAATATAGGTTGAACTCCACTAAAAGTCTAACTTGAATATGTGCATATGTTTTTATTACACATTCGTGTATGCACACATTTAGGGGAGTTCACTCTATGTTTTGTGATTTTATTAGTATTGATCCATATTTCTTTACCCACATATATCGGGATCTCTACTTTGAAACATATCCTTGAGTATATAAAACTTGTGAAGTTCATACATACTCATATTTATACATTCAATTATTTGCAATTGAAGTGGTTATCATCAATTACCAAAAGGAAAGATTGAAGTAGCTTGTCCCACCATTATGAGTTAATGGCATATTTTGGTAATTAATGGCAATCACGTTTTGGGACTAACATTTTCCATGAGTTGGTGAAATAGGTTGAGTCCCATGATGATAAAGACTTTGGATGGCATCATGAGTTGATTGTCATCAAGTCAAGGTTTAAGAAGAGGAAAAGCATCATGTGTTGATGCATATCAAGATCTCAAGAGGACATGATCATGAGTTGATTATCAAGTCAAGAGAAGACCCATCATGTGTTGATGGAGGGCACGGAAGAAGATCATCATGTGTTAATGATATTCAAGTCAAGAACCCGGACTTAAAGTGAAGATGTGCTTCATCAAGCTTCAAGAGGATGTGCAGGGCAAATGTATGACTAGCTAGGGCTAAGGATGTGTTCCTAGTCTTTTACCGATTTTGGTGCTTGGTTGGAGACCGGTTTGTTAGTATAGGTTGCCGCACTATTAAGAGGGTTCTTGACTAGTAGCTTGAGTTTGTCATGTGTTGATAGCTCATTGCTTGCTCTAGCTCTCATTTGCATGTCGCCAATATTTGCGTAATGTGTTTTGCAAATAGTCGAGGCTTATGCATAATCCTTATAGCATGTGACTTTAGTTTGCGAATGTGTTTTACAAATGATTTAAGTCTATGTACCTTATTCCTTGTGGCGTTGATTCTAAAAGTTGGCAAATGTGTTTTGCAACTTGTTGAGAATCTTGCCTTTAACCTTTGTTTGCATCGCACATCAATTGGCAAATGTGTTTTGCAAATTGAGTTGAAGCGAAAGCCATCTATGCTTTTCTCGAAAAGTCTCAGTAGTACCGACGTTTCTAGGCGGTACTACCGCAAAGCAGTATGACCGAGAAAGTGGTGCGTACTATCGCAACCCACCGACCAAGAATAGTTGGCGTTCGTGTTTTCCAAAGTGACACGCTTTTGGAGCATGTTTGCTCACTTGAAATGGTAGTACCGAGTTCTTGTGGTGGAACTACTGCTGTCATAAAGATGACCGCATTTCCTTTGGCGGAACTACTATTGAACGTTCGGACCGTCCGAACGTATAATCCGATCGTGCGGTCATAACGAGTGGTCTGAATGTTCAAATGAATATGAGCGGAACACATGGGCAATCCGATCGGGGCCAAGTGGTCTGGTTGCACTTGTGAAGCGGTAGTACCGAGTTCTTTATGAACTACCGCCACACAGTATGACCATATTTCTTGACGGAACTACCGCACACCGGAAGTTCCTAAATTTAGTTGGCGGTAGGTTATCTCCAGAGATGTCCAGTCTTGGACCTCTAAGGGAAATGGTAGTACCACCCTATGTGAATGGAACTACCAGAGAGCGGAACTACCGCATGTTCCTTGGCAGTAGTACCACGCCGCATTTTCAACGGTTAGTTTATAGTCATATCGCGGCAACAAGGAAATACTAGAGTACCGCCGATGAAAGGCGGTACTATCGCCTCGGCGATTTTTCCAATCTTTCCTCCAACAAACTAGTTTTTGTGTGTAGGCTATAAATACCCACCTTGGCCGGTTGTGGGTAAGTTAGCTGTGCCATATTCATTTTCTTGAGCAAAGAGTAAGCTCTCTACACTTGTATGTGCATGTGTTGCACTTAATGAGCTTAGAGAGAAATCCCTAAGTGCATGTGTTGCATTAGGTAGTGGATTGTGTATCCACTTGAGCTAGACACTTGATCCGTTTCAAGTGAGCGCCTTCGACTTGTTACTCTTGGTGTTTACCGACACCTAGACGGCTTGGAGGAGTTGCGCCGGTGATCTTCTCAAAAAAGGTTGTAAGAAGACCCAGGAGGTTGTGAGTGGTTTGGTACTCGCCATCTCCGAAGTGGAGGAAGAGTATCCCCGAGTGGATCGAGGTGTTGGTTCGTGTTGGAGCCGGTCCAAGTGATTGGACTTACCTCAGAGGTGTTTGCCTTAATTCGTGGAGCCGGTCCAATTAGTTTAGGCTTACCTCGATGTGGATTAGGGAGACCAAAGAAGTCTCTCGAACACCACGGTAAAAACATCATTGTGTCATTGTGGTTTGTTCTTCTTGCGCTTTACTTTGTGCAATTTACATTCCTTGTATCAAATTGCTTATATGTCTTTGTATGATTGCTATCATTATCAATAGTCGATATTGTTGGTGTGCTTAGTCAAGACTAGTCGATTTAGGTTTTAATTGAGCAAAACTCAATTGATTTACAATTGCATAAAACTCGATTTTAGCCAAAAGAAGTTTTAAAACCGCCTATTCACCCCCTCTAGTCGGCCTCCTTGATCTTACATCGAGACTTGATTGGCGGCATGCCATGGCCGACGATGACATTCGGCCGAGCTCGAATTGAGCTTAGGAAGAGAGAAAATGGAGAGGGAAGGTAGGGAATGGAGAGGCGATCCGGCAGACTTGGTGCTCATGTGTATGAGCGAAGGAGTTCACGAGAACCCACGAGAACCGGCGCGAGACGCCACTGGAGATGACACGTGATCATGGGCATGACGCAGTAGGGCGTGGGCGCGACCGGGGTAGGGCATGGGCGCAGCAGAAACCACGGACACGGTCCAAAGCCGTGGGCTAGGCGAGCTGCCCTAGTGCGGCATCAAGCTAGCGCAAGACGGGCAAAGAAGCATGGAAGAAGAACCCTGACGAGTGGGGCCGGCTAGTCAATGAGAGGAGAGCAAGAAGTTTAATTCCTTGATTTTTGAAAAAGGCCGAGGGTTTGAGGGAATTCTTAAATATAGAAATATAGCTCCAAAAATTATTAAAATTTATGGGGAAGCTCTTGACACTGCTTAGTTTATTGTGTAATTATTCCAAAATTTTATTTGTTCTATAGTTTTCTCATAAATTATTTTAAGCTTTTGTTTGTATGCATTTGTATTATTTGATTTGAGGAAAGTTTCAAAATATGCTTTAAATATTTCCCATTTTATTAACAGTAAAAAATACACTAAGTTTGGATTTTTAATTATCATATTTTTTCAATTTATTTAACTCTTACTTAGGCTTGTATTTCCAAATTTTAATTCTTAAATTTCTCAATTAGAGAAAAGTCTTGTATAAAAATCCGTAAAACGGATGTCGATAAAATACATCAAAAGTTTTAAAAGTTCACATTTTCAAACATTTGAAAATGAACTGGAATTTTGAGATGTTACACTTACTTTATATCTCACTTCGTTGGAGATGCAAGATTTAATTATCAGAAGGCAGACGACTTTGTCTTAATGTGTTTTGAGGCTTAACAAAAAAATACCGCCCTATAGGTTATTCGTAAGAACACACCTATATGAGCCGCATCGTTGGTCGTGGTCCATGAGATGTGGGACATCTCTAAGAAGCTCATGAAGAGATACATGAGTATGACCTATATGCTCCATCCAGGGAGTAGCCTATTGGCGGCCAAGTATCGGCAAAGGCCTTAGGTGAAACTTGTCCGCACAAAATTGCCAATTCAAGGCTTAGTCTATTGCGTGGTTATGAGCGAGTGTAGCTTGAGGTTCTAGGTAGATGTTCAAACTTAACCGGTCTCCACCGAAAAATTGGTATATCAAACAACACTTTGGAATTATGAGCAAATTAGTGATGCTTTTGGGATCTTGTGGGGATTGTTGGAGTTTATAGGCTTGACCCATATAATATTCTAAATAAATCCTAGGAAAATCCCAAAGTCGCATCGCTTTGGGATCCGTGGAGGATTGTTGGAGTTTATGGGCTTGGCCCTATAATATTCTAAATAAATCATAGAAAAATCCTAAAGACCCACTTATGTATGGTGGAAGGTGTGAAGTTTAGTACCATATTGCTAGTTTAGGTGGGAGGAGACCAATATATAAGGTGGAGTTGGTCTTACCTAGTTAAAGTAAGCAAAAGAAGAACACGCGCATGCGCTTGCTCGCCTTGCCACGTCATCGCGCGCGTGCGACGTCCGCGTGAATGGTCCAGCGATTTCGTGTCCGGTTGGATGTGGAGCTACTGCTTCTTTTCGCACATCAAAACCTTGCAATACATGTTTACGAATTGCAAACCGAAAGTTTGTATTACACTATTTCAATGAGATTTTTATGGCACACATTAACTGCGTTTTAAACAGAGTAATTACGAAAGTTTCTTTTCTTTCCGCCGGTTCTATATGAGGGAGAGAAGTCTCCTCACAGACTTGGAGCGAGAGAGAGATCAAGATTAGATTTTTGCCTTGTTCCTCTGTGGTTATGCAACCTCGCTACTCCATCCCTTCTTCGCGCGCACCGACGACGGGGAGAGTAGTGTCTCCGGTCGGCGCCCTCGTGATCCTACACGGGTTGGGGCGAATTAGATTTTGGGAAGCGCTCGTCAATGCTCACGGCTTCCTCCATCATCCACTTTGTGTCGTCTTCTTCGATCGACTCTAACGCGACCTTCGTCGGGCAATTATCCTGTAAGTCGCGGTGATATCACTTGATATGGCTAGGTCTTGCTTTCTAGATATTTGTCATGTGATGATGACGATTTCTACTTCTATTAGTAGTATTTTTGTTCTAGGCTTTGCCATGTTAGCGCATATATATGAGATTGATATATTTGAGTTGATGATCATGCTACTGTTCATAGTTCTAAGTATGCATAGTATATATATGTTGCTGTTGATTCAATTATTGTTTTAGGAATTATAATAATCACAAAAGTGCGCATTTACCTAACATTTTTTGAGTTGTGAAGCCCTACAATTTCTCAAGAAGAAAATCCATGAAAGCAAGATATTCCCAAAATTTCTAAAAGTAAGCTGAGGTTTTGTTTTTGGAGAGAGAGAGGAACGGATATTAAATAGAGTTTTAAAAAAGAAAAGGCGAGGGAGAAAGTTGTAGTCTGTTCGTTCGGTTCCTTCACTGCTAAGTGCTAACTACTCCTCTTCCGCCGTTCTTGGCTTCCTCCTCCTCTTCCTCTTCCTCTTGTGCGCGATTGCCAAGAGGAGATTCAAATCGAGCCTAAGCTTCTAGGGTTTCGTTTTGTTTACACGAGTACGAAGTACAGAGAGAGAGAGAGAGAGAGAGAGAGAGAGAGAGAGAGAGAGCTTGGAAGATGAGCCGTAGCCTTGGGATCCCGGTGAAGCTGCTGCACGAGGCAGCGGGGCACGTCGTCACGGTGGAGCTCAAGACCGGCGAGGTGTACCGCGGCTCCATGGTCGAGTGCGAGGACAACTGGAACTGCCAGCTCGAAAGCATCACCTTCACCGCCAAGGTACTTTTACATTGGTCCCTTCTTTCTCCAGCTCGCCGCATGCACTTAATTCCTCTGCTGATTTCCAATGCCTTCTAGGATGGCAAGGTGTCGCAGCTCGAGCACGTCTTCATCAGAGGAGGCAGGGTCAGGTTCATGATCATACCCGACATGCTCAAGAACGCCCCCATGTTCAAGCGCCTCGAAGCTAGGATTAGGGTCGGCACCCACCACCACCACCACCACCACCACCACCACCACCACCTCCTCCTCCTCGTCCTCTTTTAGCACTATTATTACTACTTGTCTTTCTTATGCTGTAGAAATTCGCCCTTCATCTTGACATACACAGTACACTGCATGATGTATCCTTACTATCTCTTATCTTTTCCTCTCGTGCCAGGGCAAAGGGTCAGCTATTGGCGTCGGTCGTGGCCGTGCGGTTGCAATGCGTGCTCGGGTAAACACCGCTTGCTTTATCAGTAACTATTTTACAGTTAACCTGGTAGGACTCTCCAATTCATTGATTACTATTGGACCAACTTTCAATTGGAAAATATTTGAGGTCTGGACCAAATAGTCTTGGCTTGCTGTTCAGATGGAGCTGCTGATGGTTGGTCTAATACTTGCAATGACACCCAGACAGTATATAACTTTCAATTAGAAAAGCAAATTTCTTGATTTCAACCATTAATTAATGTTGAATCTTCCTCCTGGCTACTTCCATTGTTTCTTTTTGTTCTAGACCTGCCGATTCGTTGTGTCACAACTCACAAGCCAAAAGTTAGGTTTATTATGTTCAGAATTACCCTCCGTTTTTCCTTCTTTTCATTTACATTTTATCTGAGGTAGCAACTTGCAATCGTACTTTGCAAAAAAGATTAGGGCAAATGCTATGAGATGTCAAATTTGTTGTCAGCGGAGGAGTTTACAACCATTATATTACTTCCATTGTATTACCATCCTCATTGTTGGTGTTAAATCGAGGATCCATTAATTTCATGCATCAAGTTTTTACTCCATTGGGGACAGTATCCCATTATATATGCAGTGACTCTGAGATTATATAGGCCGATGAATTTTCAATCATTATCTAACTAATGCATAATCTAACTAGGGAGTTTGTGTTCTTACTGTTAATCCTTCCCCTCATCTGGCACCATTAGGCAAACTGAGAGTTACTTAATAGTCCTTACATAAGGTGACAAAACCACCCTAGTTTGGGTTGAGGAGGGTAAAATGAATGGTTTTGATAGTTAAGGGTGTAGGATGTCCGGTTTTGTAGTTTAAGGTTGATTTTCGGACTTTTCAAGAGTTCGTGGTTGTAAAATAGACTTTTTCCTTTCCAATAACACTTCATCCCGAGTGGAAACTAGGGAACTTGAAATATGTTCTCCATGAAAATAACGTGGGATGCTATATAACAGTATAACATCAAAGTTGGAATCATTAGGAGCTTACTATTTATAACACTCGGATTACTGCCATCAATACTGATACAAAAAATATAATCATCTAATAGTCCTTTACATAAGTAAACTGAGAGTCACTTAATAGTCCTTTACATAAGGTGATAATAATTTACATAAGGTGATAATAATTCCCCCTCATCTGGCACCATTAGGCAAACTGAGAGTCACTTAATAGTCCTTTACATAAGGTGATAATAATTTCTTCCTGTTGTGAACATTGAACATTGCACTCATGTTATTTTAAAGGCCAACAAGGTTCTATGTTTCATCTTCAATTAATGTTAAATCCTCCCCTAGCTAGTTGCATTATTTATTTTTGTTCTAGGTGGGTAGCGCCGTAGCAGCAGCTTGCCTTATTTTCTTTTTTCTGGATCTGCATTCATAGTATGACAAGCCAAAATCTGGAGCCTATGTTCAAAATCACCCCTTTTTCTTTGGAAACTCGAAAGTTGAAATTGCCTTCTGTTTTCGTTATTTCCAGTAACACTTCATCCCGAGTGGAAACTAGGGAACTTGAAATATGTTCTCCATGAAAAATAACGTGGGATGCTATATAACAGTATAACATCAAAGTTGGAATCATTAGGAGATTACTATTTATAGCATTCGGATTACTGCCATCAATACTGATAACAAAAATATAATCATCTAACTAGTGCATAGAATATATCATGTATAGAACGTAGTTATGAACACAAAAGAATAACTGAATCCTTAGGGTAGAAATATCATGGAAGAATCTCCTGCAAGACTAGTGCCATCACAGTCAGTAAGCTCTGCCTGTGGTTGAACTTGTAGGAATGAAACATTAAGCATACAGATTCATTTTGCAAACTTTATATCTTTCGTGAATGAGTTGTTGATGGATAAGTGAGCTAATATAGTTCAGAGGCTATGGAGACCCGAAGTATCTTGATTAAGCAAATTTATAATATTTACATTTAAATTTCGTACTCCTAGAAGCATCCATGGTAAGGCTATGTCCGTGCATTGTCTGGCCTGCACAAATCTAGTTGGCAAATACATGCACACATTCTGATCAGGATTCTTTTCAACACATATATCAAGTTAACAGTTGTAGTTCATAATCTTTTACCTACCAATTGATGGAGGCGGCTGCTGGTCGTGGCGGTGGTCCTGTTGGACGGGTGGTGCGCCTCCCGTGAGGAGGTAGATTTATCCGCGACACTGTGTGTGCTGTTATCTGGTAGAGGAAGTCGCTGTCTTCGTTATCAAAACTATGATTTGGCTGCCGTGTCTGTGAGCTAGCTTATGTACCTCCAGTTTAGTTTCTGTTTACAAAATGGATGCATGGATGTGGTGTCTTTCACATGATGTATAGCTGTTAACCATGGTAGGTTTAAGCATGACTTGCTAGGTCGAGTAGTGTGTTCGAGGCTGTCGTTGGAATGAATACAGTGACTGCATCCTGTTTCGTTAAGGAATTTGCTCTTCTGTATCCTGCAGCTTACTGCTAGTTAATATGAATAGGGTGCTGTTATTAGAAGACTCAGAAATATACTATAGTCGGTTAAGACCTGCTGCCTGTAGTTTAGTAATACCGAAATGGTTATATATCATGCTTGTGGAAAACTATATATGACTAGTATCTTCCTGGTCCTTATTTTAGGAGTAGTGGAACATGTTGCTTGTGAATCAATAGCATGCGTGCATGTAGCCATGCGGGTGATACTTTGCCCAGATCTCATTTTTAGGATGTGCAGATATACCATATGCGTATCATCATCATGTTGTATTGTTGTGTTTGTACTTTTGCTTTCTTCTTATCTCATTAAAGGGGATGGAATGGATGCATGCAGGCGCGAGATGGCAGCCTCCTCCATCAGGGAAGAATTTAAGCATGTCATGTCTAGGCAGAACCTGACATGCGTTATGCTATCTGAATTACAACTTTACAAGTAATAGAATACCGGGGGATTTCCTTTGGGCCTGCTTGGAAGCCCGGTATAGACCGGTATATGGCATAACCGGACCGACTATGCCATATAATCACTACTAGGTGGGTCAACTACTAGGTGGGTCACTAGGTTGGTGACCTGTTGAGTGCCGGTTACCAATTTTTAGAACATTGCACGAGGGTGAGCTCATCGGTGGCGGCTAGCCCATCGGTGGTGGCGGCTAGCCCATCGGTGAAGGCGGCAAGCTCTCTAACCCTAGACGATGGTGGTGAGCTCATCGGGGACCTAGGTGACGGCGGTGCTCCCATCGGTGACTGCGGCAAGCTCTCCAACCCTAGGCGTTTGTTAATACTTCTTCTCCAAACAGACTGATATACGGGGGTTTTGATTCCACTGGAAATTTTGGGTAACGAAAAATTACAGGTGTTTTTCCATTACAAGTGAAAAAAAATTCCCGAGCTCCCAAGCAGGCCCTTTGTAAGTTGCCATACGGGATTGTTTGGATACATTCTCAATCCCTTATACGAGAAATTGAACTAAAATCTCTTTCAATCCGAATGGATTTGGTCTAATCTCGTGCTGTGCAAAGAAGGATCTGCCATTGAATCCTCGAAAGGACTTGCTTCTCCTAATCACTTGATATTTGATGGGGTTTTGATAATTGCCAACCGGATGGTTTGTCCCAACAAATCGTCCAAATTGTTGAGGATGGGATGTACTTTGAGATTGGTCATTTGTAACATTCCCATTTTCGGTTTATTAGTAATCCTCCTTTTCGCTTAGTTCAAAAGCTTAATTCAAAATTATTATGTATTTGCAAATTTTTCAAGCTTTCACCTCTTCTCAAATTTTGGTTTCAATTCAAACCTCGTGTTTGAATTTCACATCCTTTCAAACCTCCCTTGGGCCAGCCCATCCTTCTTCCCCGGCTCACTTTCGCTTTCCCCGACCCACCCCCTTGCCACCTCCCCGCCTCTTCTCTCCGCATGCCCACGCCAGCGCAGCTCCATGCGCCTGGATGCGCTCGGCGCCTCATCCCCGCCTCGCCGGGTCGCCAGCCACTCCACGCTATACGCCTCCTTATAGCAAGCCCCGCCTCACCGCCTGCTGAAGGCCAACACAAGATGCACGCGCCTCCAAGCGTGCACTTACTCACCGTCCAATCCCGTCGCCCTGCCGCCTCCACCAGCTCTTGGCCCTCCTTGTCGCCGCTCCTATCGCCATGACGCCACGACGCCTCGCAAGTCGCCTCCCCACGCAAGACTGCCCCATCTCGCCGCCAGAGCTCCATGACCACCTCAGATCGTGGTTTTCTCATCGCGCCTTCAACGGCTCCCTCGCCTCTCATCGGCTATAAAGAGGCCCCATCCTCCTCGGTGCCTCCCCACTTCGCCCCATTGCCGCTAGTAAGCTCCACCGAAGAAATCCTCGAGCTCTCCTTTTTGGCCTCACCGCCCATCGGCATTTCGCCGCTCGCCATGTCATCGCCGTGCCACCATCGTCACCACATGCTCAAGGCCGAAGCTACTCCCCAAAGGGATTTGATTTTGGACCTTCGTCGCCTTGAATCACTCTTCTCCTCTAGCTCCGCCGCACCCTTCTCCACCATTCTCCACCACCGCCTTCCTCTAGCATGCCTCCTTGGCTTGGTAGGTTCCTTGAGCCCCTCCCTACTCATGCTCTCACCATTTTCTTGCCTTACGCCGCTAGGGCGCCGATTTGGTTTTTGCCGCCATCGCCTCCGGTGGTCCCTCGCCGTACACCGCCACCTCGACCGCTTGCGTTGAGAGCAATCCGCTTGGTCACTTTCCGCTGCCACCACACACTCCTCTCACAAGGCGCAAGTCGTGCTCCCATCGGCGCCTAGGGCTCCCTATTTGGTCCAAGAATGGACAACTCCTGTAGCTCGTAATGGCATCGAATCATCGCCGAGATTTATTTAGCAATCAATGATTAGCATTGTTAATGACCGCATTAATTGCCATTTGTATCACTAACCGGTGGACCCACCATCTCAATAAGGGCCATCTTTACTTGCTCCATTTTTAGCATAGCAGCGACAGCTGGCCGTTTTGATGGCACGCGGTCCCGCCGCTTGTTTCCGTGCAACCGTGCGCATGTGCCTCTGAAGTGCGGGCCCGGCCAACCAGTGGCTCTCCTCTATATTCGTTGTCTTTTCCTTTTGATTTAATTCAATTGCCGGACTTCAGAAATTCCTTTCTCCCTCATCACAACTCCAAAAATTATGAATTCTGTTTCTAAATTTGTCTAAATTCAAGACCTTGCTAATGGCACTGGTCTTATTTAATTTGAAGTTCATTTAATATTTCTTGTGTATTTATTTGCTCTCTTTGCTTGTTTGTTCCTTTTTCCGGTACGTTCGTCCGAATAGGGTTCGAAGAAGCGGGAGAATTCCATTTCGATCAAGCACAAGATTGTCAAGACTCTTACCTTTAATCTAGGCGAGTCAATACTTTGATCATTTTGAGCCTACATTTTATGCAAATTATATTACTTTAAAGTACCAAAATTGCATGCTTTAATTCTTTGAGCAAATGAATATTAAATCTTAAGGTAGTTAAACACCCATTTGATGATTAATTAATTATTATGCCATCCTTTGACAATTGAATCCATTATTTCATGTCATCCTAGTAACTATGTGGTAAGTACTAGTATAGATTGTACTTAAGCGACATGCTAGTCTTGCTTAAGTACCGGGGCATTAAAATGCCGTAATCACCATATCTTAAAACAGGAAATGGTTTTGGGCAGTTATTGGAGGTACATGACTGTAGAATTTGAGATAATTTGGTTTTACTCCTCAAAACCCTATTAAACTGCTATTTACCACATCTGGGCAGATAGTATGATGGTGGGTGTCGACGTAGCACGAGAATGTGTGGAATGTGGTATGAACCGCCCAGATGGCTTAAGGACTTAATCTTGGCATGACCTCTCTTACAAAACATGTACAACCACAAGTCTGTAAAGTAAAACTTGGACTAGTAAATTTATTAAACTCTGAATGCCATCTCGCTGGAGGGGTAACGGGATAGTGCAAGCACTGGATACGTCCGGCTTAAATGGGACACTGATGCAAGGTGAAGTTGCCAGTCACGCTAGACGTTGTGGTAATCCAGCCACGCTAGTCGTTGAGGTGAACATCCCGCACAAGTTATGGGTGCAACCCATATGGGTGAGATGACAGGAAGGGCGAGATATCTTGAACAGTTACTGTGATGATCTCTCAACTACATGACCAAGGAATCTTGTGGGATAGCGAGTTGATTATCTCTTGTGGGTACAATGTACAAACCTATGCATAGTCTAATCTGTTTAAATAGCTGTGCCCACGGTCAAAGGCAAACATGTGAACTTACTAGAGTTAGTTCTATTTCAAAAACCTTTGTGGATGGGATAAAAACTTGTCGGGCTAATGTAACCCTGACTTTGAATTTTTGCCTGAGTCATCGTGCTCAGTGATATTAAATGGTGGATGTAACCACAATCAAAATAAGCATAAGGTGGAGGTAACCTTCACGTATTTAATATTGCACAATTATTCTCTTTAATAAAAATACAATTTGGTTAAAATGCTAAGTGATAGGAATTTCTAATTATGATAATTGAAAACATTGGTTTAGCAAATAAAAGAACCTCGAGCTATCTTTGTTAAGCCTTGCATATACATTATTGCATCTTGTGTGTTGGCTCATGAGCACAAAAGTTGTGCCCATTCTCGCTCTTTTCTCCAAACCCTTCGGACCTTGCGCATCATGGATACTACGCTACTATGAGGATCCGTAGTCGAAGGATATGTCAATGATGAAGAGTAGTCTAGTTCTCATTAGTCTAGGTCTCACCTCGCCTAGTTGGCTCGTTCGGTATTTGCATACAACTGATATTATCCAAACCTTTGGTTAATATCAGGCGTACACAGGTTACCCCAGTCATTTTCCTATGGAGAGATGAGCTCAACCCTTGTGGGGCCCTTGAAATCGAATTCGTTTGAAGTAAAGAGATTACACCAGAGGCATAACTCTTAACAAGCAACGAGCCTGATTTCAAGTTCCCAGATATGTGTCTTGCATTAGCTTCCAAGATCAATGGCTAATATGCACATATCCTGAACAACATTGTACACAATCATACACAAGTCATACATTATTAACAACAATTTACAAGACTAGGATTTAAGTGCATAATTTACATATGTGATAAGGGTTTAACTAAAAGTACACAACGGAAACAAATACACAACACCAAAAGTCCCACCAAGTGTGCCCAACACCCGAAGGCAACTGAGTGGAGGTAGAAACAACATCATTCGTTAGCGTCGTCATATTCGGCGCTAACGGATGGATAGTAAACATATTCGTCCTCATCTGTAATAAGTGGTTAATCTGTTTGAGTATAGAAGGTACTCGCAAGTTTTACACAAACTAATAAAAGAAAGTGTATGATAGGGGCCTATTCAAAGGATTAGAGAATATACATGCTAGAGGTTGTCCAAATGAAGGCTATATTGGTATTAGTTTTTGCATAAAGCGATAAGTTTTATTCCTACACTTTCTAATTTACAAAGGCCATTTTGTAATCAAAATTTGGACTAAAGACATCAAGTAATTTTGATATAATCAAACATATCAAAGTGGCCGTCCACTTTGACAAACTAACATGCATGAATACCCATTCATGCCGATACCAAGTTATCACCTTGTCCATTTTTTAATTTGGAGTCTATCAATGATGTCAATCAAAACAAGTATCGTCTGTAATCGTGGACATGGCTATTCGAATAGATTTAACCTCAGGGTGTACATCTTTAGCCACACGACTTGATAAGCCCGTAAGCCTCCGGATAATGACACACTTCCTTTGGTATGCTGGTCGAGGAAACCAAGACTTGGTATTTTTCAGCAAGACGATCTTATTGAGTTGAATCACCCTTGCGAGACAAGATCACGCTTAGTACAAGCTATTGATAGAACTTACTAAGCGGGGCATGCAAGTTGTGTAGGGAATGCCGATCTAATGAACAGAAATTTAAAACTGTGCTCACCCGCACATATTAAATTGCAATCGGATCCCTATGAACATATAATCAAACACATATGTCCTCACACCACCTGTTTTCCAACTCAATAAAACCTTCCCCTTACTTAACCAAGCGGTGTCCATACGCCACGTATGGAAGTACATATTGTACTTGAATTGACAATCCAAAGTTCGGTACTTAATGATCCGGACAAGACTACCACAATACCCAATTCTCGTGCACAAAGGCACCCTCACTATCAATCACTTGTCCAGATCTAAATCATATTTTAGTAGACAAATTTTAGGCTCAAAACCTCAGACTTAAATATCTAGACCAAAATTATAAGAATAAAAAAATGTTCATTGTTTCCCACGATTTTTAGGCTAATCCCATCAATCGAACTACCGGAACTACTAACCTGCATGGCTAAGCATTCACATAAAGAATATATATACCATCACATGATATCTAACTTATGCATAAGTGTATGGAGTAATTAAGGGTAAGCCACAATGATTAGGACATAGCTAACTAGACTAACAAATTATCGATATACCAAAATAGCATGCACACAATTATCATTGCATTTTAAAATACTAAATTACCAAAACTGGGATCAAAATGATGCAAGATGATGCTTGCCTTGATTATATTCCACTTGTCCAACCTCAGGGTGCTTAGAAATATAATCATTCGTGATCGGCAATTCGAATCTAAAAATAACAAGAACAAGTAAACATCGAGAAAAATCTTGAAATATCAAAATGCTAAAAAATGCATGATAAATTTATAGTAATGAGGCTATGATTTTAAGTGCATTTAGGTGAAAATTTTAGTTTATTTGGAGTTCATTTGAATTTTCTATGAATTTTACAAGGTTAAAATCCTTAATGTACAATTAATTTAATTATCAGATTTTTTGTAATAGGACATGTTCAAAAATTATTCTAGATTAAATTTCAGTAAAAATTAGAACTAACAAAATTTATTTCACTTGATTTGGAGTTACAATGAATTACTTATGAATTTTTGAAGTTTAAACCATTTTCAGTGTAAAAGTATTTCTTTTCGGGATTTAAAATCGTATGCAATACTTTTTATACTGGACATCAATTAGCCCCAGCCGCTGACGTGCAGGGCCCAAGGTTAGGGTTTGACTCGGGCGTTTTGACTCAACCTGAACGAAAAGATGCCGACGGCGTATTTTAGGTAATACGTTTTCCGATTAAAGAAACGTGATTTGCGCTTTTTGAACGAACGAAATATGTTTTCCTTAACAAAAACACACTTCTCCACTTGACTCAACACTTAACCAAGCGGACCCACCCGTCGGCCTTTGGTGTGGAAACTAGGGTTAAAGCACCGGATTTCTATGCTGCCCACGCGTAAGTGGAACATTACACATTAATCACTCATGGGCTAATGATTGTTTAATTTAAACCAACAGACTTAACGCTAATCATTCCGATCGAAATCCGACAACAGGGGATCCGCCTCGCTGCTTGCCCAGCTTCAGCAGAGAGTCCACTGGTCACAAACTAATGCCCAAAATGGATGCACAATAGCTCGCTGAACCTAATGGTGGCCGGAGTTTGGCGGCGGTGAGTTCTAGCGGCGCAAGAACAATGAGATGTGGCGGCGCTACTATGGTTCAAACGAAACCATCGATTTGACAGCACATTAAGCAATTACAAGTAGGCTTATGCTCCTATGGGGTATATAGAAGCTACCTGAACCAAGAAAACGACCAAAGGCCTATAACGCCCGACCCAGGGGAGGCCCGAGAGGTCCTCCAAGACCTCCTGGAAAGTCCACCAGGACCTCCCAGGATGACCCACAGGACCTCTCGAGAGGACCTCCAAGACCGCCCAGGAGGTCTGGTAGGACCGCCTGGAGGTCCTAGGAGAGTCCCCAAGGAGGTCGTGGAGCCAAGGGGCGCCCCAGAGACCTCCCACGGCCCGACCAGGGGAGGGCGTGGGGGACTGAGGTCTCCTCGAGACCTCCCATAACCAACCAGAAGAGGTCGTGACCAACCAGAAGAGGTCGTGGAGGGCCGAGGCTACCCCAGGACCACCCACGACCAGACCTGAGGGTGGTCGTGGAGGACTACGGGCACTCCAAGGTCCCCTGTGCCACTGAGCTAGTTCTAAGAATCAACAGCTAGCTCATCACAGCATACAAGAGTGGTAGTATACACTTCAACGAGATTTTTATTGACATCAACAGAGTTGTTTACAAAGGGGAGCCTTATAAGCCAACAAACCAGAACACAACGGAAAATAAGCATTAGGCCATCCGATACACCACAGGCAATCGGCTGGAGGGCGCGATCCTAGTCGTCCAGGACCTCTAGGTCCACAGCAAGGTCACCTCAAGGCTTCCTTCCTACTCAAAAGATTATTTCAGCAAGAGTGAGCACAACAACCGCTCGCAAGTTACAATTCAAATTAACAAAATGACATGCATAATGGATATCTCAAAGGAAGGCATAATATGGTTAGTTTGCATAAAGCCAAGTTTATTTCAAATACAAGTACTAAGTTCAAGGCGATTACAATAAGTAAAATTCATTTTGCAATTTTAGTTTTCGCTGATAACATTCATCACAAGTGGTGAAGGATACCTCTTGTCACAAGGCTCCTCGCCCAAACCATGGGATAGAAATCCCAAAAATAGTTTATCCCAAAACCTTTTGAAAACAAAACCAATATCTAACTTTGAGTGGCTTTTTCTAGCATGTCCATGACCGTGGACACGGCTATTCAAATAGTTTTCACTCTACAGAGTTTGTACACTTTACCCACATGAGATGATCCCCATATACTATCCACTCACACACTTCCGAAGGTGTGCGACTAAGGGATCACCACAAGGCCTTTACAATGCATCATTCCACCACAGCCCCTCCTCGTTAAGGTTTCACAGATCCCCCCCTTTGGATAGAAACCCTCCGGGTTATTGGGGTGCCCCCTCTGACGCCAGTGGGAAACATAGGTTATAAAAGACCATAGGCCATAGAAGACCTCCCACACATCAAAGTGGAATAGCTGCAGTGAAACTTTGCAAATTATTCAGCCAGGTCCCACGCCCCATTCTGGAGACATGTGGTTGTACGGTGAAGCAAAGCCCATTATAGGCATAGCAAGTTGCGGCTCAAAGACTGGTCCTCAAATGACTAGGGCGACAACCACAGAACCCTGGGACTCAACCATAGAAATGGATTGATCCCGTGCATTGACATGCACCAGCCAAGCAACCAATTCGCCCCAGTCTGTAACACCCTGATTTTCAGAGCCTTCTTGAATTTTTAAAATAAAAAGAACCATTTTGTTTTGATGAGAATTCAAAGCTTACCTTGGGAATTTCAAAATGGACTTCAATTGACTAAACCAAACTTCAACTAAAAACTCTCTTTTGGTTTGTTAGGTTTGTTGGAGCATTGGTGATTCCTCCCCATCTGAGCTTGCTTCGCTCTTCTCTGGACCAGACCTCCTAAATTCTAGACCTCCCAAGTGTTTGGACCTCCCTTAGTCCAAACCTCCCTTTTTGGTCCTGTTCTGGCCTAAACCTCCCTGTGCCTAATCCTTCCCTAGGTTCATTTGATTTCTTCGCACTCTCTCGAACCTCTTTGTGTTCAAGGTGGACTTCCTCTTTGCTTTGATCCATATAACTCTCTCTCGAAGTTCCTTTCTCTCGCTAACCCGGTATTACCGCCCCACCATGGGTATCAATGTCCTCTAGGACCTCCTCTTTGTTCATTTGGACCTCCCCACATCCTTCAGGACCTCCCTATGTCCTATAGGACCTCCCTCTCGTTCATTTGGACCTCCGCTTTGTGAGATCTGGTCGTTAAGACCTCCTCTTTGGAGATCTTAACCGTCCAAACCTCCCCTTTGTGGGATCTGACCGTTAAGACCTCCCCTTTGGAGATCTTAACCGTCCAGACCTCCCCTTTGTGGGATCTGGCCGTTAAGACCTCCCCCCCCTCGTTGTGTCCTTTGGACCTCCTGTCCGCAGGACCTCCCCTGACGCTTTGACTGGCCCCATTTGACAGTCACACGCCTCTTTCTTTATCATTTGACGAGTCTCCCCACATTTAATGCCTGTTGTATCGCATTAAATGCTTCTACCTTTTTGTAGCACCCGTGCTATTCTTTTGTCACATCTTTTGCCTGCTCCCAGTGTCCTTTTCACTAACTCTTGAACACGTCTACCCTTGAAAATCTGGGCAGCCCTAGTTATATAAGCTTGGGCAGCCCTTCCTCTTCACCCTTTGCTCATTTCCACTCCCTAGCTAGAACCGACCAGCTCTTGGACCTCCTCCAAAGCTCTCGGACCTCCTCCAGCAAGCTCCTTGGACCTTCCCCTGATCATCTAGCCTCTCTGTTGGTTTTATTTCAGTGTTTTATTGGAGTTCCTTGGTTCTTGCTTGAGCTCTATTTGAGTTGTTTTGTTTTCCACCGTAGATTATGTAAGCGCGTGAAGAACAAGAGCTCTTTGAGGCGTAAGAGGACACCTGTGCCTTTGAGAAAGGCAAGTTACACTCTTGATCATATTGCACTCATTATTTCACCCTATATATGTTCCATTTTAAATGTTAATGCATGCTTACCTTACTAAGTTATTTCAATACCTGTCTTTAAACTCATAGCTATGCCTATCCCCTTTGTATGGCCAACATTGAAATTGAATCAAACCTGTTGTTACCCTAGATAAAATCTGGTTGATACAATAGTGTGAACTAGGAGCAATTGTGAAATATTATGCTTAGTCTTGCTTAGACCAAAAGTATTTCATTTGGGTAAATTTTACCAACATGACCAACTGCTGTTTAAAGGGTTTTAAGCCATGGCATTGGGTTGTCATGGAAGCTTCTAAATGCTTTTGAAAAGCAAATGAAAGGAAAATGGATTTGGACTTGGGCGAAGTGGTTTGCTTGGCTGGTGCAATGTTTGTGCATGGACTCAATCCTAGATAAGGTTGAGGTCTAGGGGTTTGCGGTGGTCGTCCAAGTCAATTGAGGACCGGCCTTTGAGCGATCATTTGCTAGGCCTATAATGGGCTATGCCTCACCGCATAACCACATGTCTCTGCATGGGGCGTGGGACCTAGCCAACTAATTTGCAAAGTTCTACCACGCTTGTTCCACTTGGATGTGTGGGAGGTCTTCTATGGCCTATGGTCTTCAGAACCTATGTTTCCCACCGCGCAAGAGGGGCCCCGATCCCATGGATTTGTATCCAATGGAGGCTAAACCTTAGTGAGGAGGACTGTGGTGGAATAATACATTGTAAAGGCCTTGTCATGAGTTCTAGACCTCTTACCTTCGGCAGTGAGAGGTGGCATTGACGAATGCCGGACAAACTAGAGAAATCATGTCATGTGGGTAGAGTGTACAACCTCTGCAGAGTGAAAACTATTCGAATAGCCGTGTCCACGGTCATGGACGTGTTGGCAAAAGACTACTCAAAGTTTGACTTGGTTTTGTTTTCAAAAGGCTTTGACAAACTGGTTTTGGGATTTCTATCCCATGGGTTGGGCAGGGAGCCTTGTGACAGGAGGGTATTCTTCACCATTTGATGATGAATGCTATCCAACTGAAAAATAGAATTTGGTAAATGAATTTTAGTTATTGTATAACTGCCTTAGAACTTAGTACATGTATTTGAAAGAACTTGGCTTTACGCAAATCAACCATATTATGCCTTTCCATTGATATCCATTATGCATGTCATTCTGTTATTTGACGGGTGTAACTTGCGAGCACGGTTGTTGTGCTCATTCTTGCTTGATTGATGAATTGAGCAGGAGAAGACCTCTTTGATGATGATGAGGACCAGATCAATTAGGCCGCGCCCTCTAACCAATTACCTGTGGTGTATTGGATGGACTTGCTTTTGTTTTCGCTGTGTATTTTGCTTTGTTGTCTTGGCTTGTAAGCAACCTTGTAATTAACTCTTTTGCTGTTAATAAAGTCTCTCGTAGATGTATGTTACCACTGTGTTTGCTGTGTGAACCAGCCATTGATCCTTGGGGCTGGTTCGGATCACAGAGAGTTAGGACTTCTCCGAGTCCCACGACCTCCTCGGGTTGGTCTCGACCTCCCCTGTGTCCTGGTCGTGGCTCTTGGGAGGTCTGAGCCTCAAGACCTCCTGGGTCCGGGCCTTCCTAGACCTCCAGAGGTCCGGGCTGACCTCCGGGAAGCCCGAGAGGATCGGTCCGAGAGGTCCCTAGGACCTCCGGGAGGTCTCGTGGACTCCTGTGGAGGTCTTGAGGACCTCTCAGTGAGGCCCTGGTCAGTCGCCACACACCCAAACCAATTTTCCTTTTATTTGCTTTTCAAAAACATTTAGAAGCTTCCATGACAACCCAATGCCATGGTTTAAAACCTTTAAACATCAGTTGGTCATGTTGGTAAAATTTCCCCAAATCAAATACTTTTGGTCTAAGCGAGACTAAGCATAAGTTTTTCAAATGATCCCGGTTCATACTAATGTACCAACCAATTTTTCCTATGGTGACAAGATGTTCGGTTCAAGGTTAATAGTGGCCATACAAAGGATTTAGGTATAGCTATGAATTTGAAGACAGGTATTGAAATAACTTAGTAAAGTAAGCATGCATTAACATTTAAAATGGAACATATATAGGGTGAAATAATGGGTGCAATATGATCAAAAGTGTAACTTGCCTATTGCATTGAAAGCTTTGCGGGAACACTTCCTCACAGAGCTTGGGCTCTCCAGAGACGTTGAGGTCTACACTTGAACAAAGCAAAGCAGAAAAAGGCAACCAAGTAAGATCCAAAGAACTCCAAAAACGAACCAAATAGCAACGAACAGAGCAGGAGAACTAAGGAAGGGCCCTTAGGAGGAGGTCCAAAGTGCTGGTCGAAGGAGGTCCGATGGATTGGAGAAGAGGTCCCGAGAGCTGGTCGAGGGAGGTCTGGAGGTTTGAGGGAGGTCCAGAGAACAAGCTGTGGGAGTCAGAGAGCTAAAATGAGGGAAAGGCAAGGGAAGATGGCTTGCCCAAGCTTATAAGGCTGGAGTTGCTGGGAGGTCCAAGGCACACGTGGTCAAGAGCAGGTGAGGAAAAGATGGGAGTTAGTACAAGAAGTGACAAAAGATAGCACGGGTGCTGCCAAAAAGGATGGTAGCATGTAATACGACACAACAGGCATTAAATACTTTGAGGACTTCCAAGTGCAAAGGACATGGTCAAAGGATAAAGAAGAGGTCGTGGATCGACAAATTAGGTCACCAAACCTCAAGGGAGGTCTCATGGAGACCTAGAGGAGGTCCCAGAGAGGTCAAGGGAGGTCCTCACCCATGGGGAGGTCCAAGCACAAGACCTGAGGTCCAAAGACACAATAATGAGGAGGTCCTATGGACAAGAGGTCCAAAAGACCTTCTCACGGAGGTCCAAGGTCAAGATCAAAAGCAACGGGAGGTCTCACGGTTAGATCTCCAAAACGAGATCCCAATGGTCAAGATTGAGAGCAAGGAAGGTCCCGACGGTTAGATCCATAAGGAAGGTCTGAACGGTTAAGATCTCCAAAGGGAGGTCTTAACGGCCAGATCTAACAATGGGGAGGTCTTAACGGCCAGATCTAACAAAGGGGAGGTCTGGACGATTAAGATCTCCAAAGGGGAGATCTTAACAGCTAGATCTAACAAAGGGGAGGTCTAAATGAACGTGAGGGAGGTCCTGAAGGACGTTGATACCGCGAGTTAGGGGCGGTAATACCGGGTTAGCAGAGAAGGGAACTTCCAGATAGAGTTACATGGATCAAAGCAAAGAAGAAGTCCACGTGAACACAGAGAGGTTCAAGAGAGTGTAGAAGGAACTCAAATGAACCCGAGGAAGGATTAGGCTTGGGGAGGTTTAGGCCAGAATAGAACCAAAGAGAGAGGTTTGGACCAAGGGAGGTCCAAGCACTTGGGAGGTCTAGACCTAAGGAGGCCTGGATCAAAGAAGACAACACAAAGGAGGTCTGGACCCTTGGATCCAAACGAGGGAGAGGTTTGGACCATCAGATCCAGACGAAGGGTGGTCTGGACAGAGGGTTTCAAGGGGAGAGGGATCCAACGTAGGAGATCCACAGAAAGTGGTCCAAAGGAGGTCTTGACAATCAGGATAAACTCAAAGGTGATCCCGATGGTTAAGAGGAGATCAAGGAGATCTCGACGGTCAAGACCAACACAGGGGAGGTCTCAACGGTCAAGATAAAGCCAAAGAAGGTCTCGACGATCAAGACCAACACAGGAGAGGTCTCAACGGTCAAGATAAAGCCAAAGGAGACCTCGACGGTCAAGACCAACACAGGGGAGGTCTCAACGGTCAAGATAAAGCCAAAGGAGGTCCTTACGGACCCGGGGATGTCCAAAAGAGGTTCAGATGGACACGGAGAGGTCCAAATGAACTCTAGGAGGTCCGACTATACCCAAGGGAGGTTCCAAATGAACCCGGGTATATCCAAATGAACATAAGGAGGTCCAAACCACAAGGGAGGTCTCGAACCATAAAGAGGTTCAAACCAACAAAGAGGTGATCTGAACTATCTGAAATCCAAACCAAAGATATGAGGGGAGGTCCAGAGGGGTCAAGCGAGGTTTGACCGAGAAGGAAGGATCTGGACATGGGCAAATGTCCAACTCAAGGGGAATTTGGACGTAACGGCATGTCCAGACAGAAGGGAGGTCTGGACATAAGGAAATGCCCAAACAAGAGGAAAAGCCTGAACCAGAGAGAAACCAGAGAGGAGGTCTAGAGAGAAAGGGCTGAGCCAAGGGAAGAGCAGAACAAGCTGAGGTGAGGGATTTCAACACAAGAGCTTTAACAGCTCCAAAGAACCAAACTTTAGGATTAGTTGAAGTTTAGCTTAGTCATTTTAAACACTCCAAATTTAAAAAACTCAGGTTAAGCTTTGGAATTTCAATAAAACCAAATGGTTCTTTTTATTTTGAAAATTTCCAAAAGGCTCGTAAAAACTAGGGTGTTACAAGGCCCAAGGAGGAACTTCGCAACGGTGACCGTGTGGCGGCGGTGAGATCGTCCACGTGGAGAGGCAATCCTATGCCAAATCAAATGAAATGGATGATCTGACTTACTTCAGAGAACTAAGGAGATGCTCTAAATGAAAGGAATTGTCTCAAGGCTCACCAGGCCGGAGATGGTGACGAAGAAGTTGATTTCGTCCGGAAAATAGGGAACTTCAAAATCCGACAAGCTTGTTAGACAATGTGTGCAATTAAATGAGGGGTTTTACTCCTTATAGCCTAGCACATGAAATGACATGCAAGGAAATGGAAGGAACTCACCGAACAAGGAGATGACGCGGGAAGGGCACTCGGTGCGCGCTCTAGACAACCGAATGACAAACCCGTGGTCCCGAAGGTACGAGCAAGATCAAGACCTCCAATTAGCACGGTGCACACGACATGAGGATAGAAGAAAACCGGCACAAGAATGAGAAGTTAACTTTCAGTGTACCTGAAGATTGATCGAGTTCTTCTTTTCGACTGAGAGGATGAGGATGGGGTTTTGACGGTATTTCTTGCCAGAGGAAATGACGACGGGCACCCGTGGCAGTACTATGTTAGGTGGCATCATCAACGGCGAGGTTACGTGGTGATGCATGCATTGATCAAGACGGACGGTGCCACCATGCTCTCGGCATGAGCTAGCCTGTGAGCTTGAGCGGCGAAGCGGTAGGGGTAGAGCTAATAGGTGGGACCGGCCTGTCAGCGGAAGCGGCAATGCGACGCGGTCAGGCTCAAGTGCGCGCGAGCTGGTTGGGTCCAGTCAAGACCAGTGGCTCGAGTTGCTACAGTCCGATGTGGTTCGGCCGGGTCCGAAAGTCATCCAATTTAAATTCAGATTTCAAAAGTTTGACCAAGGAGTTAAAAATAGCAAATAAATTTATAAAAATCTGAAATTTTTCAGGATGTTACTAGGATGACATAGATCCCATATAAATTTTAAAACCATATTGTTCATGATTTAATTACTTAATTTAAAATGCTTAATTGTAAACATGGAAATCTTAATTACGAGGCACGGAAATTAAGCATCCATTGATTCTAGTGGTATACATGTAACCCAGGGTGGATGCATGCGCTGCGCGCGTGTATGAAGGTTAAAAAGAAAGACGCGCAAAACACAGGAGAGCTTGGAATTAAAGCAGTACGTACTACGTAGTATCTTCTTCCTTGATTAATTAAATTAAATTATATTATATTATACGGCGCCGCCACCAGCAGCAGCACCAGCAAGGGGACGTTGAGGTTGTGGACGCCAGCGTGCGTGAGCATGGCCCACACATCGGTGATGAACTCGCCGCCGTGCGCCAGCGCCAGCGTGTGCGCCTCCGCCCCGGCCGACGGCGCGCGCGCAATGGACACGAGCAGCTCCGCCCAGAAGCCGAGCAGCGCCCTCCACACGCTTTCGTCGTCCTCCACCGTCGTCACCCGTTCCTCCAGCTGCTTCCCCAGCCTGGAGCCCTTCGTCATGGCCGTCTCCTCGCTGTGCAGTTCCTCCGGCTGCTTCCCCAGCCAGGAGCCCTTCGTCATGGCCGTCTCCTCGCTGTGCAGGTGCAGCAGCAGCAGGCGCTCGCGCCGGCATCTCCCGGTGCCGCCCTTTCTGAACAAGGTGAACATCTCGCGCTTCATCGCCCTGTACTTGCAGTCCGCGTACTCGGCGTCGTCCGGCAGGAGCCCCGGGAGGTAGGCCACCAGGTAGGCGCAGTACTTGGACAGCGTCACGGCGGCGCGCCCCTCAGGGGGCAGCTCCTGACGCTCCCTCGTCTCGAACAGGCTCGTCGCCAGGTGCCACACCAGGATCAGCTCCGTGGCACTCTCGCAGTTGGCCGGGCTGCACGCCCAGGCCAGGTGGCCGTAGCCGCTGCTGTGCAGCGACTGCTCGCCGTAGCCGAAGACAAAGTGATGATCCTCGCCGGAAGCCTTGAGGCACCTCACGATGGCCAGCTTGGCCTCCGTGGTGACGACGGCGCGGGGCAGGCCGACGAGGCGCCCCTTGAGCAGGCGGGATAGGAGCATCCAGATCTTGCGGGGGTAGAGCTTGAGCATCTCGACCTGGCGCACCCTGATCCGGGGCCGCGTCCGGATCTTCATCCACAGGGCGCCCTGGATGACGCGCCGCACGTGCCGCTGCTCCTGCAGGCTCGGATTCCTGGCGTAGTTGCAGAGCACGGACGCCACGAACCAGTCGGACAGAAGGTACTGCAGGAAGTCGTACATCTCGACGGCGAAGAGGGTGAGCATGAGGAGGAAGGAGACGACGAGGTCGGAGGAGGAGAACACCATGTCGACGAGGAAGGACACCTGGTGGCGGAAGCACCTGTACTGCACCACCATGTCGATGGACAGGCCGATGAGCCCCCGGAAGAGGGAGGCCAGCACGTGGAAGATGTCGCCGTTGCCTGTGACGAGCAGCACGACGATGCAGTACACCAGGATGAAGGCCATGGAGAAGGCGAAGTTGGCGATGAACAGCGCCGGCTTGGGCAGCGCCACGGGGATGACGGCCTGGTAGGTAGTACTCCATGAGGAAGTTCATCTCCAGCTCCACCACCTCGAACGCCCGCTCCGCGTCCACCGTCTCGCTCGCGCCGTCCAGCCGGAGGAGTCCCCGAAACACCAGGTCCCGCGCCTGCTCCGTCCCGTCCTCCGGCGTGGGGCAGCCCTCAAACCGCCGCCGGAGCAGCTTGAAGAGGGCCAGGCCGAGGCAGACGTCCTCCAGCTTCCGCCGTCTCAGCTCGTTGTGGCGGAACAGCGGGTCGCGCTCCGCGAGCTCCCAGACGGTGCACACCCGGACCAGCCTCATCTGCTTATTATTGTCGTTGATGTTGCTGCTGCGACCAACTGGGTGGCGGGCGCGAGTTGGGCTCCATGAGAGAATCTTGTCGAGGTCGTCCTTGAGCTGGTAGCCGCGGCGCGTCTCCTTGAGGCTCATGCCGCCCTCCCCCATGACCGCGTAGTTGCACGTCCTCATGACGTGCGCCGGTGAGGCAGAGTCGCTGCCGGCCCGTGCTGCCGCTTGGCCTCGACGAGCTGCCACATGTAGCCGGAGATGAGCCTCGCGTTCCTGCCGACGTCGAGGGAGCGCTTGGCGAGCTCGATGCAGAAGAAGCGCTTGCAGAGCTTGGCGACGCTGAAGACCCAGAGGATGACGAAGAAGAACCTGACGGCGGGGGCGTGGACGTAGGCGTAGATGAGGTAGCCGATCCACACCATGCGGGCGGCCTGCTCGACGGTTTGGAAGTAGGAGTAGCGGCCGACGCCGCGGGCGAAGGCGTCGCCCTCGGGCGCGACCATGGCGTAGACCTTCTTACGAAGGAGCTCGACGAGGAGCATCCAGAGGAGGATGAGCTGGGCGCGCGCGGGCACTTCCTTGCTCTTGGCCTGGGAGAACATGTAGCACATGAAGGGGAGGAAGAGCGCGAAGGAGGCGCGGAAGATGATGCGCGTGGGAGCGGAGTGCCCCTTGTGGCGGCCGGAGAAGCGGCCGAGGACGCCCAGCACGAAGAGCGCCGCGCCGAGGACGGTCATCAGCACCGACGTCGTCAGCATCATCTTCTCCGTGGTGCGCAGGTCCTAGGACACCGTGAAGCTGGCTACCAGGGTGGCGTCCGGGGTGGTGCACACCGTCTGGTTGTTGATGACGAGGTCGTGCAGCTCCATGGCTAAGCGCGCTGAAGCTCTCACGAACGATCGACAACTACATGCAGCCAGCGCATATATATACATACTCATAGTTTAAGTAGCACAGCAGCCTAGCTAAAGGGATTGATTCTTTGCTCAGTCCCGAGTACTCAAGCCACGCACATATAGCTTTGATCCACTGATTAGCTTGATAAAAACAAGTCGGAAGAACTATTTGTCGGTGAGATTAGAATTAGATAGAACCTTCTGATTAAGTATTCTAAAATGGGTGTGTCTATACAACATTCGACTGATTTTTTCTTGGAAATCAGTCACTTTTTGAGCCATCGATGGAGATCCAATGCCCCGATATCACCCCCTCTATATCCCCAATCCAATCTCACTTCCCACTCTCTCTCTCTCTCTCACCAATCACAGGATCCAACGGCCTCTCCTCTCTCACACCAATCACAAAGCGGATCCAACGGCCTAAAATTGATCGATTTCAAGAAAATTTCAGTCATGATTTCTAGCAATTCCTTCTAAAATTATTCGTGGTCGTATGTAACTCGATTTCTTCTTAATTTATTTTAGTGCATGCGCCTCCCCATCTTAATTTGTTAATGTAGGATCGAATACCGCAATAAGAGGAGAGTGAATGATTGTAATGCTTTCTTTGCAATTTATATGGTCGTATGAGATTATAATCACCTAGTCGTAAAAGATTACGACCACCTCGTCGAAAGAGTTCGACTATCAGATTTCTTCTGTCCTACGACTTGAGAGCGTCACGCATTGCTTGGAACGAGAACAAGTCGATGACTGTCCAGAAGAACACGCAGCAGGTGATGACTAATCTTTTCTTGAAATAGATCTGATTGTAACATCCCAAATGTATAATTAGGGTTAATCAAGTATAATTATATGTGTAGAAATTAAAACTTTTTCTCACATCCTGAAAAACCCTAAAATCTTATGTAATTCTTGTCCAAGAGTTGTGTAATCCAAAACACAAAGCTCTTGTTGACCAAAAATCAAACTCATTTTCCAATTATCTTAAATCTTGTGTCAAACATTTGGAATATATTTTCCTTGGTCCCAAAAACTGATATGGGACCCTTCTCAAAAATATCATGAGTTATAACACTTGTTGATAATTTTTGGAGGCAAAACAATCCTTTAAACAACCTTCATGAATTTCCTGAGAAAATGCATTGCATAATAACCTCTGGAAATTTTATGCAAGGTTGATCTCATTGTCAGCAAGCTCCAGTTAAAATTTCATCAAATTTGGAGTTCATTTGCTATCTCAAATATTCTGGTAAGTTTCAATTGTTAAAACTAAATTTAAAAGCCTACACTGCTCCTTGGGCTAGCTATATTCAAAGTTGGTCCAGCCCAACCAGTCTGCACCTCGCCAGACCTCATCTCCATTTGATCAAATGTGCACTGCTTGGATTTACATCCAACACCACGACCTCCTCCATGATCAACACCGCGAGGACCTCCTCACCTCATGAGGTCATTGCTTGGTTGGATCCGTGATCAACGGTCATGACCTCCCATGTGTTAAACCTCAAAGACCTCCTCGAGTAAGTTAAACCATCGCAATGAGGTCATCCCATTTGTTGAGGTCGAGGCCGCTGGATCAAATCCAATGACCACGACCTCCTCCTCAACATACTCAACAAAGTCATCCCATTTCCACGTGAGGTCATAGCCCTTGGATCCAAGATCCATGGCCCCGACCTCCTCCTCTCAACCTAAACTAAACAAACCTTCCACCTAACCTAGGTCGTAGCCATTGGATCAAATCCAACACTCACGACCTCCCCTGCTATCAAGCACTCACAACCTCCCCATCTTTTGTTGTGCACCGTTAGATTTAAAATCTACTACCACGACCTCCTTTTTGTCTCATGCGCACTGCACCTCCCCAACAGACGTGAGATCGTAGCCCTTAGATCTAAATCTAAAGGCCATGACCTCCCTTGTGCGTATGCAAGCTCAGACCTCCACCTCCTTTGATCGAACCCTTAGATCTAAATCTAGCGGTCCCGACCTCCCTTGCTCGCGCATCATATCAGACCTCCCGGTCATTGTGTGCCCTGGATTTAAATCCAAAGGCCATGACCTCCCTCATGTCTTTTGATCGCGTGCGTTAAGTCCTCACCGGAGGTCCGCGACTGCTGGATGGAGATCCAACGCTTTGGACCTCTGTCCCTTTTCCTCACGTGCGTTTGCTGACATGAAATCGGAGGGCCATGACCTCCCCATCCTTGATCGTGTGGTGGGACCTCCTCAGCCACTTAAAACATAACGGTTCGAAAATGAGATCCGATGGTTAGGACCCCCGTGTCTTATCCAACGGTCATAAGGACCTCCTGTTCTTCTCCTTCCTCTGGCGCGCATGCGTGCTCGAAAGGAGTTAATGTCCACTGGCCCATCAGTGTCCTTTCAATGTTTTTGTCGACCAAGATTTAATGCTGTCGATTTTCCGCCTATCAGTCAAGACAAACCGCCCCTTGTCAACCTTTATGTCTTGTCCACCCATGGACCAACCTGTGGGCTAAGCTCACCATGGAGCTTAGCCCCAGTTCAAAACCTTCACTCAAAGCTATAAAGTATCCTTTGGGAGCCTCCTTGGCTTCCTTTACACCCGCTTGATCTCGGCCTTGCACTTGTGCGTGGTGAGCTCCTCCCTCACTCACTTCCTCACCGGTGGCTGCCATTGTTGAGTTCTTGAGCTCTCGGTGGCACAAGAAGATCCAAAGGCTTCCTTTTCAAACCCTTGTTCGCTTTTGCTCCCAACACCTCTTGGAAGTTATCCCGACTTAGTTGTTTGGGCACTTTTCGAGGAGGGCAAAGCTGAGCCGAGTCGGTGTCTTGGGCGGTGAAGCTTCACCGTTTTCCCCAACACCGCCATCACCTCCACGACCTTCCCAAAGACCTTAGGACCTCCTGTACTCCTCCTGTAGTCCTTTTAGATGCCGCACCCGCACGAATGATTTTATGGAGCTTTTTCTGGCACAAGCTTGAATGTTGCGCGGAGTGCTTTTTGCATTTTCGTGTTTGGCCGTCTTTGGTCATTTGCCCTCTCGGCTCATGGGCGCTCAAAGCCGCCGCCGCCGAGAGGAGGTCCACTGCGCGCAACGCTTTTGTGCACTCGGTGTATATTGACCTCACCGGCGAGCTCTACATCGCCGGCGAGGATCACTTCTTCACGCCGGATTTTGCCTGACGCCCCGAGCGTCATTGTCGTTTTAGGACATAAATTCACCGCTTTAAATGCCCAATCATCGCAATCATTGGTGTCTTAACCGCCATTAACCCCGCCCCTTTGCGCATTATTAACCCTCGCCGGGACCTCCTCGTGGTCCCGCCGCATTTATTTCATGTCCAAAGCTCGTGCGCATTGGGTCCGGGACGCCCGCACCTCCTCCGAGGAGATCCGAGCGCCCAAGACCTCCCCGCGCTGTCGTGGCCGCCTGCACCTCCCGGAGGTCTGCGGACGTTAGACCTCCCTTAGGACCTCCCTAGGCGATCTCACCGCTGATGACCTCCCTGTAGATCTTGACCGCAAGGTCCTCCCTGACGATCTCGAACCATCGAGGACCTCCTTGGAACATCTCGACCGCCCAGACCTCCCCGTGAGGTCTTGACGATGCAGATCTTCCTTGGGGAGATCTTGATAGTTTAGATCTTCCTTTGGAAGATCTCACCGTTGAGGATCTCCCTTTAGATCTGGTCCGCTCCTGACCTCCTTCCTGTGTTGTGGTCCGTTGATTTCAGATCTACTGGTCATGACCTCCCCTCACCTCACGCATGTGAGTTGCTAAGAGGTCCAGGACCTCTGACCTTCACGCTTGGCGCTGTGTGATGTTCTCCTGGGAGATCTTGAGCCGTTGGATTTAAGATCTCGTGGCTCACGCCCTCCCATACCCTTGTGAGTTTTAGAAATTCCATGAGCTCTAGTATAAACCTAAATAAGGTATAGACTTTAGAATTTCATATCTTTTTCGCTTTTGAATCCTTTTGAGGTCATTCAACTTGTGTTGGCTCTGTCTTGAACTTGACTTTAATCCAAAAATGATTGTAAGTTGAGTTCAGCTCCAGAGCACAGTTTGCCATTAGATTTTAAAATCAACTTTAAAATGTGCACTTAAATCAATGCTTAACTTGTAAAATACATAACTAATGCTCTATAGACTATTTTCAGGTGAGACCAACTTTGTTGGTTCCCTCTCTTAGTGAACTCACTGTGAAAATTGGTTTTGAGCATGTTGCTGTTGGAAATTGAGGACTTGTGCATTATAATTTTGTTCAAGTTCTTGTTTTTGAAAATTTGTAGAGAGTGCATATGGCTCCAAATGAGATGAACTCAATTGTGTTATTCATCTCATGAGGTGCTGGTTTTACAGTAAAATTTCAGCTTCGCTGCTGTTCTAGAAAATGTTGCCTCATAATTAAATTAGTGAATAGTGCAGTTTGGTAATTAATAGGCTGAGCAGAATTGATTTCATCATATCTTTTGCATTGAGAATCCAAATCAATTGGTTCTTGTTGCTAAATTCATGATAAATCATTGTCTTGCTGCTGTAAAATTTTCAGAGAATTTGGAGTTCGTTTGTTGTGCTATCTTTGTTGCCTTTCGTCGTTCTTATCGGTTCTTTATCGCTTCCGTTAGGTTTGGACATTTGTGGTGATCCCGAGAGCGACCCTCTGCCACAATTTGACCACCAGCAACAAGGCAAGCAGTTTGACCATTTCCATCATTGTCCCATTACTTTAAAGCTTAATATATTGTTTTAATTCTATGTATGCATGCTACTTTGTGTTAAATGTCGCTAGCGAGCCTATAGTTGCATGATCTGTAGGAATTGTTTATCCTCTACTACCATGAGCCTAGGTTATTTGCTGTGGTGGGAGCTCGTTGGATGAGCTCTTATCGCTTAGTAGTTTCGATGTAAATTGCTTAGACATGCTTAGTTTTCGGTAGAATGGGCGATCATCGACTTAGTCGATGGTCTTGATCACTCAAAATGATTATTACTCCTTTATGTCCAGCACTTGTGCTATGATTAATTTGTAAAATCAAAACTGAAAATAAAAGATTGATTTAGACTTGGGCATATTGGATGGATGGTGCGGTTTTTGGATGTGGTGGTATGCCGGGTCCCTAAGGACCGAGTACTTGGGTCACTAAGCCAAGCGATTTCACAGACTAACCACGCTGAGGGCATATGGAACCCTCTTGACTAAGTACTCTAGGAGGTGTTAATTATGAGCGAGCTCGGTTGGTGTGTTTTCAAAACAAATGTATATGTATAGTGTGGGAGGGAGCATTAGCTTCCGGGAAGGTTGTGATGTCTCCTTCTCCCGTGGGTTGTGCAGCCTGTAATTAGCATTCATCCTTTGGAAAGGTCTCAGAGAACTTAGCTGTGCAAAGACACCTTCTAAGTGTGCGTAAAGGAAAGGCGATCCGACGGTGGGTACAAGTGGTACACCCCGCAGGATAAAACTATTCAATAGCCTCGCCCCTAGGTTATGGACATGCTTGGTAAGGTCGTTCAAGACTAGACTACAACCTTTAATTAAAACTTGACATGGTTGGTATGAACGGGGAGTTCATGCTATTGTTGTGGTGACTTGGGTTAGTCACTTCCAGGATTGTTCTTGTTGTTGTTACTATGTTATTATCCCGTTGTTACTTCAATATTTAAAAATGCTTTGTTAAATTGCCTTCAATCTACTATGTTATTGCAAATAAATGTTGCTTTATGCTAAAATGAGTCCAAAGCCTCATCCACTTAAATAAAGCTTGCATGTAGCTATTTATAGTTCTGTTATCTCACACGTAAGTCTTATGGAGTACTTTATGTACTCATCCGCCGTGGTTGTGGCAATTTTGTGGCTTTTGTTGCAGAGGAAGAAGGAGAGCTCCAAGAGCCTCTCTTTTGTGCTACGTGTTGCGCTTTCTTCGACGACTAGCTTGGCGGTCCGGTCAGATGCCTAGGGTTAGGCACACCGATTGGCTTTTGTGTTATAGCCATCTTTATGGCACTTTTGCTTCATTGTTATCTTTTTGTATTTATTGCTATTTGGCCTAAGGGCCTCTCTTTGTAATATCTATTCCATATTAATGTTAACTTCGGTTTGTTGCTTATGTTCTATGTGTTGTATGGAATTGATACATTCTTTTGTTGTGAGGTATGTATATGCATTTCGGGAAGTATACATCTCTCGAGACCGGGTTTATTTGGTTGATAATACTAGGGTCAATCGGATGACTAAGTATTATGAGCCTAATAAACGTCGGGGTCTCACACTGATCTCTTATTTCTCAATTATATTCTGTGGCTACAAAGTGCTCTGTTGGCACCCCTCAAACCCTAGCACGAAAACTCCAAAAGCTTTTTCTCAAAAGCCTTCCTTGACAATTCCCCCGAAAAGCCACGGGGAACTCTTAACCTCTGCCTCCTTTTATAGGCTAGAGTCCTAAACTGTGTCCTCATCAACATGGACATGAAATCCTATCTGTTCCGTAAATCAAGAGATCCGAAACCCTTCCAAACACGGGTTTTCTAACATCTCTAAACTTTCTAGATATGAAACACCTTCTATATCTCCTCATGTGTCGTAAGCCTTCAGATCGCACCTCCAAGCTTCTCCAAGATCATGCATCCACCTTTGATCTCCATGTGCTCAAGCGTGTTGGACCCCAATTTTTGGGATTTGGAATCCTCTGTGTCAAACTGTGCTAATCCCTGGATCAGTAGTTAGCGCACACAGATACATTCTTAGTCCATTCCCTCAACCAAATAAACTAAAGCAAACCTATGGTCAGGTCCATATTGGCGACCAAACTTGGTCGACAAAGGAATTCTGAGGTCTTAAAGAGGTCCCGAAGGTCACAGAGATGTCTTGTAGGAATCCTGAGGAGGTCCTGGAGTCGTCCAGAGGACATCCTGGGAGGTCTTGAAGAGGTCATGAGGAAGTCCTGTAGCGATCTTAGAGAGGTCCTGAGGAATACTGTAGAGACGTCCTAGGGATGTTCTGAGGAGTACTGTAGAGACGTCTTAGGGAGGTCCTGGGGAGTACTGTAGAGTTGTCCTAGGGAGGTCCTGAGGAACACTGTAGAGACGTCTTGGGGGGGTCCTGAGGAGTACTGTAGAGTCGTCCTAGGGAGGTCATGTGGAACACTGTAGAGACGTCCTGGGGAGATCCTGAGGAGTATGGAGAGACATCTTGGGAGGTCCTGAGGAGTACTGTAGAGTCGTCCTGGAGAGGTCCTGAGAAGTTCTTGAGGATACGACAGAAGAGGTACAGAAGGTCCTGAGGAAGTCCGGAGGAGGAGGTCCTAAGGATACGACAAAAGGGTATATGAGCTCCTCAGGAGGTCTTGAGAATGCGACAAAAGGGTATAGAAGGTCTTGAGGAGGTCCTGAGAATACGACAAAAGGGTACACTACTACAGAAAAGGCTTTCACAGACGGTTCAAAACGCCATCACTGCACGGTTTCGTGAGCCGCCTGAAGCTTATGGGTCGCTGATGACATGAGGTCATCAAGGACGGTTTTGAACCGCTCGGTGAGTGTATACTTCTCGCTGCGGTTTGTGGTTCAAACCGCTCATGATAAGCGATAAACCGCTCAGGCTGATGTATATTTTCACGCACGGTTTGTGGTTCAAACCGCTCATGAGCATAGCATATCATGCATTTATCACCAGCGGTTTATCCACAAACCGCTCAGGTGATATCATATCACGCATTTGAGCGGTTTCACCACAAACCGCCTCGCAGGATATCACATATCACTGCACGGTTTTAGCCACAAACCGCTCATGATAATATATCACGCACGGTTTGTGAAGCCACAAACCGCCTGGTGATATCATCATATATCATTACGCATTTGTGGCTAAAACCGCTCGGTGATAAGTGCATATCACGCATGAGCCAGGTCAAAACCGCTCAGGATGATTTTTCTATAAGGCCCAAGCAAAGTCAGCTTGTACCATTAAATCCGCATCATATATATATATCATTGATCTTGGCAGTACTTATTCATATATTAGCAATTTTGAGCATGTAATCGTTTTAAACCCAACAAGAACACCAAGCAACCATTCTCATATTTCAAAAGAATTCTCAACTTGTTGCTTGGTGTTCTTGTTGGCTTTAAAGACAATTACATGCTCAAGAATTGTTGGTTGCTAATACATGATGCCACTTCCCAAATACAGAGAAGTTAAGATCAACGCCACTTTCGAACATAGTGACGCCCAATCCGTAATTGGATGTCCGACCGCTTCTTTGCATCCATACTTTATACTTGCAAGGGCTCAATGAGATTGCCCGTGGATACCGCCTCATTCTTCTCATGTCATGGGACTAATTCTAAAGTGGCCGAGGACTACTATATATATATATATATGATGCCGGTTTTAATGGCACAAGCACCAACGCTTGGAGACTTTATAGAGAAGAGATTATGAATGGAATGGTAGGACGACTGCACGCAAGAGGTAGGAGAACTTGACCGCATGAACAAGGGACTATTAATATGAACTAATTATCAATTCAATTTCAGCATAAGACTATTGACACCATTACATCACAGAGCAAGGGGACTATTAATATGAACTAATTATCAATTCAATTTCAGCATAAGACTATTGACATCATTACATCACACAAAGAAGAGGACTATTAATATGAACTAATTATCAATTCAATTTCAGCATAGGACTATTTACATCATTACATCACAGAGCAAGGGACTATTAATATGAACTAATTATCAATTCAATTTCAGCATAGGACTATTTACATCATTACATCACAGAGAAAGGGGACTATTAATATGAACTAATTATCAATTCAATTTCAGCATAAGACTATTAACATCATTGAGCGCTTCATCAAGAAGAGAACAAGACCAAGGGTGTCCAAACCCACCACACCAAGAGTAGCCCTCAGATCCATCGCAGAGCACTAGCTAGCCATTTTCATCACAGAGCAAGGAGGGTAGAGACAGAGAGGGACCTTAGTAAATATAGAACCACGGTGGCGACCCCACCACCAAAGACAACCTCATCCATTTCCTTTACCTTGCATAAATCACACAAACATCGTGACACAACTTAAGGCTCATGCATAAAAATCAAACTCAACAAAAGACATTAAGCTAACAGATCTAGAGGAGAATAGAGGAGGATGGGAAAGCAAAGCCCGCCAGATTCTAGCGGGCGCAAAGGGTTTGGGCGGCGGCGGCGACGAGGTTTGCGGCAAGCGGAGGTGGAGGCGCGCGAAACCCTAGCGGCCGGAGCCGGGAGTGACGAGAGTTTGGGCGTCATCAGAGTTAGGTATTGGTGACGCCGCAAAAGACACTCTTATCGCATTTGAGTGTCTTTTGCAAGGTCACCAGATGCTGCCAACCGCGGCGACGGAAGAATGGCGCGCCAAGCCGCGAGGAGGGGAACGGACGAGAGTAAGGTCGCCGGGAGTGACGAGTTAGAGCGCAAACCCTAGCGGCAAGCGTGCTAGCTCCTACTTATAAAGATTTATCGAGACGGTTCTATTATGGAACCGCTCGGAATATCATCGCATTTTGTTCCATAATGGAACCGTCGTGATATGGATATATCACGGTTCCATTATGGAACCGTCTGCGATATGGGATATATCACGACGGTTCCATTATGGAGCCGTCTGCGATATGGATATATCACGCACGGTTCCATTATGGAGCCGTCGTGATATGGGATATATCATGCACGGTTCCATTATGGAACCGTCTGTGAAATGTTTTTTTCAAGTATATACACTTACATGACATGTGAAGAAATTACATGTTTATATTAAAAAGGTAAACCTATAATTAAACAAGGTTTTTCTAGTGGCGAAGGTAGGTCTGCTATCTCCATCTCGCAATACTTCATAGGCGGCGGTGTCGGCGATCGGACGGTTCTCGATCGTGAATCAAGCTCAAATGCGCCCACCCGCCCGCTGACGCCACGCTCGATATAATTAATATTAATTGTAACTTCACCTCCAAACTAGATTTTGTTTTTCCACAAAATCGTCTATATATATATATATATATATATATATATATATATATATATATATATATATATATATATATATATATATATATAGAGAGAGAGAGAGAGAGAGAGCGCAATAATTCAACATATAATTAAATATAGTAACTTCACCTCCAAACTTTTTTTTCATTTTGGAATTTTCATATATATGGCCAAACAAATAATGGCGTAAAACATAAAAAGATTTAAAAAGTAAAACCTATAAATAAAACAAAGTTTTTCTAGTGGCGGAGGTAGGTCGCTATCTCCGCCTTCAATACTTCATAAGCGATAGGCGTAAGCATTGGACGGTTCCTCGATCATCGTGAATGAAGCTCGAATGCGCCCACTACGACGCGGCCTGCTCAAGTGTCTCCCAAGACCTCAGATCGTTGAACTAAGAAGAATTGAGCCCATAGGCTCTCTTCCTTGCTTGAGGGTATCGGCCGTCAGATCGATGCCGCCGCCTCGATTTCACAGCCCAAGTGACGCAAGCCTCTCCGAGACGCAACGCTGCTTTTGGAGGACTACGCCGATGACGCCAGAACGCTACCGAAGTGGGAGATCACCCTAAGACACGGCGGAGGAGGATGTCAAGATGGCGGAAGGTGGTCGCCACCGCCCGCAAATTCTCCGCCGGCAGAGGTGAAGACACCGTTGATCAAACAAGTGTTCTTCCGCAAAGACGGCTCAACCTACACCGAGAGAGGTGCTCGACAAAGGAGGCCAGAAGGCCATCGGTGCGGCGACAGGAAGAGGCAGCCATTTCTGTTTTTAATTTTATAAGTATGTGGGGATGATCATCTTGATGGCGGATGATCCTTTTATCAAACAAGGAATAAATTCGAGCGTGAGACGAAGAGACGATCGGGAGCCGAGCGGATTGGCGATTTAACAAACGCGCAAGATCGGCGATGAAGAGACGACGGGAGCCGGCGCGATGGCGACGCACCGTGGAGTCAGAGCGATATTATCACGACGATTATTGTTAAGAACCGCTCGTGATACTAATTAATATCACGATGGTTTCTAGTTGTAACCGCTCGTGATACTTCACAGACGGCTAGGTTTAAAACCGCTCGTGATATCGATTAATATCACGAGCGGTTGCGAAGTTGTAACCGCTCGTGATACTTCACGACGGTTTCAAAATGAACCGCCTCGTGATATTGCCTCTTCACGACGGTTTTTTAGCGTTAGCAGAGTACGGTTGCTCTAAACCAAAACCGCTCGTGATTGAATGTAATACCGACGGTTTTGGTCAACCGTCTGTGATGAGGCGCCCAAGATAGCCTTTTGTAGTAGTGGTATAGGAGGTCTTGAGGAGGTATGACTACACTTAGCGTGGTTCGTGTTCTGCATGACTAGTGCTCAGAGGAACAAGGCTTGTATGAACAATTGAGTAAATACAAGCACATAACTTAACATAAATATTTATACATAACAGGCCATGCGGCTAAGTGTTTTACAAAAGAGCCATAAAATGGAAATCTTACAAGAGTCAGAGTATATAAACAAAAGATAAGTGCGGAAGCAAAACAAGTCGCAGTGGATTCATTCACTCTGCCCACAGGCAAGCGACTGGGGGTCCCGGCCTAAGCTTCATCATCTTCTGGTGCAACCTCTGAGTAGTAGTAGTTGTAGGGGTCTTGGTCGCTTGGGTCTGAAAGATTATAATGGACAAGCCTGAGTACACAACCGTACTCGTGAGCCAATACACAATGCAAATCATATAGATGCAGGGCTAGTCAAAGGAAGTTGTAGAGTTCTTTTATTTGCACAAAGCTGAGTTTGAAATAGATAAGTAGTAGGAAATCATGAGACTTAGCATTTTTAACAATCTGTTTTCATAAATGGGTTTGGATTTTGTAAAGTACCATTGGAGGTCCCACCTCCTATACCATTGAGTGGCTCTATCCACCCAATGCTCTGCTATCCGTAGTTACCATCGTCCCCATCAGTCGTTCCATCGCCCCCACCAGTGCTTTCTCAAATCCCTAGGGTCCCACCCCAGCCTTCCCTTTTCATCACAAACGGTTTTGTAAAATGAAAGCTATATCAAGCAAGTTC